>JAMPIV010004698.1:0-100000 GCA_024509875.1 Oreohelix idahoensis
CAATAAACAATAAATTTTGGGATATCCTTGGGGGAATGGTCCTTACAAAGTCATTGATAAAATTTCCGACGTTGATTACGTCTTAGATATCAAGGGACACAAAAAGATATGTCATATTAACATGCTCAAGCAATTTCATACACGTCCTGAACACTTACAGTCAATTTTTCATGAACTAGATGACAACACAGTATCTACTTGTTATTATTCTAACGTATCTGTCATCCAGGAAGAAGAATCTTCTTTTCCTGAGGTACAGTTACCGTTACCGGTACCAGTAGTTCAACCTACTGAATCTTGGCGGGATGTAACCATCTCTTCAACGGTTACACCGCAACAGCGTCTACAGATGGCTAATCTATTACAATCTGATCCGGATGTGTTAGACCGACGTCCAAGTGGGTCGCACATCGGCTATCAGTCATGACATTACTCTCAATGATGATACACCTATTCGTGTACATCCCTATTCTGTTCCTTTACATTTCCTTGCTAAAACTACTAAGGAACTTGAACAGATGTTGTCTCTGGGAATCATTGAGACTAGTAATTCGCCATTCTCTTCTCCATTAGTGATTGTCCGGAAGAAGGACAATAACATCAGACTATGTGTTGATTATAGAAAATTAAATGCTAAGACTATAGTTGACAGCGAACCACATCCACTTATCGACGACTTACTGCCACGTCTATCCAACGCAACTATATTTAGTAAGATAGACTTAACTAAAGGTTATTGGCAGATACCACTGACCGAAAAGGCTAAGTACTACACCGCATTTTCCACTCCACAAGGTCTATACCAGTGGAATGTGATGCCTTTTGGGCTTGTTAATGCGCCAGCTACCTTCATTCGCCTGATGCGACAAATTTTATCAGGTAGACCAGACGTTATTACATATATTGACGACATATGCTTGTTTAGTTCGTCGTTTGAGGAACATGTTTCGGGACTTAGATATGTTTTTGACACTCTAAGGAATTATCATCTAATGGCATTCTACATCCTACGTTATACATTTCAAGAAAGCTGAAGCCGGCAGAAACAAAGTATTCAACAGTCGACAAGGAACTTTTATCTGTGATCTGGGCAATAACCAAACTTGAAAAGTTCTTGCTTGGTGCTCCCTTCACCATACAGACGGACCAACGTGCTGTAGCATCCTTGCGTCGATCGAATCATACAAGCCAGAAACTTGCCAGATATTCAATCATCCTACAGCCATTCGAGTTCTCCATTGAACACATACCTGGCACTGAAAATATTGTGGCAGATGCATTGTCACGTAATCCTATTGACGACGAATAATCAACATTGACACTCTTAAACTATTTCAATCAGCACTACATTGGATTGAACGAAGTATCAACTATAAAAAAACTAACCTTGCCTTCAATTTAAACTTTATATACACTATATGCATCACAGAATTGAACTACAAGACAATCAAGGTATATATACTGACATTCGAACTTCGTCTAATGTCCATACACGATATACGAATATCATTGATCAATCATGGAACAATATCTGACGACAAGTTGAACTTATTATCCTAGGTGCACTTAATTCTTGGATGCTAGGATAAATGACATTTCTTTCCAACGTAAACGTTTGAACATTTTTGCCTAAAAGAATTCATCAGGATCAAGACTACGGATGGATCATCATATCCTATACTAATTAATTAGTTAACTTAACTTCTTAATTGAATTATTATCAATAAAATGAAATGTGAGAAAAAAATGAAATGAAAGAACAAAAAAGAGAACGAAATACTAAAAGAAGAAATTATGAAAAGAGAAAATAAATCTCACACAAGTATTAGATTAATAATTTTTTTTTAATGTACCTATACATTATTTAGTTAGTTAAATTGGATAGTTATTATTCACTAACACTTAACACACACAATTAAGTTAAAACTTATATTCGAATTTCTTTCTATTTCTTCTCACTTATTTTGTCTTTTTCTTCTCTCATAACATCGCGTTACATTAGAACCTTAATAATTTAACTCTTAATTTAATTAATTAATTTAATTTTAATTAGTCAAATTAATTCCTATATGACATACTAATACGACAGACCTTACTTTAATTTAATTTTATCATTCACTATTAACATTGGACATTTATTTAGTTGATATAATAATATGTATAATATTGATATATAATGTGATTTATGTTAGATGACTATGACAAATAGTTAGTTGACACGACCGCAACACGGTTCTACTCAGAACATCGTCGGCCATATGTCACAATTGTGTTAAATTTTTTTGAAAAATTGTTAAGTCGGATAGATATTGAAAAAAAATCTATCGATTTTTTTTTCCCCGGTGTACAGGGAATTGTTACGGTATATGATATTAACGCCGTCTGCTAAAGGTTACCAGACGTGCAAGTGTAAAGGTTAAGACATTTAATATATTGCGATAGATGTTTCAATTACTGAACGCTTCATACACGATCGATTATGACGTGTATAGCGTTGTTTAGGACACAGTCGGTAACCAAGAAACGTGACCCTTTGTTACTTGACCGCCAAGCTGAATAGCTGCGTTTTTTTCTAACCTTCCAGTTCAATGGCATGATATAGCCATTTATATGTGTATTTTTGATGGACCAGGGTCAGTCCTAGAACTCAATATGAGAGGGAAATATATGGAGGTTAGTATTTAACTAGAATTCTCAGAAGGAGAAGAATAATCGTCAAATCCGTATGAATATATTCAGACTCGCAGTCTCACTGTCGGCAGGTAGCCATGTCTATCTGCTCGTGCATATAGCTGTGACTTTCTGACGACAATACTGCATTGTATCCTCATAACGGACATTGACACATAACCAGCAGTCTACGTTGTTGATTAATTTATGCATTACTTATATGGACTTACGCTCTACCCCTATTGGAATTGATCATCATGTATGTATCACTGTGAATAAATGTATGGACTCAATGAACCGACTTATCACGTCAATGGAATTACAAGTTCAATATAATTGCAACTTTCAAATGTTTGCCCACACGTTTTTTCTACCCCACCCTGCATTCGCGTAAAGCAACACCAATTGACACGATGAAAATCTTGAATGAAACCATATAAGAACTCAACTAACATGGCCAGAATTTATAACCACTTTATTGACATTATATGGAACATTGTTGTCAAATTGAATGTTCCAGAACAACAGAGAAGATCGCCTTCAACACACACTCAAACTATTGTTACAAAAAGATACAGATAATCTGATTAAGTAGAGCACCGGAAATCGCCTGTTAATAAATATCATTAAAACAAAATGCATGTTAATATCAACTAGACAAAAATTAAAAATTCAGAAAAAACAACATTTCAGATCTACATTGGTACCTCAATAATTGGAAACGTTAATGCACATAAAACTCTAGGTATAATCGTCGACCAGCATCTAAATTGGAACTCACATGTACATGCACTGACCAAGCAAACGGCACAGAAAGTTTACCAATTAGCTAAAATCAAACATTTCCTAGATGAAGAAGCACGAAAATTGTTCTATATATCTCACATACAAGTAAACCTTGACTATTGCTCCACAATCTGGGATGGTTGCTCAATATCCAACACAAAGAGACTCCGTTCACTGCAAAAGCGTGCAGTGCGTCTAGTCTCTGACAACTGCCTAACTCAGTGTGTAGATCTATATAACAATCTTCAAATACTGCTCTTAAGAAAGCGCCTTCTGTTTAACAAAGCTAAATTTGTTCACAAAATCCTGTCACATAATGCTCCAGCACATCTGTGGCCAATGTTCAAATACAACGAAAGACGCAGTCAACGTTTTAACAAATTGCAAGTGCCCAAGCCTAAGCTTGACTTATTCAAGAAAAGCTTAGCGTACTCTGCTGCTCATCTTTGGAATTGTCTTCCCCATAACCTAAGAAACAACCTCAGTCCCTATTCATACAATCGTAGACTTTTCGAATACTTTATTAGTTCTGATTACATGCCCCCCTAATCAGATTATCTTTTCTTATAATATCAACTGTAGGTTCTAATGACGATGTTTGTAATTTTCAACATATTTTATCTTATGTTTATGGGTAGTTAATGTTGATATGAGTGTGCTATTTTATTTTATTTTACAACGTTGAATTCCTTGACATTGATATGTAAAATGCATATGGGAATAAATGAATTCAGTATGAAAGGTGAGAGAAAGAAATGGCAGAATGTAAGATGGGCCGGCGTGCCCAATTCTCAACCCTTTGAAAATAAAGTTCGTTCGTTCGTTCCTTTTTTGTGTGTCTTATCCTATGTTCCTTTATGTGCGTCTAATTTTATGTTCCTTTATGTGTGTCTTATTCTATGTTCCTTTATGTGTGTCTTACTCTATGTTCCTTTATGTGTGCCTTACTCTATGTTCCTTTACGTGTGTCTTATTCTATGTTCCTTTATGTGTGTCTTATTCTATGTTCCTTTATGTGTGTCTTATTGTATGTTCCTTTATGTGTGTCTTACTCTATGTTCCTCATATTTTAAACTTTCTCCTCCCGATATTCAAAGAAGTTCTTTTGGGTTTTGTTTTTCTTTTCTACGGTTTTAGTATTCTGAACTTTCCCTATCCGATACTCAAGGAAGAAGTTTTGGGTGTTTTAATGTGTTTTCTCTTACGTTCGTCGTATTCAGAACGTTTCCTGCCCTGTTCGTGAACACGACTTTTCCTTTTATGGCGTTTCCCTGGGGTAATTTGCTGCAACCTAAATTACAGGGATTCATTCTTCAGCCCCGGATAAGACGTGGCCAGGAACAGCAGTAAAACCGCGATCCAAAAAGAACCAAAAGACAAATTCATTATTGCATTAAGCAGAAGAAGATGAGAAAAATCTGAGAAGAAGAGACCTTTGTTTAGTTAATGTCTAGTACAATGCAGAAATTATCGTGACTAAAGTCTTAAAGACGTGGACAGGGTATATTTAATCTGTAGAAAGTCAAGGCACAGTTTACTACAGTTAACTACAGCGGCAGCAGAAATTGATAGAGAATTAGCAGACATAATGTCAAAGCTCTCGTATTTTCCGCGTATGAAAATAGATTTGACCCCGACACTGGGGGTCGTTAATTACGCAACAAGATACCTGCATGGCGTAAAGTTTAGTACGGTGATGTTATTTTTACGCTGTCTTAAATTATTTACACTACCCCTGTGAAATAATACACATGTATGTGAATGATCAAAGGTTATCGCTGTTCGAGTGAGCACTGGAGACTAAATGCTAGTCGTAATGAATTTGTAGGTTGTACTTTTGTGGAGTTCACTAAGTGATAAGTTTCAGCTGTCCTCCTCTTCCTCCCCCTCCTCATCTTCCATCATCATCATCATCATCCATTATCATCATCATCATCATCCATCATCATCACCCATAATCATCATCATCCATAATCATCTATCATCATCATCATCATCCATAATCATCATCATCCATAATCATCATCACCCATAATCATCATCATCCATAATCATCATCATCCATAATCATCCATAACCATCATCATCCATAATCATCATCATCCATAATCATCATCATCATCCCATAATCATCATCCATAATCATCATCATACATAATCATCATCATCCATAACCATCATCATACATAATCATCCATAATCATCATCATCATCATCATCCATTATCATCATCATCCATAATCATCATCATCCATAATCATCATCCATCATCATCCATAATCATCATCATCACCCATAATCATCATCACCCATAATCATCATCATCATCATCATCCATAATCATCATCCATAATCATCATCCATAATCATCATCACACATAATCATCCATCATCATCATCAATCATGATCATTCACTTTCGTTTGCTCTCCTTACGGAGAAAGAAGTCACAACTGTAGCTGATCCCCCCCCCCCCCCCCTCTTCCCCAATCCCTTGCAGGAAGACTGCACCATGCATCCCCATGCTTTTGCAGCAGTGGTTTCCGTGCCAGTTTGTTAAACTTGACGAGGCACATATCTACTATGTTTCACCAAGAGCTGACTCTCAGTGACAGTGGATCAAAGAAGAAGAATCTACTATGTTTCACCAAGAGCTGACGCTCAGTGACAGTGGATCAAAGAAGAAGAATCTACTATGTTTCACCAAGAGCTGACGCTCAGTGACAGTGGATCAAAGAAGAAGCTATGTTTCACCAAGAGCTGACGCTCAGTGACAGTGGATCAAAGAAGAAGAATCTACTATGTTAGGTAGTTATTTCTATTATAAACCAATCCAGAAACTCCTGTCACGCACCAATCTCAAGTAAGTCTGGTGGCCGAGGGAATACAAAGGGTAACGATAATTGAACTTAATAGAAGAAAAGATTTATTATTATGAAGGCTGGGGAATACAGAGAAAGAGAGAGAAAAGTATAAAAGAGTACGGCTGGGATCTTTAACGATTAATTAATCGATTAATCGGTTAATTTTTGTAATTGATTAAACATTTAATCGATTATTATATTTTTAGCAATGTTTATGTTTGTTGCCTAAATGCAAGAGAATATGCCATGCTAGAGGTTTGTGATATGAAATTTGGCAAGTATGGTCAATAATAGTAAATTCTATGGTTGTAACTTGTCAGTATTTTCACTATATTTTCAGGACGATTTTTCCTTATAACAAGTAAATAAAAAATACAGTCCTTAATGATTTCAAAAAAAAAATATTTATGATTTGTAATAATTTATCAAATTAACCGAAATTGATCGATAAATCTTTGATTTAATAAATTAGATTATCCATTAGGATTTATTTTAATCAGTCACAGCAATATAAAAGAGATAAAGAGATAACAGGTGTGAGAAATGGAAGTTGTAATATATAGGTAACAGGTGAGGGTTGATAGAAAACATTTAACTAAAACACATGACATGTTTTAGAACACTGGAGCTGTTTTGAATACCTATATGCAGATAAGTAAACTAGACATAAAACAAGCAGACAGATAGGTAAGCAGGCAGATGAATAGACCGGTCGATACATAGATGAGTCGATAATTACACTGATAGAGAGAAAAATAGAGGAGGACAGAAAAAGAGATAAATAGATGAAGAGACAGATGATTGACAGGCAGACAGACAGACAGATAAATAGACAGATAGACATCCAGACAGACAGGCAGAAAGACAGACAGACAAATAAATAGACAGACATTCAGGCAGAAAAACAGACAAATAGATAGATAGACATTAAGGCAGACAGGCAGAAAGACAGAGAAATAGATAGACATTAAGGCAGACAGGCAGAAAGACAGAGAAATAGATAGACATTAAGACAGATAGGCAAAAAGACAGAGCGTTAGGTAGGTAGGTAGACAAGCAGGCATGTAGGTAGATAAGAGGGGGGTGGGGGTGGGTTAGGTAGGTATCGGTAGGATGGTATTAGGTAGTATATGGTAAGTAGGTAGGTAACAGGCGGACACACACTGTGAGATCATTTCTTTGTTCCCCTATATTTCCATCTCTATAAACTGGGTACGAATGATACATCACGAGAATTTTTCTCCAGCATATAGTTTTACCGAATACTCGGCGTCTCAGGCCAAGGATTTGTTAAAACGAAAAAAAATAAAGGAGATAAAGGCAGTCCCATAACAGTTTACATGCCGCTGGGGGAGTGAAGTGTTAGAGGACTTCACTAGGTCGAGTTTTATGAGGTCGGGGTGACCAGTTCCTGTCCTCGCTGCCTTTAAGCACCCTAATTCAAGAGCCGAGTCAGGTACTCATTTACAGCCAGGTAGGCCAGAGCGTGACAATACCATATTTCGATCCCGAAACCCAATAACTTTGCCACCGACAGGCAAGCGCTCTAACTGCTTAGCTCAATCAGGACGCTCCGAATTAAAAGTACTTTTTTCAATTTGTTTTTTTGTTTGTTTTGTTTTTTAAATAGGAGTTTTACCTCGTTTTGGTGAGGCACGCTCTTTTAACCAAGACACAAGGTCTGTCGGTTATAGGCGGGTGCGTGTAAAAAAAAGGGTAAATAATCCCGTTACATGCCCATTGAAGCATATTGGGAATATGGTGTTAGGCCCAGATTTTCTTGCCCATCGGTACACTAGGGGTGATGTGGTCAGCATCACGCCAGCCGCCTTAACCTTCCCAGAGTTGCTCTGGTACCCAATTCATGAGGCTGGGTCGACATCGGAGCCGCTTGCGGTCTAAAAAAAAACCATACCTCAACTGAGGATCGAACCATGGACCACCGAGCTAGAAAGCCAGTGCACTAACCACTGTGCTACCGCAGCTCCAGGTGCATGTCCAAACATAAAATATCTCTTGGCCTGGTTGAGAATAAATATAAATTTTTCAAGAAACCGAATTCTGAATTCAAAGCTTAGCAAAGCCCAAAATAAGTAAACGCGAAAACACAAACAATCACAACGCCAAACATGGTATGTGTGAAAACAACAAAGAAAGACGCTGTGTAGCTATCATCTTTGTCTCTGGCTGTTCTTATTCATTTGCCCCGTGTAAGTCCCCGGGAAAGGGGGGGGGGGGGTGTCTCTGAAGAGACACAGAAAGAATAGGAATACTGCTCACTCAGGCATGTCGTACAAGGAGACTAATATGAGGTTGTGCATGGGGGTCGGGCAACCTCATCATGTAAAACATATTGCCAGAGAAACTACAACTGCAAGAGCATGTGAATGTTTGTGCAAGTTTCCTGCAGTGGTAGCTCTATGCTCCGTAAGGAACGCAAAGGAAATTGATGATGATTATTATTCATTCACTAGTGTAAAAGCCCGTCATAAGACAGGAATTAAATTCAAAAGCATCAATACCTTACGGCAATTTTACTTATTCAAAAGTATTTTTTTTTCTTTAAATATTTGTTTTACATCTGATGTTAAAAGTCTGAACATGACAGAAGAGCATCTTGATTTTCTGTTGTTTTAATCTGGAACAAACTTAAATCATGGATCTCCGCATCTTTCTGTCTCCACTTCTTGTACTGTTTATCAGTTGTGTTGTTGATTTCTTCTTATACAGTATATTCAAACTGTTCATGCACACCGTCATTTGCGCATTCTTCTTTGGTAAGTGTTACTATTTTCGGGAGAGTACATATAAGGGAAACAATACAATTAATGTCTAACTTTCAACCAAAGTTGCATCCCTTAGCGTTACGCACTGACAGAAAAAGTTGGGATTGTATATATAGGATGTTCCTTTTCACTTCGTATGAAGCTTGGAACCACCATACCAGATAATCACCTACATATAATCACCAACAGATAATCACCAACAGATAATCACCAACATATAATCACCTACAGATAATCACCTACAGATAATCACCTACAGATAATCACCTACAGATAATCACCTACAGATAATCACCAACAGATAATCACCAACAGATAATCACCAACAGATAATCACCAACAGATAATCACCTACAGATAATCACCAACAGATCATGACCAACAGATAATCACCAACAGATAATCACCAACAGATAATCACCAACAGATTATGACCAACAGATATAATCACCAACAGATAATCACCAACAGATAATCACCAAGATATATCACCAACAGGATAATAACCAACAGATAATAACCTTACAGATAATCACCTACAGATAATCACCTACCAGATAATAAACCAACAGATAATCTCCATACAGATAATCACCACATAATCACCTAACAGATAATCAAACCTACAGATAATCACCAACAGATAATCAGATAATACAGATAATCAATAAAACATAACAGATAATCACCAACAGATAATCACCAACAGATAATAAAACCAAACAGATAATCACCAACAGATAATCACCAACAGATAATAACCAACAGAATAAAATCACCAACAGATAATCACCAACAGATAAATAACCAACAGATAATAACCAACAGTATAATCACCTACAGATAATCACACAAATCAAAGATAATCACCAACAGATAATCACCAACAGATAATAACCAAATTATAATCACCAACAGATAATAACCAACAGATAATAACCAACAGATAATCACCAACAGATAATCACCAACAGATCATAACCAACAGATAATCACCTACAGATAATCACCAACAGATAATCACCAACAGATAATCACCTACAGATAATCACCAACAGATAATCACCAACAGATAACACTGACAAACAACATTTTTCTTTCTTATATAAGAATAAGTGTTCTTAGGTCAGTTTCTTGCGCTGATTTCAAATTTGAAATCCGTTTATCTCTATCACGTCGGGTTCTTAAGATATTTGTGAATAAATATATTTTTGGGAAACCGTTATTTGCTCCGTTTCATTTTTACTATATAACTTTTTAAAAATTAATAAAATGCAAAATAATTCTACTTTTTATACTGCTAAAAGATGCATGACATATGTTGCGTTATATTTCAAATAGTTACTGTATTTTGAAATAATTCTAAGTGAAATATGGCTTCTAGAAGTTGTAGAAATTCGGCTGATCTGTTCTGTTACGTGTGCGGATATTTTACCGATCGTGTTCACCAGAAAAACTTTACACCATTGCTAAAGAAAGCATATGAACTTTATTTCGATTCGAAAGTTGATGATGCAAATAAATCTTGGAAGCCAAATGCAGTTTGTTCGACTTGTGCAAATACATTGGCAGGTTGGTTACGAAAATCGCCGAAGCATAAGTCGATGCCTTTTGGAGTGCCAGTAATATGGCGTGAACCGACAAATCACGCTACTGATTGTTACTTCTGCTTGACAAATATCTATGGTTTCACTTTTAAAACTAGAAAGTCTGTGGTTTATCCAAATATTGAATCGGTTCGAAACCAGTGCCTCATGATCCAATCACGTGTCCGATCCCAGTTCCACCAGAACAATATCCGTTGGACGTGAATGAACCATCAGAAAGTGATAGTTTACCTGCTTTAGAAACTAATTCTGACTCGGATTATATACCGGTGAATGATGGTGTTCACTTTTGTAGGACCTCAGATTAGGAAAATTATTGCAGACAAACAATTTGGGAACTTGTTACATGGTAGTGAACTTCGCGCATGGATGGCATTCAAATCGATCGTCGATAACGTTCTGGGAAATCACAAATCTGTCGACTATGTGCATATTGTTAAGCAGTGCATAGATGCATACAGAATTATGGGCTGTAACATGTCCCTCAAAATCCATTTGCTCGATTCGCATCTTGACTTTTTCCCTGACAACTTTGGCGAAGTCAGCGATGAACATGGAGAATGATTCCATCAAGATATCGCCGTAATGGAGTCACGTTATCAAGGACGGTGGAGTGTGACCATGCTTGCCGATTATTGTTGGATGCTTCATCGCGATGTACCACATGCCATTCACCGACGAAAGTCGACTGCAAAGAAATTCAAGCCTACATAACTGTTATACTTCTTGTACAAATGATGTTGTAATACTGTATGTGTTGTTAAAAAACTTCAATTGCGTATTTCTAGAGATCCTGACCTGATAGAGAAAAACGGTTTGCAGATTTAAAAACAGCGCATTAAAATTGACCAGAAAAACATAGACATGTTAGAGAAAGAAAAAAAATTTTTTTTTGTTAGCCAGTGTAATCACCTACAGATAATCACCAACAGATAATCACCAACAGATAATCACCAACAGATAATCACCAACAGATAATCACCAACAGATAATCACCAACAGATAATCACCTACAGATAATCACCAACAGATAATAACCAACAGATAATCACCAACAGATAATCACCTACAGTTAATCACCTACAGATAATCACCAACAGATAATCACCTACAGATAATCACCAACAGATAATCACCAACAGATAATCACCAACAGATAATCACCAACAGATAATCACCTACAGATAATCACCAACAGATAATCACCAACAGATAATCACCAACAGATAATCACCTACAGATAATCACCAACAGATAATCACCTACAGATAATCACCTACAGATAATCACCTACAGATAATCACCAACAGATAATCACCAACAGATAATCACCTACAGATAATCACCAACAGATGATCACCAACAGATGATCACCAACAGATAATCACCAACAGATACTTACCTACAGATAATCACCAACAGATAATCACCAACAGATAATCACCTACAGATAATCACCAACAGATAATCACCTACAGATAATCACCAACAGATAATCACCTACAGATAATCACCAACAGATAATCACCTACAGATAATCACCAACAGATAATCACCAACAGATAATCACCTACAGATAATAACCAACAGATAATCACCTACAGATAATCACCAACAGATAATCACCAACAGATAATCACCAACAGATAATCACCAACAGATAATCACCAACAGATAATCACCTACAGATAATCACCAACAGATAATCACCTACAGATAATCACCAACAGATAATCACCAACAGATAATCACCATGAAGGAAACTTGCACCAAATCATTCATGTGCTCTTGCAGCTGTGGTTTCTGCGGCAGTTTGTGTTACATGATATTGCCAGTCCCATGCACGGCTGTTGCTTTCATCACCAGCCTTCAGTTCCCCAAGTAAAGAAAGTGTGCTGTCAAAATGGCTGTACGCAAAATTTGTTTTATGCTTCGTCTGCAAATTGTAACGCTTTCACGTTGATAGTAAAAGCCTACTATATTATTACCCGCTTTCTTCAATGAAACGTGTGCTGTATTTCTTGGAAAAACATTTGAGATACGCAAGCTGAACAATGACCTAATTTTAATATTTCATTCATTCCATTTTATACACAGCGTAACTAAAAGACAGATAAAGCAGGATAGAGAGAAGGGAGAGCCAGAAAGCCGAACGCATGCAAAATTAAACACGCGTCTCGCTATTAATGCCACCCCAACAAGCGTAACGCGATACACAATTACTACTATCACGCGTGTAAGGCCACATGCACTAACTTTTTCGGACGGACAGTGATAAAAAACAATAACCTTCCCAGAGTTAGGTTTTTAAATCACGAAAAACGCTTATTAGAAAAGATAACATTAGATGGGTTTACGTTTGAAAACATTACAGTACCCAGACAGCACATCTTCGAAACAGGAGGTAGAAGAAATTGCATATTTTGAACGCAGCCACTTAGCTCTTTTAAATTTGTATATTTGGGTTCCTTAGGGCTTGCTGACAAAGAATATGTAAAACGTTACGCAAATAGTCTAGGAATTAACAAGTTATAACCAAAATAAAATAGTGGGGATGCCTGACAGCATGAAATCATTTCTGCTCATAAAATTTTTTTTTAACGTGTTTGAAAAAACCTTACGTACGGAAATAGCCTACCATGTAAACTCCAAATTGATTGGAGCGCAACAAATATAAGACTAAACACGATTGGTCGGACTATAAATACTATCTTTGGTTGTTAGGGGAGACGTAGGAAGGTAAAATTTTTTTCAAACACTTGTCGAAACGTGGCTCCATTGGCCAGACTCGCTGATATAATCACTTAGGAGCGTTAGTTCGAGACCACTAGTTCAAATAAGCTTGATAAAGCAACAGTGCGTTGAAGCCAGCTCATATTTTTGCTAAATAAAAGCCTGGAACATAAGCAGATGGGAATTTGTGCCAGTATTTGTGCCAGAATTCATTGCTAGTCAACGTATCTGTGTTTATTCTATGAATTGTGGTAAGCTTGAAACATTCAGTATCTTTTAATGAAAATTGAATGTGAATTGTTAATTTATGCCTGTATATATGTGTAGTTCAGTAGCAAACATGATGTAAAGCCTATAATGCTCCAGCCTGAACAGAAGGTGTCGGAGGAAAGTAAAACGGCATGGAATGGCCAAACAGTACACTGACACCTAGATGATTGACTAGAAAGAAATAATGCTGGAAGTGCAGAGGCGTAGTAACCATTAAGGAGGTTAATACTGGTATAAAGTATTTCAGATGAAGCTGACAGTTGGCCTAACGCTCTGAACTCAATGTTTGTGATGTATTGTGCTCAGTGTAGAACTAGAGTATCAATTAGTTATGAAGTAGAAGGTACATCCTTCTTGTTTTCAGGGATCGTGGTCTTGATGGTATTGAGCAGCACCTGGTCAGAGCTTTGCTGAATCCAGAGTCGGACAGCATACTCCTTGGTCCATTTAGCTATCAGTGAGGTGTCTCCAGAGCACAGGGGAGAAATCGAGCAGAGGAGTCTTTTCCTGCCGCCATCACGCAAGATAAGCTGATGTGGCCAGCTGAGCTCAAAATTATGTACCCCCATCTTAAAATAACATTGTAACATAAACTTAAGAGGGGAAGTAAATTGTTTTAATATCAGGAACTGAGAACATCTCCAATACTAGTTCCAATAAAGACAAACTATTGAAGTCATGATGACAAATACCAACAGAGCTTGAACAAAACAAAACCAGTATTACCTCATATTACTACTACACAACTGACACACATAGGATACTTTTAATAATAAATGTCACTACAATATTCATATTGAGAAATTCTGTACATATAACTTGTAATTAAAATTGATTGTGATTCCTGGTTCCCTTTGTATTTGAATCAGGACACATATTCATTCATGACAGCAATGAATACATATTGTTATTTGAAAAGTTATCAGTGACTCCTTTAAGATATCCTTGTAGAGTGTTTTATGTATGTGAGTGTCACAGTGTTGTCAAGTGTGGTGGAATAAATTAAATTGTTTATCTGTCTGTTGTTGTTATGACTTACACTTCATCATACACATACCCTAGACATACAACGTAGTCATCACACTATTCCAGAATAATTCTGACTGAGATATATATATATATGTGGCAGCAAGTAAGGTTATCTATAATACACTACTCTTATTAGATATAGATACCTTCACAGCTGATCTCAGTCAGTACACTAAGTCCCCTATAAATATTTATAACATCCCACTTCACCACATATATTGGGGGCTCGCTCTTGGGATTTTGAATCTTTACCTATTAAAAATATTGGGGGTAATTCACTTCAGGGAATAATAAGAATTAAAAGGTATCCTTGGGTGGAATTAAATAAGGTTGAGCTCACGGTGCCTGTGTTGTCCATTAGATATATATTTAGAGATTGAATTGTTGGTTAGACATTGTATAAATTTACCTGATAGACAATGGCGGACCTGGCCAAGTTTCGATCTGCTGCTGTTCAGACTGCAAAAGAGTTAGGATTAGATGGGCAAGTTATGGTTGCCTATGTCACTACGGAATGTGACAAATTTATTGAACGCGAAGAAAGAAGGTTTGAAGCCAAAAGAAAGTTAGAGGCTGAAAGGGAAATTAAGAAGTTACAATTTGAGGCTGAGGCTGAGACTAAGAGGTTGCAGATTGAGGCTGAGACTAAGAGGTTGCAGATTGAGGCTGACAAAGAGGCGAAAGCATTGGAAGCCGAGGAAAGAAGACAGGCTGCAGAAAGGGAAGAGAAGAAATTAGCTGCAGAAAGGGAAGACAAGAAATTAGCTGCAGAAAGGGAAGCAGAAAAGGAGGAGAAAAGATTACAAAGGGAACATGAGTTACGACTAAGGGAGTTTGAGTTTCAAGGCCATGCTCCTGAAAATGGTGCCAGTCCCTTTGCCTCTGATGCCACTGCTAGCCAAGGAGCCTCAACCTCAGCTATGAATTTTCATTTAGATCATTTTGTTGAGAAAGACGATGATATAGAGAGCTACCTAAATAGGTATGAACTATTAGCTACCACATATGGGTTAGAGAGAGAAAGGTGGAGCTTAAAGTTATCTCAGGGACTTCGTGGGGCAGCTTATGAAGTTTTTGCAAAAATGAGCAGAGGTGATCAGGAAAATTATGACATGCTAAAGCAGGCTCTTTTGTTAAGATATGAAAAGAATGCAGAATTCTATAGGAAAAAATTTAGGAATGCTAAACTACTGTCAGGTGAAACCTATCACCAGTTCTCTGCACGAATAGAGACATACTTGGAGAAATGGACTTCTCTGGGGAAAACCCAAATCTTAAGGAAATGGTCCTTATAGAGCAATTAAGAGAGTCCATGGCTCCAGACCTGAGAAAGTTTCTCATGGAACAAGGTGCAGAGAGGCTGGGTGAGTTGCTAAATGTTGCTGAAAGGTATCAAGCAGCTCAAGCAGAGGTAACAGGTAATAAAAAGAAACAAGGGGATAACTTTAGGGCACCACAGAACTTTAATAAATTTGATCCTAAGGATCAAAATAAAGGTAAGCACCAATTTGATAGGCCACGGTATGAAAATAAAAATAAATTCCCACAATTCGATGAAAGGAAATATGATGAAAGAAAATCTTTCAACCAAGGAAAAAGGTGGTGTAAAAATTGTAAGATGAACAATCATGACACTGACCATTGTAGAAGGAAACCTCCTCATTGTGCTGCTATGACATCGGGGAAAAAGGAAAAGAAGGGCAAACCTGAAGAACTACAGGAACCATACCACCCCCCAGTGTGTGAAGATGTCATCTGTAATGGTGTCACTATAAGGTGTTTATATGATACCGGTTTAGATTACGATTCCGTTGTGAGTTCTCACCTGGTGCAGGCCGATCAATACACCACAGAAACAGTGGAGATTCAAACTGCAACCAAGGATGTAGCTACCATGACACTTCCCGTCGCCCGAATAAAAGTGAAAACGCGATATGTGGAAGGAATCATAAAAGCAGCAGTGATAAATGAGCCAATCTACCCTCTAATATTGGGGTGTAGATATGTCTTCTTGGGGAATCCCAAGAGACCTGTGATATTGGCAACAGTGCAGACCAGATCACAGTCAAAAAAGGAGGAGGATAATCCAATAAATACTCATCCAGATGAGATGAGAAAGGCACAGGCTGAGGACAAAACACTCAAGCCATGTTTCAAGAAGTTGCCCAAATCTCATACACCTCCAGGCAAGGGAGAGTTTTATATGAAGAACAAACTGATATATAGGAAGGCTGGATCTGAATCCAATGGTCACGGACAGCTGGTCCTTCCCACTTCATATAGGACTAAAGTGTTGGAACTAGGGCATGCGATTCCCTTCAGTGGTCATATGGGAATCAGCGCAACAGGACAGCGAATAGCTTGTCACTATTTCTGGCCAGGAATAACTGAAGATATCAAACGATATGTAAAATCCTGTCCAGAGTGCCAACGAGTAGCACCTAAACATTGGACTGCACCAGCAACTCTGGGGGAAATGCCCATAGTGGGAACACCCTTTGAGAGAGTTGCCGTGGATCTTGTGGGACCTCTCACCCGAACCAAGAGAAGGAACAGCTACATTCTGACTCTGGTGGACACTTGTTCTATGTGGGGAGAGGCAGTAGCCCTGTCATCGATTGATTCTAAACATGTGGCAGAGGCATTGCTCACAATTTTCACAAGGTTAGGCTTTCCCAATCAAATCTTGACTGATAATGGCTCTCAGTTCAAGGGGAAACTAACTGAAGAAGTTTTCAGGATCTTCCAGGCCAAACACTTCCATTGTAGTGTGTATCATCCCCAAGGGAACGGCCAAGTGGAAAGATTTAACGGCACGTTGATGTCGATCCTGAGAAAGTTGGCACACGAAAAACCAGATACATGGGACCAGTACCTGCACGCCGCCCTCTTTGCTTATAGGGAGGTACCCCATAGTTCAACGGTATGGCCCCGGCAACATTATTGTTTGGAAGGCCAATAAAAGGTCCACTCGAAGCTTTGTTAAGAACGTGGACTGATGAAAAGGCAGAGGAAAACATTACATCTTCATACCAATATGTGAATGAGCTGACCACTCGTTTAAAAACTGGCTGGAAACTTGCCAATGAAAATTTGAAACAAGCCAGGAAGAAACATGCTGCCTATTATAACAGGAAGGCGAAAGACAGAAATTTGGCTGTGGGAGAGAAAGTACTGCTTCTTTTGCCCGGGAGTCAGAATAAGTTACAAATTGGATGGCAGGGTCCATATACAGTTTTAGAGAAGGTGTCTAGAACAAATTATAAGATAGATAAGAAAGGGAAAGAAAAAATCTATCATGTGAATCTCCTGAAGAAATATTTGGAAAGAGAACATCAGGAAGAGACACACTTGTTGACCTTGTCCATCGCCATGGAGATGAAAAAGGAACCACTTTCATCCTTTGAATATCCATTACACCCCTGTGAGACAGCAGCACAGGTGAAAATCAGTACACATTTAACGAAAACTCAGAAAGAGAGAGTGCAACAGGTTCTAAATAATCATGCAGAGGTGTTAACAGACCGACCAGGGCATACAAACCTATTGGAATATGATATGAAACTGATAGACCCCACACCTGTCTGTATGAAACCATATTCGATTCCGTTTGCTAAGGAGAAAGCTTTGAAGGAAGAGATAGACTATCTGTTGAAGGAAGGAATTATTTCGCACAGTGAATCTTCGTATAGTTCCGGTGTTGTACTCTTAAGGAAGCCCTCTGGAGAACATAGACTCTGTATAGATTACAGGAGACTGAATGCTATTACAGAAGGACAGGTGGATCCATTGCCGGGTACAAATCAGCTGTTTGCCAGACTAAATAAAGCTAAATATTTCTCAAAAGTGGATCTGAGTAAAGGATACTATCAGATTCCAGTAAAGCCTGAGGTTAGACCATACCTAGCTTTTAGTACCTCAGAAGGACACTATGAGTTTAATAGATTGCCATTTGGATTGAAGAATGCGCCTAGTGTCTTCTCTAGAATGATGAGAAAATTATTGGACCCTCTGAATAATCCATGTATAACAAATTTCATGGATGATATCCTGATAGCAACAGAAACATTTGAGGAACACATTGACTCTCTGAACATGCTGTTTAATCGACTTAGGGAGGCAAATTTAACAGCCCGACCAACCAAATGTTGCGTTGGATGTAAAGAATTGGAATTTTTGGGACACACAGTTTATCAGGGAAACATGACCCCTGACCCAAAGAATTTAGAGAAACTACAGAAAGCCCCGAGACCACAAACCAAGAAGGACGTGAGATCCTTTGTCTCATTATGTGGTTTCTACCAGAAGTATATCAAAAACTTTAATTCCATATGTGCACCGTTAACTGATTTGACACGTAAAGGACATCCAGATCGCATTACATGGACACCACAATGTGAAATGACTTACCAAGAATTGAAGGAAAAGCTCACAAGTAAACCCATTTTGAAATTACCTGACTTAAGTCAAGAATTCATAGTAAGGACGGATGCAAGTAATATTGGGTTAGGTGCAACTCTACTACAGAAATCAGATGCATTGGATGGGGAATTAAGCCCAGTGGCATATGCTAGCAGAAAATTGAATAAAGCTGAAATCAATTACTCAACTAGCGAAAAAGAATGTCTTGCAGTAATATGGGCAATAAAGAAATTCAATATTTATCTGTATGGGAAGGCCTTTAAGTTGCAAACAGACCACAAACCTTTATCGTTTCTAGCACAGGCTAGGCATGAGAACTCCAGGTTACTCCGATGGTCTTTACTTTTGGCTCCATATAATTTTAGCATTGAGTATATATCTGGAAAAACAAATTTGGGAGCGGATTTTTTAAGCCGCCATCCGTGTGATGAGAATCACCGTAAACCCCAGAAATAATAATAAATTTCTCTATGTGTATATAGAATAAAGGACTGACATATAATGTCTGTTTTAAGAGGGGAGATGTCGTGGAATATTCTAATCCACATATATAAATTAAAAGGTAAATGTAAAGCCTAACAAATAAATTTAATAAAAGGAAGAAGAATGGTAAAGAACAGTGCTGTCAAAATGGCTGTACGCAAAATCCCCTTTGTTTTATGCTTCGTCTGCAAATTGTAACGCTTTCACGTTGATAGTAAAAGCCTACTATATTATTACCCGCTTTCTTCAATGAAACGTGTGCTGTATTTCTTGGAAAAACATTTGAGATACGCAAGCTGAACAATGACCTAATTTTAATATTTCATTCATTCCATTTTATACACAGCGTAACTAAAAGCCGAACGCATGCAAAATTAAACACGCGTCTCGCTATTAATGCCACCCCAACAAGCGTAACGCGATACACAATTACTACTATCACGCGTGTAAGGCCACATGCACTAACTTTTTCGGACGGACAGTGATAAAAACAATAACCTTCCCAGAGTTAGGTTTTTAAATCACGAAAAACGCTTATTAGAAAAGATAACATTAGATGGGTTTACGTTTGAAAACATTACAGTACCCAGACAGCACATCTTCGAAACAGGAGGTAGAAGAAATTGCATATTTTGAACGCAGCCACTTAGCTCTTTTAAATTTGTATATTTGGGTTCCTTAGGGCTTGCTGACAAAGAATATGTAAAACGTTACGCAAATAGTCTAGGAATTAACAAGTTATAACCAAAATAAAATAGTGGGGATGCCTGACAGCATGAAATCATTTCTGCTCATAAAATTTTTTTTTTAACGTGTTTGAAAAAACCTTACGTACGGAAATAGCCTACCATGTAAACTCCAAATTGATTGGAGCGCAACAAATATAAGACTAAACACGATTGGTCGGACTATAAATACTATCTTTGGTTGTTAGGGTAGACGTAGGAAGGTAAAATTATTTCAAACACTTGTCGAAACGTGGCTCCATTGGCCAGACTCGCTGATATAATCACTTAGGAGCGTTAGTTCGAGACCACTAGTTCAAATAAGCTTGATAAAGCAACAGTGCGTTGAAGCCAGCTCATATTTTTGCTAAATAAAAGCCTGGAACATAAGCAGATGGGAATTTGTGCCAGTATTTGTGCCAGAATTCATTGCTAGTCAACGTATCTGTGTTTATTCTATGAATTGTGGTAAGCTTGAAACATTCAGTATCTTTTAATGAAAATTGAATGTGAATTGTTAATTTATGCCTGTATATATGTGTAGTTCAGTAGCAAACATGATGTAAAGCCTATAATGCTCCAGCCTGAACAGAAGGTGTCGGAGGAAAGTAAAACGGCATGGAATGGCCAAACAGTACACTGACACCTAGATGATTGACTAGAAAGAAATAATGCTGGAAGTGCAGAGGCGTGGTAACCATTAAGGAGGTTAATACTGGTATAAAGTATTTCAGATGAAGCTGACAGTTGGCCTAACGCTCTGAACTCAATGTTTGTGATGTATTGTGCTCAGTGTAGAACTAGAGTATCAATTAGTTATGAAGTAGAAGGTACATCCTTCTTGTTTTCAGGGATCGTGGTCTTGATGGTATTGAGCAGCACCTGGTCAGAGCTTTGCTGAATCCAGAGTCGGACAGCATACTCCTTGGTCCATTTAGCTATCAGTGAGGTGTCTCCAGAGCACAGGGGAGAAATCGAGCAGAGGAGTCCTTTCCTGCCGCCATCACGCAAGATAAGCTGATGTGGCCAGCTGAGCTCAAAATTATGTACCCCCATCTTAAAATAACATTGTAACATAAACTTAAGAGGGGAAGTAAATTGTTTTAATATCAGGAACTGAGAACATCTCCAATACTAGTTCCAATAAAGACAAACTATTGAAGTCATGATGACAAATACCAACAGAGCTTGAACAAAACAAAACCAGTATTACCTCATATTACTACTACACAACTGACACACATAGGATACTTTTAATAATAAATGTCACTACAATATTCATATTGAGAAATTCTGTACATATAACTTGTAATTAAAATTGATTGTGATTCCTGGTTCCCTTTGTATTTGAATCAGGACACATATTCATTCATGACAGCAATGAATACATATTGTTATTTGAAAAGTTATCAGTGACTCCTTTAAGATATCCTTGTAGAGTGTTTTATGTATGTGAGTGTCACAGTGTTGTCAAGTGTGGTGGAATAAATTAAATTGTTTATCTGTCTGTTGTTGTTATGACTTACACTTCATCATACACATACCCTAGACATACAACGTAGTCATCACACTATTCCAGAATAATTCTGACTGAGATATATATATATGTGGCAGCAAGTAAGGTTATCTATAATACACTACTCTTATTAGATATAGATACCTTCACAGCTGATCTCAGTCAGTACACTAAGTCCCCTATAAATATTTATAACATCCCACTTCACCACAATATGGAGGCCATTAAGAAGTCTGTTGGTATAACCTTTCATAATCATTTGACAACAAATCGGAAAATCCACGGTTCACAATCGAATAAATATCTATAACTTTATCTAATATGTAAATATAAGCCTGGAAATGTAACATCTGTTACTGAAAATTGAATGTGTGCGATTTATGACATGTTACATTTGGAAATCTTTGATCCCTGATTTTGAAACGTTCTAAATTATACGAAGGTTATCATGATGCCTGTCAATCTCACAATTTTTTGCAACTGCTACATCTGCAGTGCAGCTGGCTTTGTTGTTGATTACTAAAATGATGATGATGATGGCGACGATGATGAAGATGATAATGATGACGATGATAATGATAACGATGACGATGATGATGACGACGAGGACGATTGTAATGGCGGCGACGATGATGATGATGATGACGACGAGGACGATTGTAATGGCGACGACGATGATGATGATGAAGATGGTGATGATGATGATGATGATGATGATGATGATGATGATGATGATGATGATGATGATGATGATGATGATGATGATGATGAAGATGGTGATGATGATGATGACGACGAGGACGATTGTAATGGCGGCGACGATGATGATGATGAAGATGGTGATGATGATACAGCTGCCACTACTATTACTATTTTTACAGATGCTACTGTTATTAATGCAGCTACAAATACTTTAAAACTTCAATTTGTTACTTTGGATGTTATGAATTTTGCACGCTGACTTGTCCGCCGCAGGAAGATGGTAGCATCCCTAAAGATTATCTTCTACGGACAACTGGCAGACGGCAAAAGGATAGCCAGGCGACCGCATCTGAGGTTCAAAGATGTGTACAAGAGAAACATGAAGAGACTGGACATAAATCCAGTAACCTGGGAGGATGAAGTTGCCGATCGCACTAAGTGGCGATGCTCCCTATGACGCTACCTCAGATTGGGTGAAAAGGAGCTCTCATAACAAGCGGAAGAACACGAAGAAGAAAAAAAGCAGCTGAGGGGCGCATTCCAATAGTCAGTCATGACTGAGGGGCGCATTCCAATAGTCAGTCATGACTGAAGGGCTACTACTACTATGAATTTTGTATACTGGCTCAGGAAAATCACGTGGTTATATACTCCAGAGATTGTTGTCAATGTTTGATGCTGTACCACATGTCAGTACAAGAAGTTCTAGATCAGGAGTCGGCAACTGGTCTAACTTGATCTACCAGTAGATCCCATCGGATCATTTGGTAGATCTCTAGCTGACGGAAGGGTGAAAAGAAATATTTAACTTAGATACATTTCGAACTAGCCCCCTCCCGTCGGCACTTAAAAGCGCTGTGTCCCCAGGTTTAAAGGTACGGTACTTTCACCAGAGTCCTAGTGAATACCTGCAAGCTGGCTTACTAATATTCACACTGCTCATGAAGTGCTTAGGATAGAAAGTGATCTTTTCTTTGAAGAGAAAGTTAACATCGGTATAGTAGTTGGGCTTTAATATTCCAAAACCTTTGTCGGTCGGATTGCAAGAAGCATATCGTGAGGGCAGAGTTAAAGGTTACATATAGGCTTGCGTTTATTCCAAATTTCAGATACTCTGAAACCTGAAAACAAACATGATTTTTATCAAGGTAGATCTTTAGAAAGCTCAGGGTTTCTAAAGTAGATCGCCACAGCTTCTAGGATGCCCAGTGCTATTCTAGATCAGTGGTTCTCAACATTTGTTTCTCATGGCCCCCTTCTGAGCCTCATTTACCTCTATGCACCCTCCCCTCATAGTCACTGTTAGCTGGCAAAAGGTACTTCACCATCGTACTGTGACCCCTTAGAAATATGACACGGCCTGCAAGGGGGCCACTGTTCTAGATCATCCCGTATGATTATATGTCTCAGAAGTTCAACTATTCTGTTCTACGACGTACCCCAAGTCGATACAACGAGTTCTCAATAATCCCACCTGCTTATATGTCTCAGGTGTTCAGTTGTCCGCCTTCTGGTCTTGTGCAGGTGTAATATGTTCACAGATATTTAGAAATTTACTCTTTTCTAACCACTTTTATTTAAATCAAAATCGCATTCTATATTTGTGACGTTTTACGTCTCTGACGCTCAAAATCTCTTGATGTTCCACTCAGCTCAGACAGCTGAAACGTTGCATGCAACTTCCGTTCTTGGTATATTTTAATTTATCAAGTTGTTGACAGGCATTGGCTTCGCCGATTATACGAGGGGCATTCAGAAAGTAATGCACCACATCGTTTTTCTCAGGAGCCGTTTATTCAAATAGCATGAAATTTATACACAATATACATGGATATGTCATGTAAACATCGGTATTATTCAACATAATCCCCATCAACTTGTACGGCTTTATGCCAGCGCGAAACAAGTGCATGTATTCCTAGCCCGTACCAGATTTTGTCTTGATCATGTAGCCATTTCTTCGCTGCATGAATCACTCCTTCATCATCTTCAAACCTTGTCACACGGAGTGTATCTTTAAGTGGACCAAATAGAGGAAAATCAGAGGATGCCAAATCGGGACTATAGGGTGGATGGGGTAGTACAGTCCAACCCAATTTGGTGATTGCTTCCCGTGTTGCCAGACTTGTGTGAGGTCGCGCATTGTCGTGAAGGAGAAGCAGGTCTGCTGGATTCTGCTGAGTTTTTTCAATGTCTTAATGTAAGCTCGCGAATTGATTGTTTCTCCTCTTAGCATAACATCCACAAGAATCACACCTTCAATGTCCCAAAAGACAGCGATCATGACCTTTCCAGATGAAGGAATTGTCTTGAATTTCTTTCTTCATGGTGATTGCGGATGATGTCACTCCATTGACTGTCTTTTTGTCTCAGGTTCAAAATGATGTGCCCAGGTTTCGTCACCTGTAACGATCTTAGCCAAAAAGTTCTCTCCATCAGCATTGAAACGCTCCAACAATTCAGAAGAAATTGCTTTCCTTTGCAATCGGTGGTCATTTGTGAGACTTCGAGGAACCCATCTTGCGCAAACCTTAGAAATCCGAGAGTTTTTATAACTCCATTTGCACTACCAATGCTGACAGACAGCTGTAAGGCCAATTGTTGAGTAGTGATTCGCCTATCAGTAAGAATAATGCCCTCAGCGCATTTCAACATTTCTGCGTTGGTGGCTGTGGCAGGACGTCCACAGCGCGGCCGATCAAGCAGCTCCGTATCTCCACTTCCTGAATCTTTGATTCTCTGAACCCAGCGACTGACTGTACTCCTGTCGACTGCACATTTTCCATACACATCACATAGATGCTTGTGAATGTTCAAAACAGTTTCCTTCTCTGCAACGAGAAATTATATCACAATTCGCTGCTTATAACGCAAGTTGCTAACACGCTCCATTTCAACGGTTTAGGGCAGCCGTATAATTTGGCCGGTTGCGGTGCTTTTTGGTTGCGGCACATGCCACATTTTTGGTGCATGCATCTTCATTATTAGCTGAGAAAAAACGATTGGGCACTTTCTGAATGCCCCTCGTATATAATAACTTAAACAGTGTAAAAAGTGTGCAAAAGTAGGGGTTTTGAATGCTTCTCCGAATTTAGCTTGTGTTTCATTATTAGCTGAGAAAAACGATGTGGTGCATTTAAACTTTCTGAAATGACCAACCCCTCGTATCTTTTCTGTGTAAAATAAGGTGGGAACAAATCAATTAAAGTAGGGGTTTTGAAGTAAGAGGAAATAATGAACTCCGAATTTAGCTTGTGTTTCCTATTTGACGGTGCGGGCATCGGGTGGTGATTGGTGATGTGCCAGTTAAATCAGTGTGTTTCTTTAAACAGCCAGATGAGATAATCTTTGATTTAAACCTAGCTCTAGTAATGACCAACTTTCTTATGTGCTTAAAATTAGGTGTTTAAACGTATCAAAGTTTATTTTATTGAAAATGAATTTTACTGGGCAGAAGTGACAACCGTTCTGAACAAATAATTTTCGGTTATGATTTAAAATTATATTCTAAATAAAGGAATAAAAACAATCTTTAGGGATCACTTTTATTATTGTTACCAAACGCACTAATAGAAAATAAATTATCTGCATTTTTTATTTCATAAATTTAAACTGGATGGCCACTTGTCATTAATCAGTAAATAGTCATATCGTTCACAAATTTATATATATATATTTTTTTTTAAATGAAAGAATTGACCAATTACTGATTAATGATTGCAGCGAAAGGTTTTTCTGGTGTGATGATAGTGGTAGAGAAGAAGTAGAATCTCTCTCCAGAAAGTATGAAGTCCCAGTGCCAGAGAAGTGCACTGTTATCACAATTGAGTTACGGCTGTGAATACTGAGCTGGACAATAGATTTAGGTTTCAGAAGTATACTGTGCCACTTTCGCTATAGTAACCCTATGTGATAATATAATTAAATTAGAAAAAGTAACTCAAAATTTAACAGTTAAAAGTTTACCAGGTCAAATGAGTACAATTTCATAATTTATTATGTACATCTATATATCCTTGTAATGAGAAATGGGCGTTGGAAGATGGTAAAATGAATGATTATTTATAGTTACAAATTAAAATAAATAATAGTAAAAAATCTTGGATGAATCTTCCAATGAAATTATAAAAGTCTGTCACAGTATATTTTGTATATCTTGCTATCTAGTCTCTGGCTGTTATCATCATCGACCATC
Source organism: Oreohelix idahoensis (assembly GCA_024509875.1). Classification (NCBI taxonomy): domain Eukaryota; kingdom Metazoa; phylum Mollusca; class Gastropoda; order Stylommatophora; family Oreohelicidae; genus Oreohelix; species Oreohelix idahoensis. The sequence goes on from JAMPIV010004698.1 coordinate 26,788, forward strand.
GCTTTAGAAACGGCTCACAGTGTTTGTTGCATGAACACACATAAACTCATCTTATGTTTGTTCGAGGTTCCTGAGACACACTGACGATCAGGAAGACTTTCCTTCAGCCCGCCCTATAACTACGGGGGACTAAGGTGTTGAAGATTGTTTGACCTGGGCTTCAGTTAGCAGGATCAAAGGTCCTCAAGTCTTCAGTAAAACTCGATCACGAACTCGATCATGAGCTCGATCAGGAACGATCATAAAATTCAATCAGGAACGATCATAAAACTCGTTCAGGAACGATCATAAAACCCTCTTAGGATTAATAAGCGCACGGTGAGGCTGTATTTGTTGAAGTTTATCGGCCCTACATGCAGTGTGAAAAAAACTTTTCTAGCAGACACTGTCTTCCAGTTTCACTCTGGCTTCTGGATTTGGTGTGTGGGATTTTCATCATCATCTTCATCATATATCGTCGACTATATATTGCTGTTACACCCTGTTCAACCAAGGAGGTTATAATTGGGGTATATTGTGCGTTAGGTTCTTCGATGCTGGCCAGTTGTTAGTCCTGAAAAGGACTGGTCCTAAAAAGGACCACGAGCTGACTTCCTCTTCGTTGTTTGTCTGTTCGTGTTGCCGTGGCTTTTTCCATAGTGCATTTCATATCCTGTCTCACCATCTGGCTTGTGTGGTTTTGTGTGTGTTTGCCCTCCTCGTTTCTTTTTCTTGTGTCTTCCTTTTTTCCTGTATCTGAAATAGGGCTTTTTCTATAATTGTTGGGAGTAGCTTTTCTAGCGTTTCCTCGATGACTTCTTCGTCTGATTGGTCGTTCGTTTTAGTTTCTTGTTTCTTTGATGTAATTTCTTCAATGGTCATTCTTTCTGCCTCTATTCTTTTCAGTAGTTCTTCGTTTCCCTCTTTCAGTTCTATCAGCTTCCTGACATCATCTTCTACCTGCTGCTGAATTCTTTTCATGTCTTGGTGTATTATTTTCATGTCGTTTATGATTTGTTGTTTCTCGCAGTTTTTCGAGCTATCAGGGATTTCTTCACATCTGGCAGTTGAGGGTCTGTTTTTGTTTGGCTGACGGTTTTCTCTCTCCTTTTGTAGTTGTTGTTTCAGATCTCTCACCTCATTCGTGAGCTGTCTGACCTGTTCCTTTAGGCTGTCTTAGCCTCTATTACCTAGAGTAGTTGCTTTCAGTCTGTTTTTTGCATCTTGGTACGATACCCCCTTTCCAATGGTCACTGTAATTATTTGCCTTGTTTGTTGGTATTCGGGACACCCACGGTATCGTGCTCCGTGATTTCCGAGGCAGTTGGTACATTTTCTATTTTTGTTTGGCGCTTGGTAGTCGAGGTCTTTTTTTTTTTTTGGCCTTAGGGCAGTCTTTGTATTCGTGTCTGCCCGCACAGTATCTACAGACTGTCTCTTTTCTGCACGTGTTCTTTGTGTGAGAAAATCCCTGGCACTTCGAACACTGCATCACTGGCGGAATCTAGGCGTGTGTTCTTCGTGGTCTATTCTGGATAGTGATAGACTCCGGAACTGTTTTCGTAAAGTCACTATTATCAGTCTGGTGTCTTCTTTGTTCCAGGACTTTAGCCTTTCGGCGTGTGTGATTCTGGCCAGAGGGTTTTCGGCCTGGATGCAGCTGAGGGTCTCTGCGTCTGACAAGCTGGTGTCTATCCCTTTGATGACTACTTTCTTGATTTCAATGTAGATTTCTGCTTGGATTTTGATCCGGTGTGGTAACTGAAATTCTTTAGGCCCGGACGCCAGAGCAGTCATCAGCGATTTAGTCTTTTCCGTATCATTCAGGGCAAGTGTCACTCCCTGTTGGTGCCTTCTGATACTTAATATGTCTCTTTTGCCTACTACATTCTCCAGGACATTGATTACTTTGTCGTCCGGGAGTGCCCTGAGGGTGGCTTCTCCTCCAGACAACTGCGTAATTTTTATTTTGCGGTCTTGTTCCATTTCCTTGTGAATGCTTTTCTGTAGTTCGCCTGGGCGGCATCTCCCATCTGCCACCACTGGCTATATATCTGTCTTTAGGCTCGGAACCCTGTCCTCGTCTGTCTGCTCACGATTCTGTGGCATTCTGCATCTTCTGATCACCGTGGGACACTTGGTTGTTTTCAGTTGCTGTTTCGTCCAGACTAGGTCTAGTCGTTTGTGGTTCGATCGAGTTTCGGACAGCGTCTTCGATGTCTAGGCCTGGCACGACGGGCGTGGACGTTGTCTCGCATGGTGGTGGTGTATTCGCTCGTAGTTTATCTCTTGTCTCCTTCTGGCATTTTAGCCTTATCATAGTTCTTGCAATTTTGGTCATGGCTTCCTCTTCTCTTGGGCCAAGAGCTGCATCAAATTTTGCGCGGCTGTCAATTGTTGCCACCGCTGTGGTGTCAGGAGCTGCATTGCTCGGCTTCTCATGAGGTTCGGCCTCGACGCTAGTATTTGGGGCAGCTTTGCTCTCCGATAATCTGTTCTTTTTCTGTGATGACTCTTCTTTGTTGTCATGTGCTGGCAGGCTTTTATAAACATTCTTCTTTTTGGCTGGCATTTTGTCTTCTGCGTACGCCCTGAAAAGTACTTTGGTTTTAATATATTGCTATCTGTCTCCGTTGATGGTTGCTTGGGTTGGGTGGTTGTTTTTACTCTGGTTATGGTGTGATGTGATTTTCAACGAGCCGCTCTGTCCTTATATATGGGCAACTCTCCCGTACGAGAAAGCACAGTCTGAAGTCCGATAAGATTTTCGTTTAATCTCTTCGTTTGAGTCGATCTGTGCTTTTTCTGTACTTGTTTTCTCTTCTTTTAACTACACATTTATATCTTTCCTTCCTTCCTGTGTATCCTTTCATTTTCCCAATATGAAGCTTTCATTCTATCCATGTTTTATCGAAATCCGTGGAGGTATGTATTATTAATAAATTTTGAAAGATCAAGAGCTAACTTTTAGCAGATGTGATGACGATGAAAAATATCAATTATTTTTAAAACCATTTACAGTTGAATAATATCCTTCTGGATATCATTCATAGTCTATCTCCTTTGGTGAATTATTATTATTTAAATGTCTTCCAACCAGGCTTGCTCATGTAGTTTTAGGTTTTCGTTCCTGTTAATGCAAACTTTTAAAGTCGGCCATATTTCCTATATTCGCTATTTCCTCGTTCTTCAATACCGTTCGGCTAGACGTAACGCAAATTTTTCCGCCACCTTCAAACTTCAAAGCAAGATCCACCGCGTTATCCCTGCACTCTTATGTTTGTGTGTGTGTGTCGCGTTACACATTTTTTCACTAACAAAACAATTGGTACCAAATCTTGCTACAATGATAACTGGCCATCCACTTTTATTCTATACAATAGAGTGTATGAAATATTAATTTTTTCTGTTTTTAGTGACATATGGTAACAACAATAAAATTGGATCCCTAAATCTTGTTTTATTTTATTTGTTTCCTTGTTGCGCGTTTGATTGGCAGAGTGATTAGAACGCTGGTCTCTCGCGGCAAAAGTGCTGAGTTCGATTCACAGTATCGACACGTTGTCTACCCAGCTGTAAATGGGTACCTGACTTTGTACTTGAATTAGGGAAGGAAAAGGCAGCGAGGAAGGGAACTGGTCACCCCACCTGTCGATGCTAGATCTAGTATAGGGAGGTCTCTAACACCTCCCCTACGGCAGTATCTGCTATACGACTAACTTTTTAAATTTTGCAATCTGGTCATTGACTGAAAAATGAGAGTAAAACCATTTGACATAGTACTCATACAAACGTATGCATCAACCCAAGAGGAATATAGGAACACTTCTGACAACTACAATACACGTAAACTAGTTAAGGTTACACAGATGTGGTGAGATTTGCAGAAGACGTGAACGCACAAACGGGCGACGGAAGATACACACCGATAGCAGGGTAATATGGAAAGGGAAGAAGAAATGAAAGTTGACACAGACTTAGACGATTGTGTAAGAATCATCATCGTTGTTATCAACGTATAGTGACGAAAAGGCCTCTAACAAGTCACGCTAAGCTTTCCTATCTTGTGCCATCTGTTTAATGTCTTTCTTTCGATGTACTTTTGTATGCCTTAAAATCTGTCTCCAATTCTTTTCTCCATATATTTTTTATTTTCATTTATTTATTTTTTAAAATTTCTCTTACTCTGGAAATTACGCACCAATGAGTACTTTGTAATATTATCTACTGATTTACTCAACGTGCACCCTTTGCAACGCCAACATGTTTTTAAAATGCTCTTATTCCAAAATTTTGAAGAATGCCAGATGGGTATTCGTAATACACTTTTGAATAAGATCAGAGGAAAATATACATGAAATAAAAACGATTCAAAATTAATAAAACATATACTGGAATAAATATAATTTTAGAACGCAGCAATTGATGATAAAAGTACTTATTCCAAAAAAAAAGAAAGAAAGAAAACTAGAAATATAAGGAACTGTAATGAAAAAAAAGCACGCACGCATACATTTTGTAGATCTACATATTCATCTATACAAAAATTTAGTTTAAAAAACGATGGAACATTTGTTACAAGATCGAAAACGTCAACCCCCCACCACGCTTCGCGGTAAAAGTCAGCCGAAAAGTAAAATTAAAAATTATCAGAAATACTAGCAATAACCGGTCAATAATGATGGAAGTAAGTCAAAAACTGTAATATATTTTTAAAATATTTTTTAATTCATTATAAAAGTTCTTTGATGACATTTTTTGTGTGAAAGTGCGTGGATTTCAAAGAATGTTCCCTGATAAAAAGTGTTTTAAACAAAAATTTCAAGTTTTTATGATTTGTTCCTCGAGTGAGGGCGACATAGAGCTGGCCGTGTCTGAAAACAGGTTCAGGAAGGAAAACTCCTACGTGATCAAAAGATTGTCCTTGCGCCGTATTGATCGTCATTGCAAATACTAAAATCACTGGGAATTGACGACGTCACATCCTAAATGGAAAACTGCGCTCTTTCGGCTCTAAGTCAGTGCGAGGAATTAAGATTCGTTCTCCCTTATTACTGCTAGTGATAATTTCTGCATCAATCAATTTCCGATGCAAGACATTTATGATGAGTTAAATCCGTTTCCGGAATGAAACTGGGTTCTACACCGACTTTTCTTCGTTGAGTGTTACTATTTTCGGGAGATTACATATAAGGGAAACAATACAATTAATGTCTAACTTTCAACCACAGTTGCATCCCTTAGATGTGACCGACGTAGAAACGACGAAAATTATGGATTTTGATGATACGCATCTAAAACAGGGGTCGGCAATCAGTCAATTCCGATCTACGAGTAGATGCCAGTGGATGATCTGGTAGATCCTTAGGTGACTGTGAAGGGAAAAAGAAAGCTGATTTAAAGTTAGGAAATTTCGGACTAGACCTCTCCCATTGGGATTTAACAATCATTGTATCCGCGGGATCAAAGGTACTTTTTTCCGCATTCCCAACGAAAGTTTTCGAGCTGGCTACTAAAATATAATCGCGAACTGATTGAATAGGAACGGGAACTTTTCTTTGTAAGGTTCAACATTCTCCCCCTCAACCTCCTTTCCTCTTAAAATTACACGCACACATATACACGGGCAGCCGCGGTAGCTCTGTGGCCATGGTTCGATCCCCAGTTGAGGTGGGATTTTACCGCAACCGGCTCCAGGGTCGACCCCGCCTCATGAATTGGGTACCAGAGCAACTCTGGCGGCCGGTGTGATGTTGATCACATCACCCCTAGTGTGCCGATGGTCAAGAAAATATGGGCCTAACACCATAATCTCAATATGCCTCAATGGGCGTGTAACGGGATCCCTTAACTTACCTATCCCATATACACATGCACACACACACGTTATATATATATCTTAAGAGGGCTCAGTGTTTCAAAAGTAGATTTCAAGATCTCAAAAGCTCTTGGGTTGCCGACCCCTGACAAAATATGGATAGAAGAAGACCAACCAAAAAAAAAAAAAAAAGTGTTCTTATATCACACATTTCGCGGTTATAAAAACATTTATTTACATCCGTTATCTCATACAGCGTACAACTCTCGTATAAATGTGTTTGCAGTCAATGAACATTAACTTCCATCACACATTTGTTCATAATCATTGACTAGTGTTTTTTTTTTATTCCTGGCTGCTTGGTCGCTGTAGTTCTATTGTCTAACCAGTTCATACACTCTTTTTATTGACAATAATGTTATCAGTGTTTTAACATATTAACTAATATAATTGTTCGCACACAGCTGTTGTGGGTTATTTGCATGCATTGTTTAGACCAGTGGCTGATCTATGCATATAAAAGGTGTCCCAAAAGTTGCTATACCATGAAGCTCAGATCTCACAACAGACGATAACTCACTTTGCGGTACTGTTAAGCCAAAAGTTAGCCGAAGCAGTTATGAAACAACAGACCAACTGTTGTTATTTAACTAGGGCTGCTGGGCTCCTCGCTCTTTTGCGGCTAATACCCAGTTGAAGACACCTTGGTATTATCTACACTGTAGATCAAGGTTTTTCTTGTGGCTTTTGGGCCATTCCGAAACATGGTGAGTTAAAGTCGTAAGCACCAGATTCTCCAGCTTAGCTTGCATGCAAAGGATAATCACATTTGGTCCCAAGCTAAGAGGAAGAAGCGCGTGGCATACCGTGCATTTTCCGCCATTCAAAAGAGCTCTCCAAATAGGAAGAGCTAAAATATAGTGCTCTGGTTCTGGGCTCTCCCAAGGAATCGTCACATCCTACACGTAGCCACTTCTCAGCTCCCCCTTCCTATCATGGGTCCACAGTGAGATCATCCTGCACGCAGACAACCAGGTAAAAGCCAGAGCTACGTCTGGGGCTCAAGTGACTCCTCCAAGCTGTTCGCCGTGCATTCCAATGCATCACACCACAAATATCACAACAACAACAAACAAACAAAAAAGAATAATCTTCTTCTTCTTACACTCTCGGACGTCTACTTGAATATGTTTAAACAAAGCTGTGGTCAGCATGAGGCTTTTTTTATCTCCAAAGAGTTTATCCAGGAATGGTAATCTGACAAGGTGGAGTATCCTTCTGGGTGCGGAGAAAAATGGTTCCCTGTACCGATGTATTTTATGTTTGAGTTATAGTGAAAGTGTGGTTTGAATATCAGAAGTATATCTGATTTCTGAAAAAAATATTCAAAGTATTTAGTAGTATATAGCAGCGTAGGCAACTGGGTAGAAAAAGCTCAACTATAGTTTATTGGTGTTATTAGGCAAACACGGTAAATTTCACAATGATGGTTGGTTATCCAAGAGGAACATTCATATATCCACAATGAAATATATGTATATATCCAATAGAATAATATACTAACTTGTCCACTTAAAAACTTGTCTTGATATTCTCAAAGACGAAGTTCACTCAACACTATTTGTAAAATCCTCAAAAGTCCAAAATCATGGAATCATTGAAACTATAAATCCTGAAATCACTCAAATCCTCAAATCATCAAAACATGCCCTTTCTCGCACTTCTCTCCTATTTATACTATTTCTTCTTTTTTTCCCGCCAATTTTCACACAATGCATTCTTTTTTTCACACGGTACAATTATCTACATTTGCATACGTTTTCTCAGCTTTTCGACTTTTCCACACGTCTCTCCCTCTAAACAATGGAAGAAACCCAAAATAGCAACTCTCACTTCAATAAAATGTTCCATTCAAAACAGGCATTTTAATATTTTCCCTGGGACTGCACTATCCTTGTCTCTCTTCGTCGTTACTGCCAACTGAACTTTAATGACCCTGCGTTTTGTGCGAAAATGCCTTATTTGCTTTACGTCTGGTTTTTCTATATTCTAACATGTATTAATGGTATTGTAGTAAGCCATGCGGTCACATACAATCGTGGTCCCATGCTCCGTTAGAAGCTCAAAAGAATATGATGTGTAACTTTTATCTCAGCGGGCGCCCAGCTTCCTTCAATTCCATCGACTGAGCAAATTGAAACTGAACGATACATTACTGAATGTTAACTTCTATGGCTCTTTCTATTACGATACATTACTGAATGTTAACTTCTACGGCTCTTTCTATTACGATACATTACTGAATGTTAACTTCTACGGCTCTTTCTATTACGATACATTACTGAATGTTAACTTCTAGTGAAAGACAATCGCGTTCCTATCTTGTGATGTTCGCGAACAAAGTAAATTTTATCAAGTAGGTTGTCACTGGAAACCTGGGGGAATAAAACACCTTTAATCGTGGGTATAATACATACAATTAGGCAGCTAAAATATTTTGGCCACGTAAAAAGACATAACACCTTGCAGAAGATCATAATAGAAGGGAGAGTTGAAGGAAAACGTGCAAGGGGAAGACAGCACTATTAGTGGGAAGGTAACATCAAGAGATGAACAGGAAAGAGTCTATCAGATTACACCATCAAGACAGGAAACAGAAGACATTGGAGATCCATTACAGCCAAACTTCGTTGTGGAGATGGCATCTGATGATGATGATGATAATAATACCACACGTTTCAGTGCCGGCAGTAGAGTGTTAGACCAACATTTCTCCAGCTTAAACATTCTTTCTTTATTCTCCTTCAGTGAATTATGCTTATTAGTGACCGCAACGTCTTTAATGTTTGAACATGCGCCCTAATATAACCGACGGACCCAGCCAGTATCTAGGTTGAACGGCGCGTACCTCACTAAAAGGAGGCAAAAGGTAATTTTTTGGTTGAAAACCCTCAGTCGTATAAGATGTACCAAGTCATTCCAAATCATCTACAGGTACAGAGATCTATCAAACCGTCCCATGTGATCTATGGGTTGAACGCTATCGACGAGTTGCCGACCCCCTAGTATAGTATATATGGCCGAATACCATCTCCGACAAGGAACTGCTTACACGGTGCAGTTAAAAAGGCATGCATACCATCGTTGCAGGCAGACGCTGCAACTGGATTGGCCATGTCCTCAGAAGGGACTCTGACACCATCATCAGATTTGTTACGTTATCTGACCCAAGAAGGACGGCGAAAGAGAGGCAGACCAAAAAAGAACCTGGCGGAGAACAGTGAAGGCTGAGATGTAAAGCATCAACCACAGCTGCGGCACGGCACGAAGGATGGCCACCGACCGAGCAAAATGGGGACAGTTTGTTGCTGCATTACAAGACGCCACTAGGCGTGACGCCCACTGTTTTGTCAGTCAGGGACTAAGGATTCAAGAAGAAGTAGAAGTATAGAGGTGTACGAAATTATGGGATACCCTGTATATCTGACAACCGACATTTTATTCACAGGTTCACAGTTTAACTCACTAACAATATTTTTCCACGTAGCGCCTGGCCACCAGCGAAAAAAAAAACCGCAAACCGTACGCAAGTGGGGGGTGGTTGGATTTCATGGTACTGTCACTGACATTTATGAATGCCACAGTCATACCCGCAAAGCAGTTAATTTAGAGTTTAATACTGGTTTGTTACAGACACACTGTGCATAATTGTTTAGTTTCGGTTAAAGTAGAAACAGGAATGAACTTTCATGCGTTTTTTTTTTTTTAATGTCTTATGAGGCTGAATTTTAAATCAGTAATTATGCCGTAAACTGGTGTTAGAATTAACTTCATTCTCCAACGAGGGGGGAATTCTAAGCGTGGAATGTTCGTTTATAAATAATGCACACTTCTTGGATTCATTTATGAAAGTTCTGAACTATCAAAGCAAATTCACGGAGCTTCTTTTCCTAAAGGTAAGATCGGCGATTGTATTTAAAACATTAATAAACTTCTTAAAAAGTCTTCAGGCAGCCATCATGAATCATATGGAAATCTAAAAGCAGTAAATCTCTATTTCTGAACTTCAAATCTCTATTTATATAATCGATATTCACTACTTGCAATCATTTATTAAAATTCTGAACCATCAAAGTTAAGTGCAGGAGCTTCTGTTGTTTACAGGTAAGGTCGGCGATTTTCTTTTAAAACATAACAATAAAACGTCTTCGGTAAGACGTAATTAATCATACGGTTTGGTACGGTTTTTAAGAACAATTTTCATTTAAACACGGACAACTCCATCAGTGCTCCGATCACTTCGCTTAGATCACACAATGAGGATCTCAGCACAGCGCACGAACTCCGTAGCACCTTCGAGAATCCTAATGTGTGTATATAGGAATCACACATAACTATAAATATTTTTGTGGTGGGTAGGTTCTAATTTTCACATTTTTTGTCAGGGCAGCAGCTCTGCGACCTACTCTTTACGATTTCCAACTGCCGTGGTAGTTATAATGTGCGTAATTTGCAAATGGAAAATTTAAAAAAGCAGCAAATGTCTTTTTCTGAACTTGATAATGTCGGGTACTGCTGGCTAAAAACTCTACTTGTTTTTTTTTATTTTTTATTATACGGTCATTTTCATTGTCATCATCATTACCGTGAGCTTGATAAGGAGCATGGTTTTTCAACAAATTCATGCCAAGCCTTCCTGACTTGTACCGTTCGTTCAAGGTCTTTCTATGTCTTTATTACCTCTTTCATGTATGCCACCCGTTCTCTTATTCATGTGTTTATCAGTGTCCATCTACCTCATTTAGTATGGGGCTTCCAGAGCGTGACTGCCTTGTAATGCTATCAACAGTTTTTCTTCAGCGTGTGTCCTATCCAGCTGCAGTGGCTTCTTCTCAGCTATTGTCCCACTGACATTTCTCTGGTTTCTTGTCATCAGTTCCACATTTGTGATCTTGTCATACAATTTTCAATCTTTCTTTTCACGCCAACACCCAAGTCTGTAACGTATTGGTTGTCCTTGTAGCTTTCCATGTTTCAGAACCATACAATAGGACCGACGTGAGATTTGAGTTGAAGATTCTTATTTTAGTATCTAGCTTCATTTCTTTTGATTTCCATTTATTTCCCAATGCAGTAAAAGCTCCTCTTGTCTGTTGCATTCTTATTTTAATATCGTTGTCTGCTCCTCCAGCGTAATCCATATTGCTGTAACGATATATGTCTTGATAGCAGCATGGATTAATCTTAAATCTTGTAGGGATGTTCCTCCACACTGTTATCTTGCTATCGTTTGCCACGAATATTCTCATAATCTGCGTCTATTTCTCTCAGCAATTTCAAACTTAATTTCTGAGAACTCTCTTTAAGTATTTTAATTTTGTCTTGCATCCGGTTACAGTTACGGGGCAGAACGACCAGGTCGTAGCACAATCTACTTCGTCAAGCTGTTTAGTCCACTTAATTACTTTTCAGTTGCCTACTATCGTTGTTTTCATAACCCAATCTATTATCCAGTAGATGAAGACATAGTGATAAAGCCATCCCTGCCGCACTCCAGTTCTTATCGCAAACGGTTCTATCAGTTGTCCTTTATGAAGAATAAATATTACATAAGCTCATCATTCATAGCTGGCTGATTGACAAGAGGCAACACAAACACGTACGGAAGCTTATCATTCTTAAGATGATGATGGACAAGGGACAATCTTTGCGTTCTTGGGCCAAGAATGCCGCACTGACTGTAGTGAGCTAATGTTGTTGTTGTAGTGAGCTAATGTTGTTGTTGTAGTGAGCTAATGTTGTTGTTGTAGTGAGCTAATGTTGTTGTTGTAGTGAGCTAATGTTGTTGTTGTAGTGAGCTAATGTTGTCGTTGTAGTGAGCTAATGTTGTTGTTGTAGTGAGCTAATGTTGTTGTTGTAGTGAGCTAATGTTGTTGCTGTAGTGAGCTAATGTTGTCATTGTAATGAGTTAATGTTGTTGTTGTAGTGAGCTAATGTTGTTGTTGTAGTGAGCTAATGTTGCTGTAGTGAGCTAATGTTGTTGTAGTGAGCTAATGTTGTTGTAGGTTACCTGTGATGATGTCTGTCCATCTGCCTCTTGGTCTTCTCCTAGCTCTGAACCCAGATCTTTTAATGTTGTAAGCGCGTAGTTGTAATTTATCGGGCTCCATTCTCACGAGATGCCCAAATCACTTTCTTCTTTTTATTATTTATCCATTTAACAGTAGCCTAGAATTATGTCTCTATTTTGCCTATTCTAATCGGATCATCTTTGTATTTTAAAAACCTTACTTCCTTTTGAGAATTTTGACCATTAACCTCTATTCCTCTGTAATCAATTTCACATGTTATTAATTACCACTGCCGCGTGAGCGTTGAATACCTTGGCTTAGAACAACCTATTCAATACACAGTTGCAGATAACGAACAGAAAATGACTGGTTTAAACTGTAGAAAGACGCAGAAAGTCTGTTTGCCGGAAAGAAATAGAAGAGGCAGAACTTAAAAAGAATTTAGTTTCACTTTATAGCGGTGGTTCTCAATTTGGGGGTAGAGCGCCATGCCATATTTCTAGGGGGCCACAGTAAAGATGGTAAAGTACATTTTTCCAGCTAACAGTGACTATGAGTAGGAGGAGGAAGGGGGGGGGGGGGGCACTGAGGTAAGTGAACCCCAAGCTCTGTAACCGCTTAGCCAATCGGAAGCTCTTTTATTTAGAGCAGTTAAATATTCTTAACTGATGACGGAAACAATCAACAAAACACACCTGTTGAAGGCGATCTTCTCTGTTGTTCTGGAACATTCAATTTGACAACAATGTTCCATATAATGTCAATAAAGTGGTTATAAATTCTGGCCATGTTAGTTGAGTTCTTATATGGTTTCATTCAAGATTTTCATCGTGTCAATTGGTGTTGCTTTACGCGAATGCGGGGTGGGGTAGAAAAACGTGTGGGCAAACATTTGAAAGTTGCAATTATATTGAACTTGTAATTCCATTGACGTGATAAGTCGGTTCATTGAGTCCATACATTTATTCACAGTGATACATACATGATGATCAATTCCAATAGGGGTAGAGCGTAAGTCCATATAAGTCATGCATAAATTAATCAACAACGTAGACTGCTGGTTATGTGTCAATGTCCGTTATGAGGATACAATGCAGTATTGTCGTCAGAAAGTCACAGCTATATGCACGAGCAGATAGACATGGCTACCTGCCGACAGTGAGACTGCGAGTCTGAATATATTCATACGAATTTGACGATTATTCTTCTCCTTCTGAGAATTCTAGTTAAATACTAACCTCCATAAATTTCCCTCTCATATTGAGTTCTAGGACTGACCCTGGTCCATCAAAAATACACATATAAATGGCTATATCATGCCATTGAACTGGAAGGTTAGAAAAACGCAGCTATTCAGCTTGGCGGTCAAGTAACAAAGGGTCACGTTTCTTAGTTACCGACTGTGTCCTAAACAACGCTATACACGTCATAATCGATCGTGTATGAAGCGTTCAGTAATTGAAACATCTATCGCAATATATTAAATGTCTTAACCTTTACAATTGCACGTCTGGTAACCTTTAGCAGACGGCGTTAATATCATATACCGTAACAACACCAAAAGGTCTTTTTTATTTGGGCATGCGCCATAATATAACCGACGAACCCAGGGTCTAGGTTGAACGAGTCCCGCCTTGTCAAAATGAGACAAAAATTGTAATTTTAAAAAAAAAGAAAAAAAAAGAAAACAGTCTGCGTTTTCTTAAACAATAAGTTCTTCATCAGGTACAACAAAAAACAAGTGTCTTTAGACTTTGATATTCTCAGCTTCTATTATCAAAGTTTCTTTCTTCGTGGCATCAGCACCAAACAAACCCGGCGAATGCGTTTTTTTTTGTTTTTTTAAATAAAGTTTTGCCTCGTATTGGCGAGGCGCGCTCCGTTCAACCGAATCGGTTATACTCGTATTAGAGCGCATCTCCAAATATAAAAGACCTTTATGTGTGATTCTGTCTTTATTACTAAACAAACAATAATTCTGTCTTGAAGAAAATTGTGTATGCCTTGCCGGTTTAATTAAGATACTGTATTTTGTTGACATTTTTTTTTTTTTGGTTGTATTTCGACCATTTACCTGGACTCTTGTAGCAGGTGTCGCTTAACGTTAATTAATCATTCATCGCCGTCATTTTCCTTGTCGCTCCCCCCGTGGAGCATGGAACCACCACTACAGCTGGTCCCCTTGCAGGACGCCTACACCAAGCCTTCACCAAGCCTTCACCAAGCCTTCACCAAGCCTACACCAAGCCTACACCAAGCCTTCACCAAGCCTACACCAAGCCTACACCAAGCCTACACCAAGCCTACACCAAGCCTACACCAAGCCTTCACCAAGCCTACACCAAGCCTACACCAAGCCTTCACCAAGCCTTCACCAAGCCTACACCAAGCCTTCACCAAGCCTACACCAAGCCTTCTAATGCTGTTTTTGCAGCAGTGGTTTATGTAGTAATTCGTTTTACTTGATGAGGTTGCCAACACCATGTACATTATCGTTCTAGTCACCTCGTGCAGCATGCGGCTTCAGGTGGTCAGTAGACCTATTCTTTCTATGTCTCTTGAGAGAGCCCCGGGAACAACAGCGGGCGTTACTTATCACTGCTGCATGGATAATGAATAATCGTGGTTTTTAGAACAAGCACGGCATTACAGCGTTAGAAATACAGAACAGCAAAGATATGGTTTAACATGGAGAAGAACCAGGCGAGAAACAACTTAATGAACAACTTTATTTAACTTTGAGACAGGTGCCTCCCTCTTTTTTTTTTTTTTTGTACCTGTGATGTTGATATCATTACAAGGCAGTCATTGTTCTGTAATTCTCAAGGTAAGGGAAGGTGAGGAAGACCTAAAAATACATCATGTATAAGAGAATTGTATTCACGCAGCGGAGGTGAAGAATTCAAATGTGTGTTTGGTTATTCCTGAACACACACAGGCTATACCTTTCACCATCCTGTTTTTTTTTTTTCTATTTCACTTTCTGTTGAGCATTTAACCACCGCTGTAGCTCTGCAGGAAGCCAGCCTGCACAAAGAGTGTGCATGCTCATGCCGGGGTGGTTTCTGTGGCAATTGGTTTTCTTTGATGAGTTTGCCAGCCCCTTGTTAGTCGCCTTGTACGAATGGGCAGAGTCAGCAGTAATTCTACTTTGTCTTTATCTGATAAGAAACTGCCTGGAACTACACGGGGTAGGCAGTAACCTACAAGTCTGGAATAACCTATATCAGATTCCATGTCTTGCTTTGCCTCTAAATACGCCAACATTGTTTACTTATCGCTGCTTTCTAAGTCACATCTTTTTCTTAGCCAGTGAAAGTTTCCTTGCGTCTTATGGTCCAAATGTGTGTACTAAATATAACTCGGGGTTACTGAGATTTGTGTGCTCCTCTATATGATGGTGTAGTTTAGGTGCTTATACGCACCCGTTGTCCAAGATTAGGTAATAATAATTACTTATGTCAATTGAATTTGGTGCATGCAGCTTTAATAAACAAAAGATGAGTTAATACACTAAGTGACTGAATGTCCACTTTTGCTCCTTGGGAACTATAGTTGATTTCCGGGCAGAAAGTCTCTCTAAATTTTCTCTAACAGTCTATACCAAAGTTTCTCAACAGGGGTTCCACGGAACCTTAGGGTTCCACCAGAGGTCGCTAAGGGTTCCGCGAGAGATCGTAAATGAACAAAAAATAAACGTCGTTTTTTTAAACTCTGCGCCACTGGCGATATCAGCGTTCGCATTGACCTAGCAGACCCGTATGGCAGTGCGCAAAAGGACCGTGTTCAATCTTGCACATTCAATATTTTGTTGGCATCTTGTAGAATAGAAATTTGTGATAAGACTAACAACAAAATTAAGTAGGAAATTATAAAGAAGGACAAACTGAAGTTTCTCCTACCCACACGACTGACTTGCATTAGAGTTGATATCCATTGTGGTGAGGGGGAACCACACAAAAAGAGTATTCTAAAAAGATGGCCAAAATGAAACAGATCCATTGAAAAAAAATCATTCTCTGCTCAAAAGAATTTTGATAATTTTTAGAGGATTATTATGTTTACAACTTACTGAACACGCTAAGGTACCATAAGCTGTTGATATAATAATTTAATGCAGAGGTTCCCTGAAACCTGAAAATTCTTTCACGGGTTCCTCTAGGATAAAATCGTTAAGAAAAGCTGATCTATACTTTAAATTCATTATGAAAAGAATGCTACGTAGCATAGCAACAGAACAGCTGATCAGCCCCAACCGAGAAAACGATTCATGAACATACATAATAAGTGAATTTGAACTTTAAACGTGAGTAAATTATATTTTATAAACGGAACCTTTCATGTGTTTGTTGAAGGCCTAGCTCTTGGGGAGCTAAAGGGTGCTACTTGATCTATTGAAATCACATTTTCTTCAGATTTCCTTCCTAAAATCTTGCTGCGTCTTATAGGCCAGAAAATACAGTAATTCTTCTTCTTCTGCTTCACACACTCTCAGACGTCTACTAGAATATTTTCAAAGAAAGCAGTAGTCAGCTTCAGGCTATTTGCATCTCCATAGAAATTTTCTAGGAATGGTACTGGTGGCTGTCATGTGTGCTTTCTATGTTCCTCACACGCTGGGCATCTTTGAAGCAGATGTTCGGCAGTCATTTTATCAGTTCCACATTTACACTCATCGGTAGTTCCTATCTTTAGCATACGGTAATTCAACATAGCACAACAATTTTGCTGGTCTTAGCAATATTGCATATTTTGATGATTCAACCACCGCATTTGACCCCCTGGCCGGAAGTTTAAAACAAATCGCTTCATGCTCTTGCAGAGGCGGTTTCTAAAGCAATTTATTTGTCATGATGAGGTTCTTACTCTCATGTTCAACCTCGCCTAAATCACACGTTACCATCAGTGGCGGCATTAGGGCTTGGTACAGCTCTAGAAATTCCATTACGCTATGGTTAACAGGCGTGACACTGACGCTCGTTTGCGTGGAGAATGTGCAACATTTCCATTCTGTCACATCCAAGTGAGTTACACAATTCACTTTGTGTCGGTTTCTGCCTCTGTTTTCTAATGTCGCTTTGGGAGAACTTATTCTCACTCTTCAGTACATGCATGAACCAAACGTTTCGTTACAAGACATCTACCAGCAAATGATGCATAACACTGTTTGCTTAGATTTTTATCGAAAGCTTGCCATCCGCGCTAGTCGTCCTTTTCAGTGTTTAGTGCTTTTCAGCGTTGCTCAAAAGTTGAGACTGGAAAGATGCTTATTTGTTTATGGCCATTACGCTGTAATATAAACCATTCTGCGTTGCATAGTGATAGGGTCGCATTGTTGCAAAATCAGGAATTTAAAATAAATAAATCAAAATTAAGAAGGGCGACGCCATAAGAGCGGAATGGATAGAAGAAGGGAAATCTTTGATAATAAATTTCAAGAATAAACAAACTGGGAAACCCAAGAAATAAAATGCATCATCGGTGAAAGATAATGAATCTCCGGAAATTAAGACACAGTCAGAATGTATAATTCTGTTTCGACATCTCCATGTAACGTCCACATGCACTCGTTGCCTCCAATTTATTGTGTGTTTTGTCCCACCCTTTCGTGAAAGGAACGCTTTGGAGGTTGAAAACTTCCTAGGCCAGTGTTTCCCAAACTTACAATAATCGCGTACCCCTTTAAGAGAGTTTAGTTTGATCGGTGCACTCTCTCGGGTGAAGATAATTTACGGGTAGTTTTATTAATACTATTTTATCTACACTAACGCAATTATATATATACTAGCAATAACCCGTCAAAATTGACAGGTTTTTTATTGCAGCTATCTTATCATTTTGATCCATAATAATAAGTCTGCAATACTTTAAATTAAAATTTTGCCTAATCCTCAAATTCCTTTTATTCTTAGAGTCGACGCCTGGGCCCGCTGATCAGTCTCGATCGTGAAATGGGCGCCAATTAAATATCCTTAAAGTTTGGTTACGCTCCAGATGATTGAAAGCAATTCATTCTCAAGAATGGGATACTTGGTTTCCGTAGGTGTAAGTTGTCGACTAATATGAGGATTAGGCAATCTCAAAATAGGTGCCTTAGAAAAAATACATTTTAATGTAGTTTAAGGTATCAGAACAACAATAAAAAACTTACATTTTAAGGTTATTTTTAAGAACATGATGAGTTAAATCCGTTTCCCGAATGAAACTGGACAGAAGAGTATCTTGATTGTCTGTTGATTTAATCTGCATTTCCTCAACTTCCTGTCTCCAGTTCATGTACTGTTTATCAATCGTGTTGTTAGCTTCTTTCCATAATCAAACTGTTCATGCACACCTTCATTTGCGCACTTTTCTATTTTCGAGAGAGTACATTAACTTTCAACTAAAGCTAAGGGGGTGCAACTGTGGTTGAAAGTTAGACAATAATTATAGTGTTTCCCTTGTATGTGACGGACCGACCGTACTTACGGTGGGTATTATGGTATTGATGATGAATATAAGGTTTAAGCTGAGGACAGTAGACTGGAGACCACCATCGTGGCCAAAAAACAGCATTTCGCTTTAAGTTGGATTCTTTTGGTTTTGATTTTTAAAACGGCCTTAATGTTTGTCGGATATTATTAATGTTGACTAAGCTCTAAACAGGGTTGATGTTAAGTTAAGGATAGCTGTTTGAAGTTCGAAACAGGGTGGAGGTTAAGGTTAAAGCTAGCTATAACGTAAATATGGATAACCATACTGTCTACTGCCCTCTTCATCTACCAATAAAAGCTACACAACTATAAACGTGTAAATAAACTTGTTTATTTATATAATGCATTATATTTTCATTAGTTGTTTTCTGCACCATAAAAATTATGATGAAGTAAAATACCCTATTCTGCCCTATACCCCTTGAAGCCCTTTGGCGTGCACTCTGGGGTTCGCGTACCACATTTTGGGAAACACTGCACAAGACAACTGAGTTTTAAGGATTGCACGATGTGCTTCTACACCATTCTTCCCTTTCTGCCACATAGTCTCGTGGGAACAATGACGTATTTTAGGCTGTTAGAGGTGATTTGTATGTCGGTGGATCTTCTCTTGCAAGCTTCAGCCACCGTCGATCCATCGATTGCTAGGTCATCCTCGCACCAAAACATCTAACTATCTAGCAAGGGAAGTGTTTGATGATGGTGGACCAGTGTTCATTTTGATCAAATGTTCAAACTGTTTCATTCCATATTATTCCAAATATTACGCAAAATTTAGTTCAAACTTTTGCTACTATATTTTTGGCTTCGTGTAGTGTTGGCCATCTTCTTCATTCAGCATATTTCACAAGCTAGAGTTTTCCTTCCTATAATTTACGTAATGTCTATATTTGGTTTGATACGATAACGTGGGTATTTTCCCTAAATAACCTTTATAGCAAACCTGAACAACTAATCAGAACCGCACACTTTCACATTATGGCCTAAAAATCACCAAGAGCTAACGTTGAGTGATGGTGGATCATAGACAAGACATCACAAGAATAACGTGGGTACGAAGAAGGCACTTCACTTCCACTAAGACATTAGGAGATTTCATGAGTGGGTTCAGCTTCATTAGCTCCGTTTATCACATATCTGATTATTTAATCTGTCCCCTTCTGTAATACTACGGAAACATGAAAAAGCAAGACTTTAAACTACCTGAATTAAACAAATGTCAAAATGTAAAATTATGGTTAAGAAACATGCGAGAGAATTTTAAATCAACTGGATTATTGATAACGGCGAGACTGTTTTTAACCCCTTTTATTTAAGATCACCTGAGCGTTGTACCTTTGTCGTATTTCAAACCATTGACGTTCAAAATCTGTATGTTCCTTATGTTCTACTGCTCGTAATTGGCTGAAACTTTGCATAAAACTCCCTTTCATGGTACACTTTAATCTTTCAAGTTTTGACCAGCATTGACCTTGCCAATTTTATTTAATAACTAAAAGAATGTAAAATAAGGTGGAAATAACTTAACTACCTGCGAGTTTAGACTGTGTTTCGTATCTGAAGGGGCGGGCGTAGGATAGCGAATGATAATTGCTGATTAAATCAGTCTTTCTTCAAACAACTTGATCAGCGAGTTTTTTGTTTTAAACACAGCTCTGGCAATGACCAATTTTCTTATGAGTTTTAAACACAGCTCTAATAATGACCAACTTTCTTGTGAGCTTTAAACACTGTTCTAGTAATGACCAACTTTTTTGTAAATTTTAAATACTGTTCTAGTAATAACTAACTTTTTTGTGAACTTTAAACTCGATTCTAGTAATGCCCAACTTTTTTGTGAACTTCAGTTCTTGTAATGACCAACTTTCTTGTGAGCTCTACACAGTTCTAGTAATGATCAACTTTCTCGTGAGCTATACATGCCCCTGATCTAGAAATGACCAACTTTCTTTTGAACTTTACACACAGCTCTAGTAATGACCAACTTTCTTGTGAGCTTAACACACAGTTCTAGTAATTACCAACTTTCTAGTGAACTTAACACACCCTTGTCCTAGTAATGACCAACTTTCTTGTGAACTTTACACACCCCTGTTCTAGTAATGACTAACTTTCTTGTGAACTTTACACACCCCTGTTATAGTAATGACCAACCTTCTTGTGAGCATTACACACAGTTCTAATAATGACCAACTTTCTTGTGAACTGCACAAACCCCCTGTTCTAGTAATGACGAGCTTTCTTGTGAACTTTAAACACAGCTCTTGAAAAGACCAACTTTCTTGTGAGCTTTATGCACAATTCTAGTAATCACCGATTTTCTTGCAGATTTTCAATGTAAATTCGGTGTTAAAACTTAATAATATATTTTTTATTCAACGAACAATTTCACTCGACGGAGGTGACAGCGGCCTTGAATAAAATAATATTCAATGATGACTTAAAGTCATAAAACACGTCAAAGAAAAAACATGTTTAGTGACCAATTTTATGTTGTTGCCAAATACACAAAATAAATTTGCCAAACATTCATAGAATCACAGTGGATGGACAAATATCATTAATCGGTCACAAATTTATATATATTTTTGTGAATGATATGACGAATTACTTTTCCATTCTCCATTCTAGTATATGTTGCAAGCAGTTGTTTACATTAAAAGCAGTTTCCATTATTTCACCCTCGTTTTAAAATGGAACGAATGCAATCATTTGAGGTGATCTTATTATATGTATTGATTCGTCAACTTGGAGAGAATCATTCGTAATTTTTGTAGTATTTCAAACACGACATCCTTAATATGGCGTGACTTGCCTCACAATCGACTACTGATTGTATTAATAGAAACAGGAAGTTTGTCAACTCGCAGAGAGAAATTAACATTTTTACTATTGTAAACTAGACGCTACAGACTTTGATAAGCAAGTACTTGCGTATAATAGACAGTTTTTAATGGTATGGCAAGATCATCAATTTGGAACAGATGACAAGAACCAGACAAGTGCCAGTGGAACAAGGGATGAGAATAAGACGCAGGCGATGGGTAGGGCATACCCTGAGGAAATATCTTGATAGCATTACAAAGAAGTCTTTGTTCTGGGTTCAACGGTGTATGACAGTTATAGGGAGACTGAAACAATACATGAGGAAGAGAACTGAAGACAGCTTTGAAAGGGATAAAGACGACACGAAGAGACCTTGAAATGATGACACAGGACACAAAGGCTATTTCTCTTTACAGTGCTAAATGTTAATGATGATGATCAAAGCCGGATTAACGTAGTAGCAAAAGTAGCATATGCTACGAGCCCCGCGCTTTTAGGGCCCCGCGCCAATAAATATGTACATAATTTTTTTTTCATCTTCTAATACGAGCGTTAAACCAATGATCTTGTGATGTATGCCATCTTTAGCGCCTTTTCATGTGGTGTCACGAAATTGTGAGAGAAAGAGCATAAGAGGGTGACTTAGTGTGACTCTTCATTATTTTTATCTTAACTGTTTGCGGACGGAAGCAGTCATTTTCTTTGGATTTGTTGAAAGCCTGTACACCTTCTTTTCTGCTTCTACCTACCGGTGGGGTCTCCTTTCTACTGCATTATGTGCTGGCGGTACTCATAATAAGTCCCATTTGCCCTTTGTGAATAGACTGTCAGATATCAGGTGGTCCGCTCTGGCAGATGCAACAAAAGCACTTTTACACAGCTTTTCTGCAATAAAACAAATCATGGATGATATTTCAGATAACAATGATCAGAAGGCAGAGTGTCGTCAACAGGCTCGTGGTCTACTTTTAACCATGATGAAGTTAGAAACAGAAATAATGATCATACTGTGGGATCAAGTATTACAGCGTTTTCAAATGACCAGTGCTTCTTTGCAATCTTCTGACCAAGATTTGAATACAGCTTGTGCACTCTATGAATCCCTGCGGGGGTATATTCAAATTATGCGGTCTACTTTTGCAGACATAGAGCAAAAGGCCAAGGATCTGACTGAGTGTGGACATTATCAAGAACAAACTCGAAGAAAACAGAAACGAAATCGAGAGTATGATGATTTCAGTGGTTCCAGCACACTTGATGAATCTCGAATGCCTTCTCAGCAGTTTAAAAACCGAACATTTCTTGTCCTTATTGATAGCTTGCTCTCTGCCTTGTCAAAACGCCAGAAAGCTTATCAAAAGTTGAATGATGTATTTGGATTCCTTCGTCAGTTACAGTCGTTTACACCTGAAGAGGTGGTAACGAGATCATCGAATCTTATTTAATCATATCCGGAAGATCTGGAAGAAAGTCTTTGTGAAGAACTTGTGCAGTTTACAGAACTGTTGAAAACTGATCTTGCTTCTCATATTGGCACTACTCTAGACCTTGTAGAGTTACACTTTTACCGTTTGATAATTGACAATTCTTTGGAGTCTTGTTTTCCAAATGTAGAAATCGCCTTGCGGATCTATTTGTCACTAATGGTAACCAACTGCAGTGGAGAACGATCATTTTCAAAACTGAAACTTATTAAAAATGAACTAAGGAGCACCATGGGTCAAAAGAGATTGAACAATCTCACACTAATGAGCATTGAACATAAACTTCTGCGTGAAATTGATACATCCTATATCATCAACAAATTTGCTCATGCTAAATGTAGAAACATTAATATTTAAACAATAATGTTGACTGTGTTGTTACTTTTGATAATGATAATTACTATGCAAATTAAAAATGTATGTGTTCAAATATATTTGTGTTGTTTTATTGTTTTTCTTTTTAAATATAGGGCCCCTTTCTTAAAATATGCTACAGGCCCCGTACTAGCTTAATCCGGCCCTGATGATGATTTCAAACAAGATATCCTTAACGTTGTTTGACGTGCCACACACAAAACTATTGGATAGTATTATTAGAAACAGGAACTTTAAACGTGCAGAGAAAAATTAATATTTTTCTGTTATACTTCGAACAAGACTTCCTCAATATGGTGTGACTTCTCAACATCACTATTATTGATAGTATTATTAGAAACATGAACGTTTTTCAACTTCGCTGACTGCTGTATCACTGTTTTCAAAAATATTGAAAACGCAGGTATTTATTGTTATCAATTTTTCAGCAAACATGTGACTGAGCGCAGCTAGTAAATAGCTGATGGTTCTCATTTATACGGTCTTCTTCGCAGCTTTTTACCTTGCTTGCTTTGAAAATCAAATATTCATTGAAAATAGTCAATAGTTACATATAACAAGCGACGTTCAGGAATAGTGAAATGTCGATTTAAATTGACTGGGATCGTGGCTGCGTGTGTTTGTTTGTTCGTTTGTTTCCCGGCTAGTAATTTTTAACGTCTGTAAGGACAGAAGGAAAGAATAGTCCTATTGCTCTTTAAGGCATGTCAAATATGAGGTTTTGCATGTAGTTGGCAACCTCATCATGCTTCAGAAACCGCCACTGCAATAAAATTAATGCTTTCGTGCAAACTTCCACCGGATTAGCTGCTATGTCCTCTTCTTCAAGCTCACGTTGTTTGACGATGTTTGACGATGTATGACAATGTTTGACGATGTATGACAAGGTTTGACGATGTATGACAATGTTTGACGATGTATGACAATGCTGTCACATGGGTGGCATTATAGATAAGTATAGAACGCTTGATTCTCGAGGCAAAGTTATCGAGTTCGAACACTAGTAGCGTCTACCTCCAGTCTCTACCAAGCGGTAGATTATTTGACTGAGTTCTTTATTTAGGAAATGAACGAACGAACGAACGAACTTTATTTTCAAAGGGTTAAGAATTGGGCGCGCAGGCCCGTCTAACATTCTGCCCTTCCACTCTCACTTATCTTGCATACTATACCCTTTCATTCCCACATGTTACTAGATAAAAGTAGTGACGAAGGGAACAGGTCACCTCCCTATATAAAAGCCGGGACCTTCTACAGTGAAGCTTTTTTTACAGGCCTCGGGTTTCCCCTCCTTATTTGTTGACACTTTTATACAATACCAAACCCACCCTCTGTTCTTTACTATTCTCATTCGTCTATTATTTACTAGACACAATATTAAGGTCTTTGTCCCGAGTAATCTGACCTATACTGTTAAATGGGAAAACTACAGAAGTGATTGCGTCTATAACACTGACAAACAACATTTTTCTTTCTTATATAAGAATAAGTGTTCTTAGGTCAGTTTCGTGCGCTGATTTCAAATCTGAAATCCGTTTATCTCTATCACGTCGGGTTCTTAAGATATTTGTGAATAAATATATTTTTGGGAAACCGTTATTTGCTCCGTTTCATTTTTACTATATAACTTATAAAAAATTAATAAAATGCAAAATAATTCTACTTTTTATACTGCTAAAAGATGCATGACATATGTTACGCTATTTTTCAAATAGTTACTGTATTTTGAAATAATTCTGAGCGAAATATGGCTTCTAGAAGTTGTAGAATCGGTATCGAAACCAGTGCCTCATGATCCAATCACGTGTCCGATCCCAGTTCCACCATAACAATATCCGTTGAACGTGAATGAACCATCAGAAAGTGGTAGTTTACCTGCTTTAGAAACTAATTCTGACTCGGATTATATACCGGTGAATGATGGTGTTCACTTAATTAACCATTCAGAACTTTCAGATCTAATACGTGATCTCGCTCTTACCAAAGGACAAGCGGAATTACTCGGTTCGCGACTCAAAGAATGGAATCTTTTAGCGCCCAATACTCCGATATCTAAATTTCGTCATAGACACAGAGAACTTGTTCAATACTTTGAGATGGATGATGGCATTTGCTATTGCAAAGATGTAAATGGTCTAATGGTGCACCTCGGTCGTGAGCACATAGTCAACGAATGGCGACTTTTCATCGACTCTTCCAAGACTAGTCTAAAAGCCGTGTTATTGCATAACGGAAATTTATTTTCATCAATTCCAGTCGCCTACTCTGTTCATATGAAAGAAACTTATGACAATATGGCTATACTTTTGGCAAAAATAAAGTACAATGACTACCAATGGCGGATCTGTGGAGACCTAAAGGTCATTGCAATTCTCACGGGCATGCAGACTGGGTATACTAAATTTTGTTGCTTCCTATGTGAATGGGACAGCCGCAACAGACAGGAACATTATGCAAGAAAGGTGTGGCCTATCAGGGATCGTATGCAGCTCTGGCATAAAAATGTAATACATGAGCCATTAGTTAACAAAGACGGCATCATTTTACCGCCGTTACATATAAAGTTGGGGCTCATGAAGAATTTCGTAAAAGCGTTAGATAAAACGAGCAAAGCTTTCACTTATCTTCGAGAAAAGTTTCCGCAAGTTAGCGATGCAAAGATAAAGGACGGTATCTTTGTAGGACCTCAGATTAGGAAAGTTATTGCAGACAAACAATTCGAGAACTTGTTACATGGTAGTGAACTTCGCGCATGGATGGCATTCAAATCGATCGTCGATAACTTTCTGTGAAATCACAAATCTGTCGACTATGTGCATATTGTTAAGCAGTGCATAGATGCATACAGAATTAGGGCTGTAACATGTCCCTCAAAATCCATTTGCTTGATTCGCATCTTGACTTTTTCCCTGACAAACTTGGCGAAGTCAGCGATGAACATGGAGAACGATTCCATCAAGATATCGCCGTAATGGAATCACGCTATCAAGGACGGTGGAGTGTGACCATGCTTGCCGATTATTGTTGGATGCTTCATCGCGATGTACCACATGCCATTCACCGACGAAAGTCGACTGCAAAGAAATTCAAGCCTACATAACTGTTACACTTCTTGTATGAATGATGTTATAATACTTTATGCCTTGTTAAAAAACTTCAATTGCGTATTTCTAGAGATCCCGACCTGATAGAGAAAAACGGTTTGCAGATTTAAAAACAGCGCATTAAAATTGACCAGAAAAACATAGAAATGTTAGAGAAAGAAAAAAAAAGTTTTTTTTTTGTTAGTCAGTGTAATTAGTCTGGGTCGTCCTTAGGTACATATCCGGGTTACGTGGAGAGATCGTGCTAATGACCTCTGTCTACGAAGCATTATTTTTTGTGGTGCCTAGTTAGCAGACAGGATAGTAACGATTCCGCCCCCGTAGCTAGGCGGTGGTATTTGGAAGGTCCTGTGTTCGATTCCGGGAGGGCATATCACTACTGTTGTTTTTCTGTTGTCTATTCTTCTACTTCTTTATTTCTCAGGAGTGCCTGAAACATTTCTTTACTTACTTAGTCGTTCCCCTTCTACCGTGAGGTGTAGAGGTTTGGAAGAAAGAGCGCCAGACTACTCTATCAGCTGTCTTCTTCCTGGCCTGGTTCCATTCCAGTCCTCGGTCCTTCAAAGATTGTCTAATGTTGTCCTCCCAGCGGACTCTCGGTCGTCCTGGGGATCTGGATCCCTAGCTCTTTGTTTCCCATGCTTGTCGTGGTAGCCGATCTTCTCCCATTCTGCAGACATGGCCAAACCATCTTAGTTGGGACTGCTCTACTTGGGTCTGCAGCGGTTGGGTTCTTAGGCCTTGACGTATCGTCTGGTTGCGGACCATGTCTCTTCTTGTTATTTCAACCACCTTCCTCAGATACCTCATTTCTGAGTTTTGGATCTGGCTTTTGTGGGTTGTAGTCATTGCCCATGACTCGCATCCATATGTCAAGACTGGGACATAGGTGGAGCGGTATACAGCCATCTTTGTTTTCTTACCAACCTCTTTCTTGCTGAGGAATCCTCGATTTATGGCCTGATAAAGTCTCCCAGCCGCTGCTTTTCGAGTGGCCAACTCTTCTTTGATGCCTCCCTTTCGGTCTACAATAGCTCCGAGATATTTAAAGTGGTCGACCTGCTCCAGGACCTGTTCTCCCAACTTAATCTGATGTCTTCTTTCTTCTCGTGATATCAACATGGATTTTGTTTTAGAGCTGCTTATGACCATCCCTCTCTTCTCCAGCTCTTCCTTCCAGACTTGCAGATTGGATTGGAGATGTGTCTCTGATTTAGCAATCAGGACAATATCATCAGCAAATGCTAGCTCTGAAATACAGACCTGTCTCATCTTCCAGTACCCCACTGAATACTTTCTTGTTCTCTCCTTACATGCCTTGATGAGATCGTCCATGAGGAGTATGAAAAGATAAGGTGACA
Source organism: Oreohelix idahoensis (assembly GCA_024509875.1). Classification (NCBI taxonomy): domain Eukaryota; kingdom Metazoa; phylum Mollusca; class Gastropoda; order Stylommatophora; family Oreohelicidae; genus Oreohelix; species Oreohelix idahoensis. The sequence continues at coordinate 54,279 of JAMPIV010004698.1, forward strand.
GGATATCACCTTGTCTTACACCAGTGGTGGTCCTGAACTCTTCTGACTTATGGTTTGCTGTCCTCACATAATGTCTGCAAGACTTGTAGAAGCTCTGTATAGCATGAATCAGAGGTGCTGGAATGTTCTTCCTTGCCAAACAGTCCCAAAGTTTGCTCCAGGGGACCCTGTCAAACGCCTTTTCCAGATCTATGAAACAAAGATGGATCTCACTCTTGTACTCATTTGAGAGGGCATTGTTTTTCCTTCCTCGTGTTCTTTAGGGTCTTATAGAACAATTTCTGGTTTTCTTGCGCATCTTTTTCTAGCTTTTCTCCAAATTCTTCCCAGGACTTTTGTTTTGCTGCTAGCACCTTGTTCTTTGCTTTTGTTCTGAGTGTCACATGTTCTCTATATTTCTCTATTTGTCCTGCTGTGTGTTAGCTCCTAAGTATTGTTTCCATGCCATTTTCTTGTCTCTTATTTTCTCTTTGACTTCCTTTGTCCACCAAGATGTCCTCTTTCTCTTGTTTCCAAGTCGGACTTCACCACATGCTTCTGCAGCAGTTGTCTTTATGATGTCCTTGAATTTGAGCCAGAGGGTTTCCAAGTCATCAGGTTGTTCTTCTGTGTTTCTCACCACAAAACATTTCTTTATGTATTATTTATTTATATGTTTACTGAAGCCGATCACACGTCACACTCGACGGCAGTATCTGATATGGGACTATCTTGACCTCTTACACTAAATGGTTTGGTTTGATTGGTTGGATTTTTTAAGAACCATCTTCATTGCACACGGACAACTCCAATGCTCCGATCTCCTCCCTTAGATCATACATGAAGGATCTCAGCACAGGGCACGAACTCTGTAACACCGGCGAGGATTCCAATGTGTGTATACAGGAATCACACATTCTATAAATAGTTTTTGTGGTGGATGGTTTCCTGGACATACAGTTACGGGAATACCTTGTAACGCTTTTAGCTGCTCTTTTTTTTCTCAGTGATTAATATAGCTACAAAAATGAAAATAATACTACGTAATAGGATTATAGATACGTACACGCATGAAAACACACACTGTCTGTAAAAGTACTAACTACAAAGACGCAGAAAATCTAAAAATCATCACAATACAGCCTCCATACTGCCGATTATACATCGATAGTAATATTATCCCCACATATATATTATACTATGAGTATCGCTGTCAGTAAATTTTCTTCGCATGATTTAACGCTTTAAAAAAAAACAGAGAACCCTCTCGAGAAATGAAGTGAAATCGAAAATGTCAGACAAGCGATTAATTTCCATGAGAAGTCAGTATGTAAAATGTCATCTGGAAAATTAAAATTAGAGAAGTTATTTTTGTTTTTACATGTATAGAGAATTACATGTACTATTACTATTACTGGCTTGTTCTTGTTCAGAGTTTCTTCTTGATTTTTTTTTTTTTTAACATATAAGCACAAATGTGATTGTCCTAATTTACAATGGTGTGATGCCACTTTCTCATATCGGCAGTTTTTCATATTATTTGGAATTGAAAACAATATGTATCCTAATTATAACCCATCAGAGGTTGAACGGGATATTTTTCTTCCTTAAAAAAATATATATATATATATATATATATATATATATATATCTTCTTTTCGGGGAATTTGAAGACTATCAACTATTGGCTGCGAGTCCGGACATTTCAGTACAGCATCAGCTTTTTTAATTATGGCATTTTCCGGTCCCCTAGCCTTGACTCAATTGGCTTTGGCCTTGCGATATCCTTCGCGTTTAAGATCATAATTTACCCTATTATGTTGCAAAATAAACCTTCATTCAATTACACATTAATCAAAACATGCATTTTTTATTCAGATTGGTAACTTTCTTAGCTTTTCAAGCTCGTGAAATAATTAGATTGATGCGTGAATGTCTGAAGTGGTGATAACACATTCATTCCACGCTCTTACAACAACTATGTGATCGTGTTAAATTGCTAAATAATATTAAAACTATTGTAAAGTTTACATTTAAAGTTCAAAACATTGTTAATAAGTGATATACTTACGTATAGTCATCTTCAAATCAGAAGATGTGATGAAGTTTGAACACGAACCAACATAAGTGGCATGCCGATTTTGATCGACATCGGGAGTTATCCCGGTCGATGTAACAGCCTCGCTCTGCATTTTTCGCTAAAATTCTTGACTGAGAGAGCGCTACTTAAAGTCAAATCGCTTCACCAGCAAACATCAGAAGTCTGTGATATTTTACAGGAATAAATAAAAATGGCTCCCAAATCTTCTCATACCATGCAAGGAATTATAACACAAATTAAAATATCAAATCTTGTAAAATTTCAAATTCACTTCGAGAAATCTGCGTCTTCCACTTTGTTTTCTACAGCTTGCATTATACGAAATTAATGCTATTCCTCTGGCCATTCTAATGGTGAAAACCGTATGCAAATCAGACGTTTGCTGGTCAAGCGAAACCCGTTTGAATGAAGCGGGGTGAGGCAAAAAAGCAGAGAGTTGGCCGCACGCCCGGGCCAACTACGCGTAACGTTGCTGTTAGTTTTTATTAGTAAAAAAATACTTCAATAACTTTTATTATTCGGGAATTAATACATTTCAAAAGAGAAGAGGATAATTAGTATCGTGATATAAATTTTATTACAATCCGCTTAATAGCAAAGGGACAGTGACGACTTAAACTTGACGAATTTTCCTCAGTTTTCTCAACTTTCGTGCGTTTTCAACAGCTAGAAGCGGGCACTTTGTGGTAGCTATTTTAACTGCAGAAATGGAAACCGCTTCCAGAAAGAGTTTAGGCAGCTGCTGGTTGTCTTTCTGTTCCTACAAATTTTGTCAGTAACCTGCCTTTCTGTTTCTAGGCCTTTTGTCAGTGTCGTAGATTTTTGATAGGAGAATTAAGACTTGGGTTGGTCCCTTCTGAATAGGTTAGAATAGGTGATAGACACAGTGAGAGTTAGTAAAAAGAAATAGAATTTCCACAAGTGAGATGATAGACTGTGATATAGAGGCTGTCTCTGAAAAATCGAGGAAATCTTCTCTCTTTCACCTATCCTCTACGACAGCTTTTAAGTCGTCAGACAGTCTAAACACAGATGTATATATATTACATATATTTCTATCTACTCACGGGCACGCACATACACGTGACGACAGTTAAACACACAGACGTAGGAAATCTATAACAATGAATATATATAGAGCTATACTAGAACGAGCTGACCAACGCACTGATTTAGTTCCAGAGAGATTTTTAATTATCATCAAAAAAAATCCTCTCACAACACCTAAAAAAAGTACATCAAGGAAAAAACATATACAAATAGTCATAAAATTCAAGCAAACTGCTACAAGGATGATAGCCCCGTTATGGTCTTAACTCTAGGTTTAGCCCACAGCCCCGTTAGGATGACAGATGATGGCCCAAAGGGTTATAGATGCATATGGTTAGGGTCTAATATTGTCCCTTTTCTTGAAGGTAAGAACTGACTTATGACAGCAGTATCTATTCTAAAGGAACAATTAAAATAAACAGCCAATCTTCCGTAAGGAGATTATAAAGTGGGTGAATCAATAGTTATCAAAAAAACTCACTCAGTCCACTTTCACTCGGTTCTTTCATCAGGGTACCCTGGCACACGTGCTTACCTATCTGTACCGCTGTTCGCCGTCTGGCGCAGACTTTGTGACACTCACACACTTTCTGTTTCTGTCGTTGAATGAAACCGACCCCAGCTCTACAGATTTGTTTGGTGGTTTCGTCAAAATCATCCGGGGAGCGTCGACTTCCTGCGACAGTTCTTTCAGACTAAAGTAGTGTCACTTGGCTCGCGAGGTAAGAATTATGTTTAAGCGGGCACACAAATGTCAGAAACACCAGGTTTCCCTTAATTAGGAAAAGATGACCAGTGGACAACTGCTCTCAACAGAAGTCTTGGTTCACTATCCACTCTTTCAATAATGTCGGAAACGTAAATGTTATTTCTTGTAATTATTCTCGCCGCCAGGCAGCATGTACATTTAAATTTGTGGAGCAATATGAACTGGCTCAAAAGCCCAGTATATATATTTCTAGTCTTTAGAAACCGTTAGTGGGATTGGTATTACTGTCTATCTCTGATGGCACATGCACTGTCAGACCAGTGTTACTTGGAAAAAACCCACGTGGTTAAAGATAGGAAATGTCTATGCTTCTCACAAATATGTCTCTTTACTAAACGCCGGCAAGTTGGGTTTACCCCAGTATTCACTGAATGAAGAAAAACAACATATAATATAATATACAGAATATGTACTCGTTATAACTTACATTTTAAACGGCAAGCCTACAGCTTGACTTATATTTAAAACTTCCCGTGAAATAAGTTATATTAAAAAAATCAATCAATCCTCATTAATACGTGCGTATTCCGTCAACCCTCATGAGGCTTCTAGCGTTTATAAGTTAGTTTAAAATATTCTCGACTGAGTATTAGCCGTTAAATTAAATTTTTTAATAGCCGAATGGGTTTAGCTAGAATTTTATAATTATCTTGCTTTCCACTGTAACTCGTCGACTAAAGAATAATACAGACTTATAAATTAATCGCTCTGCACCAAATCTAACTAGGGAAATAAATAAGCAATTTAACACTTTAAACACTTCGCAAAATGCTAGATATATTAGATATAATATTTTACCTCAAACAGCACTACGATATCACAACGAAACTAAGAGACATCACTTATAAATTTAAGTGTTCTAGAACGAAGTGACCACGTCTACTGTAAAATGGAGAATGAGTGAAGTTAGTTTCAAACTCGGGCCAATATCTTAAAATTAGACAAAAGCCCCAACTTATTTCGCAAACGAAATAATCTCCCCTTTCCGTCTATATCACTTACGTAACTGTCATAAACTGCCACGTTCTGACCGAGAGGGCGCGTGTCAGTTGCGAATCTCAGACAACTTGTCTGCAATGCAGGGGCAGTTTTTGCACCTACGTTTAACAAACTGACCGAGAAACGTGCGTGTCAATTGCAAAGGTAGACAACTTGTCTGAAATGCAGGGCAGTTTTCACACTTCAAGCTGAACTCATCCTGAGAACCATAACTGACACTTTGCTTTCTCGCACCTTACCTAAGCGCTCAGCCGAGAACTCCGTGTGGCAGGTGAAAAAAATGTCAGACGATAAGTCTGCCATCCCATGTCTATCGAGACGAGTTTCACGGTCCTTCGTCTCGTGCCTTGGAAAACTGAGACGAATGTCTGCCATTCGGTCTCTCGAGAGCGGATTTCTGACACCATTCGCTCACATCCCGGGGACTGACACATTACATAAGAAGTTACTGACTTTATCAGCCAAGAAATGCGTTATTAAATGAGAAACGAAACTGGCGAAAGTGAGAATGGGAAAAATAAATATTTCTCGCAAACGAATGAATGCGAAAAAATACAGGAAAAAGGTAAAAAGAGATAATAAAATAGAGGATACGGGTGACAGAAAAAAGAAGAAGACATAGGCAATTCAATGATCATAACCTATGTGACAGAACGTCCCCCCTTTAAGATATGGAAGCACTCCATGTCTACGTTATGGAATTTAATTTCCTATATCCGTAGCTTCAGGGTGTCTGTCTTCCTCCATCTCATCTCCCCCCTCCATCTCTGTCCAATTCCTACTCAAGTCTACTCCCAAAGTTTCCTTTCTCTGGAATGTCTCCCATGCGCGCTTGAAAGAGCGTCGCCGCTTCTGACATTTTTCAAAGATTTCCTGTGATTGCAGTGGAGTTTCCCTGCCACTATCGTCATCTTCGTCAGTTTTGGCGATCGTCAGGAGATGGTCGGAGGTTGGCACTGGTTTTTCCAAGTATCTCTTTAAGAGATTTAAATGGAAAACCTTCTCCTTTCCTTGAATAGAGATCTGGTAGTTAGCCTTAGAAATCTTTTTCAGGACGGTAAACGGCCCTTGCCATCCGATCTTCAGTTGTTTGTTTCCGGTAGGGAGTAACACCAAAACTTTCTCTTCTGCTTCCAGTTCTCTCTCTTTTGCGACTTTCCTGTATCGGTTAGCGTGCTTTGTGCGTGTCGCTTAAAGTTTGTCGTTGCTAGGTCCCACCCTAGTTTCAACCTTTCCTTTAAATCCGATACGTATTTACTTGCTGAGACAACTGTCTCATCAGCCTTCTGGTCTGTCAGGGACCAAAGTAAGGCTTCAAGCGGGCCCTTAATGGGTCTGCCGAATAAGAGCGTAGCTGGCGGAAATCCTGTGGAAGTATGAGGAGATTCTCTGTAGCCAAATAAAGCTGCCGGAATGCAACAATACCAATCTTCAGGTTTCACTTGTGCCAGTTTACTTAACATCATGTTGAGGTTTCCGTTAACACGTTCCACGAGCCCATTTCCGGCCGGAGTATAAGGCTTTGTGTAGATGTGTTTGGTCCTCAAGATCTTCACGATCTCATCCATCAACAGGTTTCGGTATGGAGATCCGTTATCCGTCAGCACTTGCTGAGGGAATCCCAACCGAGTGAAAATCTGCACGAGGGCTTCTGCGACATGCTTGGCATCTGCGCATGTTAGCGGGATAGCTTCTGCCCATAAAGTGCATGTGTCGACTAAGGTCAGGATAAACCTGTTCCTTCTTTTAGTCCTTTCGAAAGGCCCTAAAATGTCGATCACAACCCGTTCGAATGGTGTACCCACTATTGGCATTTCACCCAAAGAGACTGGGGGTGCTCGTTGCTTGGGTGGCACACGTTGGCACTGGGCACAGGATTTGACATATCTGATAATATCAGTATTTACTCCTGGCCACCAATAATGAGTGGTTATCCGTTGGTTTGTGGCGTTCTGTCCCATATGTCCGCTGAAGGGAAGAGAGTGCCCCATTTCTAGGATTTGGCTTCTGTACTGTTTCGGTACTAGGAGCTGGTTGTAACCTTGGTCAGGCTTGCCCGTTCTGCGATAAAGTACGCCATCCTTAGAAAAAATGTCCCCGTGCTGTCTGGGTTCCTTAGCCATGGGCAGTTTCCTAAAGCAGGGTGCCAAAGTAGGGTCCTTGTATTGCGCTTCTTTAAGTTCCATAGGTAACAAATTAGGCGCAGGCTCCCGTTCCTTTTTGGTTTGCCCTCTTGTAGTTACTGCTGCCACAATCGGCTCTTCCGGTTTCCCAATACACACGTATCTACCGCCAAGTATGACTGGGTAGATGGGATCATCCATAACAGCCGCTTTGATCATGCCTCTGACAAAATCAGAGTGGATCTCCACCAATGCGATGGGAAGCGCTGTAGGTGCATCACTCTTACGAACTCCACAAAATTGAACGGTCTCTGCTGTCTCTTGACCGGGTTTAACCAGGTTTCTGGCAACAATGCAATCATAAGAAAGCCCCGTGTCAAATAAACAAAGACTTTGAGAACCGTTCAATGTAACAGTACCTCGCGTTGAGGGTGTATCCCCAACAGGTTGGGAATCACTGTCAACAATTCCGCCTTGCGAGACTGTTAATAAGCATCCGATGCGTTTAGGCTCGGTATGCTCGCTCTGATCATCTGTCCCGTGCGCAGGGGTTTTCCCTTTGCCACCTTGTCCTTTCTGGCTGCGCTGCCATGTAGGGCGGTCGGGTTGATCAGACTGTTTGGGGTGGTTGGGGTACATGTTCTTGTAGAACTTGGATTTTTCAGGAGGGGGGTTTTGAGGTCCAGTTTCTCTGTGGTTATTCTGATTAGAAGCATCTAGAAGCTCCTCTGTCGGTTTCCGTTTTGTAGCCGGTAGTTCAGCCAGCGCATTTTTATAACGCTCAGTCTTCTCTAAGATTCTTTTTTTCGAAAATGCTCTCTTCTGTCGGTTTTCGTTTTGTGCCATCACGGTGGCGTCTTCAGCCAGCGCATTTTGTATCCCATCACGCCTAGCGCTCAGACTTAGATCCATCTGATGTTTCTTCAGCCCATTTTTCTGCCCCCTGCTCAGCCAGAAATCTCCGGGTATCTGCAGACAATGTGTTCTTTATTTGTTCTGTTAAAACAAATTCCTCAAGACCTTCGTAGGTAGAGGGGAGCTGCGAGAGCTCTAGGCACTTTGTCAGATAACCCTTCAAACGAGACGAGAACTGCTGAAAAGTTTCAGAATTCTCTTTCCGGCTGTTGCGAAACAGTTGCAAAAATTTGCGAGCGTTCATTTCAAAGCGCTCCAATAACGCTTTCTTCAATAGATCATAGTTGTCTTGTTGGCTGCTTTCCAGTTTGGCGTAAACATCATATGCACTGCTTTTCAGCGCCTGAGAAAGCTTCATGTTCCAACGCGACCTCTCTAAACCGTACAGAGTTGCAATTTTCTCAAATTTTTCTAGCCATGTGTCAATCTTCTCATTTGGACAAGGGAAAGACTCAAGAGTGAAAGACATAGCGTTGGGATGAAGAGATTGAGTGTTAGAAGAATCAGTTAAGGAAGAATGCGGAGAAGACTCTCCACTGCTGGAGGTAGAGGCAGCACCACGACTTTGGAACTCTAGAGTTTTAAGCGCCAACTCATGCTGTCTCTGTTCCCTCTCCTTCTCATGCTGTCTCTCCTCCCTCTCCCTCTCATGCTGTCTCTCCTCCCTCTCCTTCTCATGCTGTCTCTCCTTCTCTTTTTCTCTCTCCCTGCGGATTTCCATTTCCTCGTCCATCTTCTTCTGCTCTTTAGCTTCAGCTGCTTTCCTCTCCGCATCATATCTCTCGAGTTCGTCTCTGACAAATGCTTTCGCTTCCTCTCCTTCCAGTCCTTCTTCTCTCGCTTCGTCCCTGAGGAGTTGTCTAAGCTTTGCCCTCTCGGCCATATTATGTCAGTGACTGAGACTAGTGGAGAAAGAGAATAGGAAAAGGGATACACTGGTTCCTACCACTTACGAGAAAATACCAAATAAAAGATGATATACTTAACCCTTGGATACCTCCTCCAAAATAAAATCTAACTATCGCTGCTATTAATCGGCAATAAAGCACCTAATGCAAACACGACTACGCCAACTAAATGATAGTTAAGATTACTTCTGAAAAATAAGTTGCTACAGTGGAAACCAAATAATTATTGCAAAATTTAAAGAGAAAAATAATCCCTTAATTTTAAAATCCACTATAAGTTCGCCCCTGAAGTCAGATCGGGTAAGGGAGGCAATTAATCTGGACGAAAGAGTCCGAAACGCACTCCTTAACTTAGTTCAAACACCGTTCTGCCTCAGTACCCAGTGAATGTAATACACTCACCACTTTACCAGCGTTTAGTATTACAAATCAAGAATTAACATATATTCCGATAAAATCCACCTGTAACTCAAATGTATATTATTCAAAATGCTGTGGAAAAAATTTATCAGTTTGTGTGGTCAGCACGCCCGTAAACAGATCGTTAGTCTAGGGGATAAATTATTTAAAGATATAACAACTCACAAGACATCAAAATCTTACTCTATTTCAGAATAAAGAATCTTAAGTTCAAAATCCAGATAGACGAGTCCACATTTGTCGTACTCGTCTTCCTATTCTAAGTTCAAAAATCCTTCGGACGAGACCACATTTGTCGTACTCGTCTCAGGATTTTGGGTTCAATTCCCGGTAACGAGCAACCATTTGTCGTAGATTTTTGATAGGAGAATTAAGACTTGGGTTGGTCCCTTCTGAATAGGTTAGAATAGGTGATAGACACAGTGAGAGTTAGTAAAAAGAAATAGAATTTCCACAAGTGAGATGATAGACTGTGATATAGAGGCTGTCTCTGAAAAATCGAGGAAATCTTCTCTCTTTCACCTATCCTCTACGACAGCTTTTAAGTCGTCAGACAGTCTAAACACAGATGTATATATATTACATATATTTCTATCTACTCACGGGCACGCACATACACGTGACGACAGTTAAACACACAGACGTGGGAAATCTATAACAATGAATATATATATACTAGAACGAGCTGACCAACGCACTGATTTAGTTCCAGAGAGATTTTTAATTATCATCAAAAAAAATCTTCTCACAACACCTAAAAAAAAGTACATCAAGGAAAAAACATATACAAATAGTCATAAAATTCAAGCAAACTGCTACAAGAATGATAGCCCCGTTATGATCTTAACTCTAGGTTTAGCCCACAGCCCCGTTAGGATGACAGATGATGGCCCAAAGGGTTATAGATGCATATGGTTAGGGTCTAATATTGTCCCTTTTCTTGAAGGTAAGAACTGACTTATGACAGCAGTATCTATTCTAAAGGAACAATTAAAATAAACAGCCAATCTTCCGTAAGGAGATTATAAAGTGGGTGAATCAATAGTTATTTAAAAAAACTCAATCAGTTCACTTTCACTCGGTTCTTTCATCAGGGTACCCTGGCACACGTGCTTACCTATCTGTACCGCTGTTCGCCGTCTGGCGCAGACTTTGTGACACTCACACACTTTCTGTTTCTGTCGTTGAATGAAACCGACCCCAGCTCTACAGATTTGTTTGGTGGTTTCGTCAAAATCATCCGGGGAGCGTCGACTTCCTGCGACAGTTCTTTCAGACTAAAGTAGTGTCACTTGGCTCGCGAGGTAAGAATTAGGTTTAAGCGGGCACACAAATGTCAGAAACACCAGGTTTCCCTTAATTAGGAAAAGATGACCAGTGGACAACTGCTCTCAACAGACAGTCTTGGTTCACTATCCACTCTTTCAATAATGTCGGAAATGTAAATGTTATTTCTTGTAATTATTCTCGCCGCCAGGCAGCATGTACATTTAAATTTGTGGAGCAATATGAACTGGCTCAAAAGCCCAGTATATATATTTCTAGTCTTTAGAAACCGTTAGTGGGATTGGTATTACTGTCTATCTCTGATGGCACATGCACTGTCAGACTTGGAAAAAAAACCCACGTGGTTAAAGATAGGAAATGTCTATGCTTCTCACAAATATGTCTCTTTACTAAACGCCGGCAAGTTGGGTTTACCCCAGTATTCACTGAATGAAGAAAAACAACATATAATATAATATACAGAATATGTACTCGTTATAACTTACATTTTAAACGGCAAGCCTACAGCTTGACTTATATTTAAAACTTCCCGTGAAATAAGTTATATAAAAAAAATCAATCAATCCTCATTAATACGTGCGTATTCCGTCAACCCTCATGAGGCTTCTAGCGTTTATAAGTTAGTTTAAAATATTCTCGACTGAGTATTAGCCGTTAAATTAAATTTTTTAATAGCCGAATGGGTTTAGCTAGAATTTTATAATTATCTTGCTTTCCACTGTAACTCGTCGACTAAAGAATAATACAGACTTATAAATTAATCGCTCTGCACCAAATCTAACTAGGGAAATAAATAAGCAATTTAACACTTTAAACACTTCGCAAAATGCTAGATATATTAGATATAATATTTTACCTCAAACAGCACTACGATATCACAACGAAACTAAGAGACATCACTTATAAATTTAAGTGTTCTAGAACGAAGTGACCACGTCTACTGTAAAATGGAGAATGAGTGAAGTTAGTTTCAAACTCGGGCCAATATCTTAAAATTAGACAAAAGCCCCAACTTATTTCGCAAACGAAATAATCTCCCCTTTCCGTCTATATCACTTACGTAACTGTCATAAACTGCCACGTTCTGACCGAGAGGGCGCGTGTCAGTTGCGAATCTCAGACAACTTGTCTGCAATGCATGGGCAGTTTTTGCACCTACGTTTAACAAACTGACCGAGAAACGTGCGTGTCAATTGCAAAGGTAGACAACTTGTCTGAAATGCAGGGCAGTTTTCACACTTCAAGCTGAACTCATCCTGAGAACCATAACTGACATTTTGCTTTCTCGCACCTTACCTAAGCGCTCAGCCGAGAACTCCGTGTGGCAGGTGAAAAAAATGTCAGACGATAAGTCTGCCATCCCATGTCTATCGAGACGAGTTTCACGGTCCTTCGTCTCGTGCCTTGGAAAACTGAGACGAATGTCTGCCGTTCGGTCTCTTGAGAGCGGATTTCTGACACCATTCGCTCACATCCCGGGGACTGACACATTACATAAGAAGTTACTGACTTTATCAGCCAAGAAATGCGTTATTAAATGAGAAACGAAACTGGCGAAAGTGAGAATGGGAAAAATAAATATTTCTCGCAAACGAATGAATGCGAAAAATACAGGAAAAAGGTAAAAAGAGATAATAAAATAGAGGATACGGGTGACAGAAAAAAGAAGAAGACATAGGCAATTCAATGATCATAACCTATGTGACAGTCAGTAATTAACCAAGCAAAACAATGATGTGTTTGAGAGCGCACAAAAATTACTCTAGTGCTGACAATCGCTGAAAAAAATTCCCGCTTTCTTTGAAATTAGTATTTATTCCACGGATCTCGGGGAACCTCGAACGACAGCCCGCGGAACCCCTTGCTCCTTCCAAACCCTGGTTGGGAAACACTGCTCCAGGGTATCGATGTTGACGAACGTTGTTAGCGTTTGAGCGATGCGTTTGCCTGGCATTGCACTTAATTCTGGAGGTCTGGTTCTATACCAGAGACATCCGGCTAATCTCGCTGCGCGTGTTTGACCCTTCCTGATTATCACATGACATAAATAAATAAATGTCAAGTGCATGAACAGAGTGCATATTTAGGTGCTGTACAAATTCTGGTTTTTGCTTGTATTTATAGACGGATATCTACCACCTTAACCGCAAACAGCATACAATCGCTCGCAAGACCAGCGTTATATGTGCATATATCTTTTCTTGATTCAGAAAATGGAAAACATTTCGATGTATGGTATTTCTGGTTTCGTTAGTATGATAGATAGGTAATCTTGCCGTCTGCTTCGGTCTAACGTTGTAACAACCTTATAAAGTAGACGGAAAAAGATTGTAGAGTACGCTGCAAAAGATTGTGGCATTGTGTTTTCATGGTTTGAGTTCTTTTTTTTTTTTTTTTTTCATCAACGTAAAATTTTCGCACTGCGTTCTAGAAAAGTGTAACGTTAGCAAAAATCCTTCTTGGACTAAACAGAAATTACAGGGAGTAAATGTTCAGAAGAAATGCCAAATTAGATGTCAATAAAATTGGCAGGGGTGGAATCTAATGAAAGTGCCGATATCTAAGAGTAAAACAGACTCTCAGACATACATACACGCATAAATATACAAAGGTTAACAAAGAACGATTTGTTGAACTTCTTCTTCTTCTTCTTCGTCGTATACTCTCAGACGTCAACTTGAATACTTTCAAAGAAAGCAGTGGCTAACTTCAGCCTATTTGCATTTCCATAGTTTTTTTCCGAAAACTGACGACGGCCATTTGTGCTTTATATGTTCCTCATATGTTGGGCATCTTTGAAGCAGATGTTCAGCAGTCATTTTATCTGTACCACGGTTACACTCATCGGTAGTTCCTATCTTTAGCTTGCTGAATAGATTATATCCTAATCTGTTGTGACCCGTGCGGAGTCTGAAGATTATCACTTGTTCTCTTCTGCTGAGCTGGTAATATAATGTTGGAACAAATATAATATAACAGAACGAAGGCATGTGCAGTTTCAATGGTTGACAATGATGATTAAAAAGAACTGAGAAACAGTAGTAATAATAGGTGCTGCTGCTGAAATAATCTGACATAATGCATAAACGATGGCATAAACGATGGCATAAACGATGGCAGTAAATGATACTGATGGTTTGATTTTAAGGATCATCTTCATTGCACACGGACAACTCCATCAGTGCTCCGATATCCGCCCTTAGATCACACAAGAAGGATCTCAGCACAGGGCACGAACTTGAAAAATAGCTCCCAGGTGTCTTGATGTTACAGAAATGATTGAATTCAATCATGACCTTTCAACTAATCCTGGAGCACGGGTCATTAGCAAATACTTTTCAAGTACCTTTCTGTCCTGTGTCATCCTTTCAATATCTTTTCCCGTTTTCTTTGCTCCTTTTGTATGTCTTCAGTTTTCTTCTCCACGTGTTTTTGTTATTCTCTCTCTGTTGCTGTTACTCTGTAGATTCCATAACAGGGACTACCTTGTAATGTTGTCAGCTGGTTGACACGCAGCTTAGAAGAGAAAACAGTTTTGGGAAGCACCATTAAAGGCAACATAATGCCCTTTGTAGAGCAGAAAAAGGATTAGAAACGGAGACACGAATGGATCAGGGAAAAAGATTTCTTCAGGGAGCCCTTCTAGTTTGGCCAAAGAACCCCACAGTTTGGAGCAGCCACGTTCGGGGGTACGCTAAACACTCAGGAAAGTAAAGACCTGGAAGAAACACCCTTGGAATCATATTCCTGTCGCAAAGATGAGGTTAGAAAGGTTCCAGAAAGCTCGGCAAGACATCCAGGAATGGGTGATATGTGGGTATAAGAGATTCAATGTGTTTCTCAATGTGTTTCTCAATGTGTATCCTATGTGTAGCGACACGGACAGATCACTCTAGGAATTGCCCCGTAGATAGTAATCTTTAGGATTTATCGTATCTATATATTTCTGTATCTAAGATTCACAACCCGGGAATCACCTAATTTATTCGATGACGAAAAAAAGCAACCAATCAGAAGTGCGTAAAAAGAGCCAATCAAACGCAGAGGAGCGAAAGTTACAAAGTCACCGGAACAAACAAACAAACAACACAAAACAAATGAGATTCAAGACCGATTAAAAAATAAAATTGATGAGAGGGAGATCCAATCAAACACGGCTCAATCAAATTCATACGCACTGGGAAACTATATATAAGCCCGCTCAGATTCAATTCTGGTCTCTCTCAAAAATTTCACATCACGATCTCATAGCTGAGAAGACTGACCCACGCTTGAAGAAGCCACATGGCCACAACCCATAGCTGAAAAAAGCCAAACTGGCCTGCTTTGTGAGCAGACTTGCATAAGTGATAAGCTCCAATCCGGTATATTGTATCTGAAAGGTACGTTAAACTTGGACTGATCGTTAGGTTACAAAGTATTTTGGTGTCATGTAATTTGACGTGTTATTTAAATGAATGATTTTACTCGCTGGTATCTTAATATTGGTACTCTAAACACTATGCTGACAACTGAGGTTGACTGCAGCTGAAATATAGCCTGGAACAATCCTGACCAGCATAACGTGGCTTGAGTCCTTGTCAAGATTATGCTCAATACTAGCTATAAGAACTTAAAGTAATATTCACTGCTAAGCTTTTAAATGCTGGGGTGCCAAAGAGTTTGTCTTCTTCTCTTTCTCTTCTTCTTTTACTTGTTCTTATTCTTCATCTTCTTCTTCTACTGCTTCTTCTCTTTCCTCGTTTCTTTCGTTCAGTGCAAATTTAATTTGTTGTTGATGTAATGTCTTTAAAGGGAAACCACTTGGGCATAACTTAGGACCAAAGGGAATTAATCAAGACATAATGCAGAAAATTTGTATAATGATGTCTACAGTCTTTTGATGTACTTTATTGATTGTATGACGTACTTCTTTGATTGTCACGATTACGGCCTCATGGACTATGTTGTCTAAATGAGGATTCTGATCAATAGTAGCCCGTCAAAGTCGGAGGATCGTCTTGGTTGTAGAAAACAGATACCATAGTTTGGTACATATGTTTTCAGGTTCCTACCCGAGAGAGAGTCGCAACCAAGCTTCTGGTAAGAAGCATAACAGACTGTAGTGTGCCACATCTGCATCGCCTGAAAGTAGCATTGTGTCTACCTGTACAGAAGAATTAAGTATCTTGCAAATTCTGTACATGATCAATGAAAGATGCGTGTATAGCGATATGAACTGAAGGAATTAAATAAGCACTCAATAAAGAAGCATAATCCAGAAGTCACCAAATGGAAGATGTGATGAAAAAGACAAAGACAAATTATTAAATTCCAGTTTGTGCTTTTTGTAAATACCTATCTGCAATGTTAACGAAATTTATATTTTAATGATTATTAAAGTGTACTGATATATTTTTATATATTGCAGTTGATTGATTGTTTTTAAATTACAGGTACGTTTCCAAATTTTTGTTCATGTGTGGAATTCAAAATTATTTAATATTTTAATCGGTATGGATAATAAACGAGCTATTTTCACACCAACTATTTATAGACACCCTTGGAACTCTTATATGTTTTTTACACATATTTCTCCCTGCAGTGAGGACACCTGTTGCCGTTTGTATCCTTAGTTTGATCCCATTGTCTGTTCCTCAACTTTGTCTATTAATGTTTATAGATGTACTACATGTATTATTCCATAATTTGTAATAATGTATCTCCATGTGCAACCCAGTTACCTTTAATCATATTTATTCTCATAAACTTTGTCTTGTCTATGTGAACTTTCAAACCTAAAAGTAATGAACACCCATAGGGAAGCTAACCGCTGTCAACCATTCTCAACACAGACAAGTGCCCTACCAAAACATGACAGAAACGAAATATGTTATGCTCTTTCTGCTGCCTGTCTTGATGACGACATTTATTCTACTGTGATTATTAAATTCCCTTCCATTCAATTTCAACTTCATTGGATGTTTGTAGTCAAACTTATCACGTCTAATGGTCAATGATCAATGCACCATGAAACAATTGAAAGGCCTGCGTGCTCTTTTAATGGGTGGGTTAATTTTGTTGTCACGGTGCAATAAGCGCCGTTTTCGCACTTTCCCGAAAATGCACCACGAAATGATCCTAAGGCACGTGCGTTATTTTAATGATTTTTTTTTTTAAACTTAGTTTTCACAGTGCAATGCGCGCCTTTTCCGTATTTTCCAGAAAAGCTGACGAGCTGTATTCATTATTCGTTATAGGATATTTGACTTAGACAATTAATAATGAGAGGATATCAGATAAGAATATTAATTGACATAATTACAGTGTCTAACTCCTGCTCATATTTCATTCATGAACCAGTCCTGTAAAGAATATCCGCGAGTTGAAATGGATGCTTACTTGGATTGTGTGTCGGGTTAGCGAACACCGTAATACTTACTTACTTAGTCGTTCCCCTTCTACCGTGAGGTGTAGAGGTTTGGAAGAGAGAGAGCGCCATCCTATCGGCTGTCTTCTTCCTTGTCTGGTTCCATTCTAGTCCTCAGTCCTTTTTTTTTTTTTTTTTTGCTTAACCAGCGGCACTTGGGCTTTCACCCCTTCTGCCCAATGACATGTCATTGCGAGGCTGGGGAACCTAAGGACTTTCCTTCCAACCCGGTCAGGAGCTTCGCTCCTTCCCATCCACAGAGGGTTTATCACAGGAGCCGTTCAGGTTATTCAGTCAAATCTCCGGTCGTAAACATTCCTTCAAACGCCGACGCCCGGGTTTGAACCATGAACACCTGGTCGCCAGTACAACGCCAAAGCCATTACACCAGCGCGGCTCCCAGTCCTCAGTCCTTCAAAGATTGTCTAATGTTGTCCTCCCAGCGGACTCTGGGTCGTCCGGGGGTCTGGATCCGTGGCTCTTTGTTTCCCATGCTTGTCGTGGTAGCCGATCTTCTCCCATTCTGCAGACATGGCCAAATTATCTTAGATGGGACTGTTCTACTTGGGTCTGAATGGGTGGCATTTTAGGCCTTGACGTATCGCTGGTTGCGGACCATGTCTCTTCAACCAGAACACCGTTATACACAATTTAAACATGCGGGCCTTATGTGTAATATATATATATATATATATATATATATATATATATATATATATATATATATATAATATATATATAATATATATATATTATATATATATATATATATATATATATATATATATATATATAATATATATATATATATATACAGTACTTTGCAAAAAAAATGGCAGTCATATTTTCGCAACGCAGCACACTCATAGAAGCAAATAATAATAAAAACTGTATGTCCGGAGGAAGATTGGTATCTCCCCTATCTATTAACAGTGGTTTCAGTACAATATAATGTTGCCTTCTCCAGCAAGGCAAGCCTGGATGCGGCGAGGCATACTTCCCACAAATGTTTGTAGGTAATTGAGAGTCAGACTGTCCCAGTATTTTTCAGCTACCTTCTTCAATTGTTCAACGTCTCTGAGTCCACTCTTTTTTAAATGATTCTTGAGTAGTGCCCAAACGTTTTCAATTGGGTTTTGATCGGAACTGTTGCTGGGCCACTTCCGCACTATTACATTCTTCTCTTGCAGCCATGCTTTGGTGGTATGAGCTGTATGATTTGGGTCATTGTCATGTTGAAATGTGCACCCATCGGGGTACATGACCTGCATAAATGGCAGAAGGTGTCCCTCTAGTATGTCGATGTACCTTTCTTTCGTGAGAATTCCTGTGAAAACACACAGTGGGGTGGCATCTCTTGCTGACACCCCTCCCCAAAGATGGAATTTCTAGGTATGTTTCGGTCGCTGGTACACAGGCGTTACAGAGCCTTTCGTCCAAATATTTATTTGAGCAGGATAAGACCAACGAGAACATTCATCTGAAAAAATCACATTGTCCCATGACAAATTTTGGTGTTCGTGGCACCAGTTCAAGCGCATCTGTTTGTGAGTCTCTGTGAGCAATGGTGACGAAATTACCCGCTTTTTTGTGTAATTCATCCTGTGTAGCTCCCGGTTGACAATAACATTAGATACCTCTGGGCTTCCCAACTCGATCATGCGCTGCCGTATGTTTTCTACACTCTTCATTGGCCCAGCCCGAACGATTTGGGCGAGACACCGATGGTCCTTTGTGACCAAAATTCTTGGCCTCCCACTACCTTCTTTTTTCGCTCGATTCCATTACCTGCTTTTTTAATTTACACAACTCTGTAGACAGTCCGCTCAGGAATGTTCAAGGTTTTAGAAATGTTGGAACATGTTTGATTTCCTTCATTCCAAAGCTGTGAAATTAACATACACTTTGACTTTGTATCCATTTTCTGCCACTAGCATTAGAAATTGTCGTCTGCTCTTATATCAAGGGACGTTACTCTACGCTAATTTTTTTTTTTACTTTTGGTAGTGTTTGCTCACTTAAGTGGAGTGCAAATTTGGGGCAGAACATGCATATTTAATTAGATTTCAGCTTATTTAGCTGAGCAATATGACTGCCATTTTTTTTTGCAAAGTACTGTATATATATATATATATATATATATATATATATATATATATATATATATGTTGTTCGTTATTGTATGGTGTAGAAACATGGACAATGAACTAGAGATTAGAAGAAAGAATTGAGGCTCGAGATGGGAATATAAAGAAGAATGGGGCTCATCTCACGGAAAGAGAAGAAAACAAATAAAGAAGTCAAAGAGAAGAAAACAAATAAAGAAGTCAAAGAGAAGAAAACAAATAAAGAAGTCAAAGAGAAGAAAACAAATAAAGAAGTCATAGAGAGGCTAAGAATGAAAAGAAATTAATGAAGGAGATCAAAGTTAGACAGCTCAAATATTTTGGTTATAAAGAAAGACCTTACTGAAGACCGAAAGGAAGGCAGAACTGAAGGCAACCGTGCAACAGGAAGACAACTATATAAGTGGAAAGTTCAAGAAATATGCAGGAAAGAAAGCATCATCAAGACAAGAGACCAAAGACATTGGAGATAGATTGCAGCCGACCTTCGTTGGGGAGATGGCAGCTGATGATGATGATGTTGTCATGTGTGTCTGTTAGTAATTGTGTTTTTTTTTCTCTTATATATAAAACAGTCGGAATAATTAGTGAAAGATATTTTTACGTCGTAAATATAGCGAGTAGAGAAGTCTGTTAACAATACAAAAAGTATAAAGAATTTAAAATTAGAATTGTTGCCGAAAATGGAAAGAAGCAGATAATCAAAGTAAAACAGTTTGTGTAAGATACGAGTACAAAATGCAAGAAAATAGAAGTAAAGGAAAAGCAGTGCAAATAATTAACCATACTAGTTTCCGTTACATTATTCCCATCTCTTTGCAACAAAAGTGTAACCTTTTTCATGGTGGATTTCCCGGGATGCAAACTAAGCCTCGCAATGATATGTCATTGGGCCGAAGGGCTGAAAGCCCATGTGCCGCTGGTTAAGAAAAAAAAAATAAAGAAACAACGCGCATATTGTTCCCAATATACTTCATGGCGTTGGATTTTCTTTTTTTTTAAGACATGTTTCTGCCTTTGTTGCTTTTCGGTGACAATTTTTGGAATAATTTCCCCATTAATATTAAGCAGTTTAGGTAAGTACAGTATGAATAAGCTTCTCACACTAATCATTTATATATATATTTAGTCAGTGAATCCTCATTGCTCCTCATAAAAAAAGCTTCTTTGCTTTCGTGACACACTGTTTTCGTGTTTCCGTACTTCTGAAGCGAAAGGGAAGTGAATGAAATGACCACATGAGAAATGAATGCCGTCATGAGGGCACGCAGCAGAAGGAGCAGAACATAATTATTTCCAGCCATATTATGATGGGTGACTGTTACGTACATATTTTGACGCACATATTACAAAAATACGATATGGCTATTTAATATGGAAAATATATATATTTGCATTCATTTGTGTATGAAAATGCTTCCTCTGGTAAAGCTAGATAATTCATGATTGATTTACACTTTTGATTATATGAGTGATCTTTCTTGATATTGATTCGGCGCATGGATATTGTATTCATGTCCGTTCTTATTTGTTCGGGCCAGAAAATAGATTAATTTTGCTTGTTATGTTTATGGCCTGAATTCATGTGTACTACTTGTCTAGTGAAAGTAGATTCTGTCGTATATTGTATACCTTTGTATGTTCAGGTCGGACTATATTCTTTCTGCCAGAATCTAGCGCAGGTTTTCGTAGTCCTACTGGGTTGTGAGGAGTTCCGATAATGTCGCCAAGAAATGGCTGAGTGTTTTTTCCAGGGCTGGCACTGTTTAAGGTTTAACAGTGATTCATAGATGTTTTTCTAGGAGAAGTTTATGTCTCTGCAAGAGTCTATTTGTCAGAGATCCTCCTCATATGTGTGATTCGGACTCCAGTTATGCCAGACCCTATTTTTGATGATCTCAAGTCGATTAGACCTAGATGGAACATTGTGCTTCGTATCGCTAGGGTCGTGTTTTGTATCGACGAAGATGACAGGCTTTCCTACAGCAGTTATGTCTACGTGAATTAACTTGATTACTGTAGAGCTGTATGGAAAAACTTTATGAAATTATTTATATGCACATTATAAATTAACTTTGGCTTATATCTACCTTCCTACGAGTGAGTGAGCGACAACTCAGGAAGGCGGCCATGTTATATTCCTGTCATCATATTTTTGATCACTGTCAAGAGAACAGATTATGTATCCTACTATCGGGCAGTGGTATCGAGATCTTGTTATGAGGTGAAAACCCACTATCGTGGTTTATGATTATTATACAAACATTGGACATATTTCAGCTTAAGAACTTAGCTATGAAATGAAGGTTCTGCCAATGACTTTTGTATGTTTACCGATCCTCATTGACGCGTTCAGTCAGTAGAGGATACGGCGATTAGTTACCAGAACAGTGAATACTACCTTGGGTTGAATGATATTTCACTACTACATGAATGTATCATCCACGATTCAAATAACCAATGAATTTTTGTCAACATATATCCATGACTGTATCCGTGCTGTCCAGTTTGCGTGCCTTCATTAAACTATTGAAATGTCAGAGGCAGTTCAAGTCGTCATTGCATTACATGAGAGTGTGTGAGAGTTATTATCAAGTGGTCTGTTACATCGAACTACTACACCATTCGCGTTACTAGACACTCCCACTCAATGTCTACATGACAGGTTCATTCGATGATGCAGAGGTAACCGAAGAAGACTGTTTTCAGTAATGATCAATACATAACATCTGCATCCAGACATAGAACAGACTGACACTCTACAGTGACTTACTCGTCTAAATAGAAAAAAGAATGTTTGGGGATCTGTGAAGCAAAGAGGAAACAGAAAATTAAAGAGCGATGTAGGCTGAATAAAAATGATATGATAATGGGAGAGAAAATATACCTATGCAGGTGACGATGAAGGCTAAGCAGAATGTAGGAGGTCGGTTAAGGGAAGCTGAATAATTAGTCTGCACTGTGTCAACTATAACTGAATAGGTAGCTCTCGCAAATATAAAACTGAATCTCGCTAATACTTTTTTCCATATCGTTCATTGATTAATTAATTCATTTATTCCATGTACATAACCTGATATTTAGAAGGTAAAGTTTTGTATTATGCTTGTACGTACATTGTTTTAACAAGAAAGGTTCATAGCCTTCATCGCACAATCAAAGAGGTCCATATCCTTCATCGGACAATCAAAGAGGTCCATAGCCTTCATCGAGCAATCAAAGAGGTCCATAGTCTTCATCGGACAATCAAAGAGGTCCATAGTCTTCATCGGACAATCAAAGAGGTCCATAGCCTTCATCGAGCAATCAAAGAGGTCCATAGTCTTCATCGGACAATCAAAGAGGTCCATAGTCTTCATCGGACAATCAAAGAGGTCCATAGCCTTCATCGAGCAATCAAAGAGGTCCATAGTCTTCATCGGACAATCAAAGAGGTCCATAGCCTTCATCGAGCAATCAAAGAGGTCCATAGCCTTCATCGAGCAATCAAAGAGGTTCATAGCCTTCATCGAGCAATCAAAGATGTCCATAGCCTTCATCGGACAATCAAAGAGGTCCATAGCCTTCATCGAGCAATCAAAGAGGTCCATAGTCTTCATCGAACAATCAAAGAGGTTCATAGCCTTCATCGAGCAATCAAAGAGGTCCATAGTCTTCATCGGACAATCAAAGAGGTCCATAGCCTTCATCGAGCAATCAAAGAGGTCCATAGTCTTCATCCGACAATCAAAGAGGTCCATAGCCTTCATCGAGCAATCAAAGAGGTCCATAGTCTTCATCGGACAATCAAAGAGGTCCATAGCCTTCATCGAGCAATCAAAGAGGTCCATATCGTTCATTGGACAATCAAAGAGGTCCATATCCTTTATCGAACAATCAAAGAGGTCCATAGCCTTCATTGAACAAACGAATTGGGTCCATGACACAAAAAAGGTTAAGAACCTCTGCCTTAAACCACAGTTAATAGAAAAATGGGATCAATTTTTATTAGCAAAAAACATTTCAGCAGTTTTGTTTGCTCGGCGATGAGAAGGTATAGCTATGACCCCAGGCGCGTGACTGTCTCAAAAGAAACAAATTTGGATTCATAATGGACGTGCTTTTTGGAATGTTTACAGAAAACATGTAATACGGATTTTTTTAAAATTATTATGCGACAACAATATGTATATATTATATTTAAATAGACATCGAATGTAGTGCATTCGTTACACTAAGCCACTGCTTTTGAATTCCATCGATGTTCACCAGAGACTCAACTTAATTCTCCTACTGCTTACAATCAATATCTTCCTCAGTGTCATTACAAAGTTTGAATATCGGGGCAAAGAGACCGGGATTAAAACGCTCCATGTTATGTATGTTTTCATGGCGCGATCTCTGATCAACTTAATAGGCCACGCTAGTTGTTAGCAGATCTTACAGGTAGTACCTATTTTTATTTATTTTCTCATGTTTCTTACTTAACTCTCTCTCCTTTTCCTTTCCATGACGAAGGCCTTGTGGCCGCATCGTTAATTTTTTTTTTTTTTTCTTTTGTCCTAGTACAACAAATCACCTTTTTTTTCTTCTGTTTTCCCCATGTTCATCCTCCGTAGGCTCCAAACTGTCAAAATGAGTACCTGACTGTGCTCTTTAGTTAAGGAGGTCAGAAGCAGCGAGGAAGTGAACTGATGACCGCACTTCATAAAGCTGAGATCTATTATAGTAAAGTCTCTAACACTTCCCACGCCTACGGCTATAGGGCTACCTTTACCTGTATACTAGGGCTTAACATTTGTGTAAAATAATCATTTTTCTAATACATATGATCTTCTATTGAAAAAAAGTGAAAAAAACGAAGTTCATAATCATGATTTTATGATAAACATCAGCATTATCATATCAATACTGTCCCGTACATTCTCCGAATGAATTTTTAGATCGTTGGTCTGCACTTGGGAAAGCCTTGGATTTAAAGTGAGTTAAGTTTCGATCTCTAGGGTTGTCTCAAAAGATGTAATTGTTTCCCCTGCCCCCTTTTTTCCTTGCATTTGGTTTTGTATGATATTCTCCTTGCTCGGATCATTTCAAACTTGCAGACATACCAAGAAGATAATATGAAAGACATGCATATCAAATCTTTAGTCTGCACAAAATACACTGACATGCAATGATATAGTATAATAAGTGCAAACTATGATGATTGGAAACTCTAAAACAGAGCGTTACAACAGGACGCAATCTGATCATCAGAAACGCTATAATAGAATTTTTAGTTAACAACCGTGCAGAAACATGTCTATAGTAATTCAATATGGGTGCTTTTTACATCGCATCTTCCAGACCCTGCACTAGCATTTACACATTTACATAACAGTCTCTTCTGTTACAACACGTGTCTGTAATGCGCGAATTTTTCATAAGCGGTAGGTAAATAGGGGAATAAAATCAAAAAACGCGAAATCGTTTTCGCTCATGTGCGATTTTTCACCAGATGACTGCTTTGTCGATGCCGAGTAACACAAAATTAACTCGAAAAACGCTGCCCGACTGAACTCAGTGACTGGAGGAATACACAATGCACACATAAACCTTGTGCCCTACGAGGGTGTAACGCATTGTTCTCCCGAGTATGTATACTTTTCTTAATAAAAGTATTTAATACAGCATCCCAAAAATGAGTAAGTGTTATGGTCATAAGAATTTAAGTGCAGCAGAGAATAAAAAAGGAATGTCGTAAATATTGAGAACCTTGAAATCTTAAAATGTTCTGAAAGAAACGAAAGAACATGTGATATCGCGGGAGCAACAGCTTAAAGGAACCCACATTGCAGCCCCACCCGAGACAACGCTGCGAGAATTATTAAAAAAAAAAAAAACATGTTTAGCGAGAACACAAGTGTTGTAAAGTCTATCAGAAATATGTCGCCTAACCCAATTTATTTTTTAAAAAGCCCTGATATTTTTATGGCGCGAAACTCCATAATGCAGTTATTTTTAGAAACTCGCTATACCGTGTTATAGGAGAAACGACTGTACTCTGACTTCTAATTTCCTCAATCCCACAGATATCAATCCACTCACACACTTTGCATGTACACGTCCCAACTTACCAATTAATAGTACGATGGCCCATTTAGTCTAATTCAATGATTTCCGCACTCAGCGGACTTTTACTTCTTCTTCTTCAAGTACCAAGCCTAGTAGAGTCGGCGATCATGTATCTTCACAACATCATGTCTCAGATACTGTTTATCAGTTCAGTTCTTCGTTCTTTTTGGTTTGGTTTTTGAGGCCAAGCAAGGAAAACTGGTGTTTGTCTTATGTATGGGAACCTGGTTCAACATCATGTGAGAATGTGGGTTTACAGTTTAGATTGCTTCCGTCTGGCATGAGGAATAAGTTTCCTTTGCACAAGAAAAGTTCAAATCAAAACTCAGTGGACAGTAATTATTAGATTTTGGTTTTTTCGTAACGTACCACGGGATTTGGCTACTTCTGCTCTGCCAGCAGTCTTGCTTTGTTGATTGATGAGAGATAAATCGGGTTTTACTGTGCGTGCTTTCAATGAATTATTACTGCTGCCGAAGATAGTCGATGCTGCCAAACTCATCCTTAATTGTCCACGAAACATAGAAAGGCTTTTCACGATTAATTTAAAACTCTACTATCTGCTGTTTTTTTGTTTGTTTTTTATTTAGAATGGAGGCGTGTTTTTGAAGTCCATTTCTGGGCAATGATACATTCTGTGAAGGCGATAGTCGTTGAGTGTCAACAATACATTGTATATGATGGAACAGAATTAATGGCTTAAAGAGTATATACACATGCAGACAAACGTCCGTACATACATACATACAGATCAGAATGTTTATTCTTCATAAAAGACATTGACATATACTGATATAACATAATGAAATACAGCATACCATACGGAAGCATTATTACAATTTACTCCAGTCTGGAAAACGTTTCAAGAAATACATAGATGTATACATCTATACATACATATATCCATCCATCCATTCATCTGTCCGTCCGTCCGTCCCTACCTACCTACCTACCTACCTATATACATACATACATACATACATACACACGTGCGTACATACACACGTACGTACATACATACGTACGTACGCATGCACACACACACACACACACACACACACACAGACAGACAGAGATATCGACAAAGAAACATAATTACATTCTAAGTCACTCAGCAGCTGGAATGGAAACCATCACGGACTAGTGTTTGGTGTTAAAGTCGTCTGGCTTCAGGCACCCCTTAGTGAAGATTAAGCAGTTTTCCATAACAAATCGAATTCATCAGAGGAGCAGGATCTGACATCACTATCCTAGATGTCAAGTGCTCCTTGGATATCTGGGTCACTAAAGTGGGTGGTTGCAGGTGTTGATGCCATCTGAGATATGTCATAAAGATGTTGGTAGAAACAAATAACATGTCTTTACCAGTTTTAATTATTCAGTTATAATTGTGAGTTTTAATGGAACTGTTGTATATGTATGTATGTATATAGGTATATATATATGTATATAGGTATATATATATATATATATATATATATATATATATAGGTATAGGTATATATATATATATAGGTATATATATATATATATATATATTATATATATATATATATATATATATATATATATATATATATATATATATATATATATATATATATATATATATATATATATATATATATATATATATATATATATATATATATATATATATATATATATATATATATATATATATATATATATATATATATATATATATATATATATATATATATATATATATATATATATATATATATATATATATATATATATATATATATATATATATATATATATATATATATATATATATATATATATATATATATATATATATATATATATATATATATATATATATAAATATATATATATATATATATATATATATAGTGCAGTCCAGATAAGTACTGCTCAGACCATCTAAAATACTTCTACTTATTCGAAATTCTGCTTATCCGAATCCTGTTCAAAGCTAGACATTTAAGTCAGAATAAGAGGTAGTATTTTATTCATTCAGCAACAAGTATTTTGATTTTAAATTTTAATTTCTGCATCTTTTAAAGTTTTCAAACGCAATTTAACGAAGTCTAAAATGTAATGTCAAGTTAATTTCCAGTAGCATAGTAGAGAGTGTAAAAGTGTTCGAATCGCGTTTTGGTTTACTATTTTTGCGTGCTCTGTTAGCAATTCCTACACGGATTTCTAAAGCGACAACTATTGAAAGACAAGTAAGCCGATGTTAGAGTTACTTGTTGTCTATTTTTTCCCATTTCTCCTTTTATACGAGTGTCTGCCAAAGGCTGATTTATGTTTACTATTTACTTTTCACAGGCCTCGGATTTCACTCTGATTATATATAATTATCTAGATAATTATCTTAGATCGGAAACGCGTAGTCCTGTTGCTGTTAGAATTTAACGCAAGCCCTTTTCTCTCAAACCAAGGTTAACCAGTGTTCGCTGAGTCGGCCTGATGCTGGGAGGTTTATTAACCTGTTATTGCCGGTTCACACACACACACACACACACACACAAACAAACAAAAAATATGTGCGGCCACGTTAAACTGTAACTTAGGAGATGAAGGTGGAAATTCTACTTATGCGAGTCCAAATTTGAGTTGGGACAGAAAAATTACCTCGACATATCACAGGAATTTATAAAAATTCGAATTAACCGGAGTTATTGAACAAAGCCAAAGAGGACATTTCATATATACGTGTCTCGTACGTAATGCCATTCTTGATGTCACAAGGATGAAAAACAATAGAAGGCCTAGAACAGCATCCCAGTCTCATACATAGTATATAATCGTTCCTTTGCACTCCATACGGAGCATAGAATCACTAATGCAGCTTGGTCTCTCGCAAGAAGTCTGCACCAACATTTACATACTCTTGCAGCAGTGGTTTTTGCGGAAATTTGTTTGACATTATGAGGTTACCAGCCCTCGTGTCTGTCGCTAGGTACGACATGCCTGACAGTGAAGTAGTCATATTCTTTCTTTGTCCATTCAGAGACTACCGAAACCTAATCTGTGACGTCGCCAGTTTAATTGTTGATTTATCATTTATTGATTTATATTACTGACAAGTGCCACAAGTGGAACAAGAGATGAGAAGAAGACGCTTGACATGAATAGTACACACATTGAGGAATCTTGCTGATAACATCACCAGGCAGTCTTTGTTCTGGAATCCCCAGAGTAAGAGAGGTAGAGGGAGACCAATGGAGAAGAGAACTGGAGACAGACATGACGGGGATGACAATGAAAAGAAAGACCTTCAGCTGAAGGCGTATGTTCCTTGAGAAGTTCAAATTGATGACGACAATGATGATGATGATCATTATGATGAAAATCATTTATTGTAACATGATTTTTGTTACAGTGTAAATTTCAAGGTGAATAATCACACGACAGTTATATTGTTGTGTTTTGTTTCCTTATTTTTTAAAATTATGTTTCCTCGACTTAATATTATTACGTGTTTTAATTTAAACAGAATTTCCATTTACACATTTAGTCCAACATTTTATCAATTTCTGATTGTACTGGAATACAACACGATTACCGACCACTGGCGGCTCTGATAAACAAACCTCAATGCTCATAATCAGCAAATTGCGAAATACTGTAATGATCAATGGTCAAGGGAATGTTTTGTGCGATGAAAAAGTGATGGGAAAATTGGCTTTCTGACGTATCATATGTTCAGTATTATCAGCTGGATTACGCTCACAATCTTCTAAGTCTCTAGTATTGATTCTCACGTAGCAATGGTCCAGGCTGGTCTCAGTGGATTAAGTTCTACAACAGGCAAGATGGATAATATCTGTGACAGCAGTTATTTAGTAAACTTGTGACGTAATCAATGATCTTAGTGGGTCATCTAGGCCAGTAGAGTTCAGACTCATTTAAAATAAAGGACAGTGTGCACGCGTAATAAACTATCACACAAATTTAACCGCAAAACCATAACAATCCAATACTCATTCCAACACATACTGCAAAACCTAATTACCCCCCTTTTAGTCCAAAGCAGATAAAAGTGTATTAAACAACTATGGAAGGTTTCTGTCAGTTCGTCAGCTTGCTGCATTCAACCACTTCACTGGTGTATTCTCTTTCTTCAGCATACTTGCTTCTTTCATCATTAAGTCTTCTTTATTTTGTCTTTTCTTGTTTTAGTGACCAGTTTGCTTAGATATCTCTTTTCACTGATTCTGTGCCTGCACTTAATTTATAGTGCATGTTTGGCTCCGACTACGCAGATCTAAAGCAGTGATAAAATTAATCATTTGCAGCTTTGTTACTGGTGGGTTTTTATGGTGCTGACAATAGAGTGTAATGCAGTGCTTTACAAAATCAACTCATGCCTCCCCATTTCTGTTTGTTTATTTTCGTCAGACACTGCTCGGTACCTGAATTAATTTATTTGTTTGATCTTTTATTAAAAAATATAATGCTTTCGTTTTTCGCCATTGTGTCAGGTTCAGTAAAGTCTGCTAACATCCGGTGTAGGGTTAATCATTATAAAATGTCTACGAACAACAACACAACCGTGGAACCCAATCAGCAGTAACCTATGATCATATCCAAAACAGATGATATTCTAGCGATCTTTTATAAGTAGGTACTGACCTTTCACAACATGACAATGACATCGATTAAAACTAGTGCCCCTAGATGAATGGAGAGTTACGCCAACTAAGGTTTGGCCGCCATTTTCGGCTGAACCCGTATCGCAGGAAAATGGACCCAATCGCGACTTTTAGACCCGATTTCCATTTTCGTTTAGGTTAACTACTAATTTGAAATAAAATTAGCTGCAAATACAATAGCACATATTTGTATCTATTCCATTTTACTGCGATACGGATACAGCAGAAAATGGCGGCCAAACCTTAGTTGGCGTAACTCTCCATTCATCTAGGGGCACTCATTAGAACCATTGTAAAGGCGTTATAGTACAGTTTCGCTTCTATATGGCAGCGAGACATGTACAATCTACATTAAGAAGAAAGAAGACTCAATACCTTTCATGTTCGGTGTCTACGCCACATCCGTAGTATTTCATGGAAGGACAAAGTGACAGATGCCGAGGTGCTGTCACGTGCTGGCCTACAAATCATGTATACACTTGCTTAGACAGCGCAAACTACGCTAGCCTGGCAATGTCCATCGCATTAAAGACGGTCGCATTCCCAAAGATATTTTCTACGGACAACTGGCAGATGGTAAAAGAACAGACGGGCGACCACAGCTAAGGGTCAAAGATGTGTGTAAACGAGACATGAAGGCACTGGGCAAATCCAGCAACCTGGGAGAATAAAGCTGCCGATCGTACCAAGTGGCAATGGTCCCCACGGCGCCACCTGATTGGGGGAAAAGAAGCTCTCACAACAAGAAAAGATCACGCCGAAAGAAACAGCAGATGAAAAAGCAGGAGTTCATTCTCATAGTCAGTTATTACTGTAGAGGGCTACTACGATTGTCCAGTTTCAGTCTCAGAAATATTCAAACTTTCCACAAATATACTCATGGCATGAATATTAGGTACAGTAGATCGCAAATCAAGTACATTTCACTGAACGTTATAAACTATATCTTCATTTCATTTCAATATAGGCTTTCCTCAATTTTCCCTCTAGATCGGGGTCAGAGTGGCTAAGTGGTACGGCGTGGGCCTCGAGTTCTTCTAGAATTGAGGGAATATAATTTATATTCGAAAAGAGGAGGTCCCGTGTGCAAGTTGCACACGTTAAAAATCCCAAGGCAGTTGGAAATCGTAAAGAGTAGGCCTATCAGGCAGCTGCCCTGGCAAAATTTAAAAATTAGAAACCTACCCACTACAAAAATATTTATAAAATGTGTGATTCCTATATTCGCACATTGGGATTCTCGCCGCTGCTACGGAGTTCATGCACTGTGCTGAGATCCTCCATGTGTGATCTAAGGGAGGAGATCGAAGCACTGATCCATGTGCAATGAAGATAGTCCTTAAAACCAAAATCAAACCAAATCCCTATAGATCATAATTCGTTTGTACATAGATAAACTAATCGTTCACATTCAAAACTCATCATATCTCCTAAGTAAACACACTACTACGTCACATATTACCAACATCGATTCCATTCATTCAAAAAGCATAATAGTGCGCAAGACTAAATATTTCAAAGTTCGATCTTGCACACCAAATACCACCTACAGACTAATTATTATATCACAGTTGTGTTTCGGATTCTTTGCAGTTGTTTAATTTCTTGCAGCTAAATTTCTCCTCTGCCTTTTACCAATCCCGGGCGTCTTCAAAATGTTTTCAGCGGCATTCTCAGTAATTGATAGCTCCTCAGTTAGGTCTTGTATCTTTCTCACCGTATGCAAACGGTATTGACAAAGGCGTTATGACTGTCCACTCTTTTCTGTTTCATAAACACTATAGATAAATAAATAAATGAAAAATACTGGTACTTTTGTTATTGTAGTTCAGAATGGACATCCTCGAACTCTGGGCAAACCCATTAGGTGCTCAGTTTTCCTCAGCAAATGGCGAAAGTATGAATGCTAATTGTTCCTACAGCGCGCTGGTTGTATACACGCCTTATCTATCTTCTCGTACATCCATCACTGCTAGTATTACGTTTGATGAAATTACAGCAAAAGTGCATTTTTAAAAGCTTTTTAGGGAAATGATATTCTTTTCAAGCTCTTGTACTGATATTCATTTCTGGCTAGTGGAAGTTGATTTCTATCTCGTGTTTCCAATATCAGAGTGAAGAAATTCAATCAAGCACGGATAAATGGTCCGACTAGTTTTTAATCTGAGGAATCCAAATGCCTCGGGCACAGATTGAAAATCGACTGTTGTAGCAGAATCATTAAATGAGACTGTGTTTGAACTGTTGATATACACTGCTCTTCATAAGCAAATTCATAAGCTGGTTTTTGATCTAGGGTTCCATCCAACAATTTCATAAAAGACGACAAGTAAGCTGCAGTTAAATCAATCAGGTATCTTAGCAACATCAAAAAATAAAGATGACTGAAACAGTGACATGCAGCAAGGAAAACTGAGGCAACTTTTTCCTACAAATATATTCTTCTCTGTCTACCTCGGATGGTGTTGCCATCACATTTCCAATGACTATTTGAAGACCTTCATTTCTCATTCGCGTTCAATGAATGTACATTGTTTCTTTCAAATGTTATTTCTGTTAATTAAAATGGATTTTTTTTTTAAATAATCATTTAGAGCATTTCCAAATGTCTTCATGAAAAATCTACATTTCTTTTACCTTCAAATTTCCATGTTTATTTTTTATTCATTGTCCTTGTTCCTGTTCCGGGAAAAGTGTTTAGCGTTACTTTATTCTTCTTTTGTTTTTCCCCTTGAATATCGTTTCTAATTTTCCAGTATGTTCTAGAAGCGTTTCTTACTGGGATTTCCCAGACTGGCAACAGCGGTTTCCATTTGCGACTCTTTATCAACTTTTTATATAATTTGATTAGTTTTGACTTTTCGTTCTCCATTAGTTTTCCTCCTTTATACCTTTAGAATACATTAGTCTCCCTCGCCGTCTTAAATAAACAAAATACGAATAACATTGTTATCTCTCCACTCCCCCTCCTCCCTCTCTCTCTGACCGCTTTTAAAATAAAATGAAAGACGTAGTCAGCGCTTAAACAAATTACTGGTACCCAAGCCCAGGCTAGACCTATTTAAGAATAGTCTGACTTACTCAGCTGCTCATCTTTGGAACAATCTTCCCAATGACCTGAAAAACTCGCACAGTCTTTACTCATACAATCGTATACTGTACAAATACTTTATGAGTGCTGATTATAGGCCACCCTAACTGGTTATGTTTCGAATAAGTATCTAACTAGCAACAACTCGCCAAAATTGGCAGGTTTTTAATTATAGTGTGTTGTTTCTGTTACACGTATTACATTGCTGCTTCTTCTATAGTCTCGCTTGCCCACTGTGAATGACGCGATCGTATCTTCCTTTGAGCATCTGCAGCTCGTTTTGCAGCCATCTTATCATTTTGATCCATAATAATAAGTATATAATACTTACATTTCTGGACAGAAGAGTATCTTGATTTGTCTGTTGATTTAATCTGCATCTCCTCACCTTCCTGTCTCCAGTCCATGTACTGTTTATCAATTGTGTTGTTGGTTTCTTTCCATAATCAAACTGTTCATGCAGACCTTAATTTTTTCTATTTTCGCGAGGGTACATATAAGGGGAAACAATACAATTATTGTCTAACTTTCAACCACAGTTGCACCCCCTTAGCTGTGGTTGAAAGTTAATGTACTCTTTCGAAAATAGAAAAAGTGCGCAAATGACGGTGTGCAAAATGTGACTGACCGACCGACAGACCGAAGTACCTTACGGCGGTAATTATGTATTTTGATGATTTTGATGATGATGATGATGATGATGATGATGATGATGATGATGATGATGATGATGATGATGATGATGATGATGATGATGATATATTGTATGGAGGCTCTGATGATCTAGTTTTTCATTACAATATAATTATTTTTAATTTTGTGATCAGGTACTGTTAATGTATACTATTATACTACTTTGTAATGTTTCATTGCCCTTAAATTAATACTTTAAGTACGCTGGAGAATGTTTGAACAACAGTAACTACAGATGATCAAGAGGAAGGAAGAATGCAAGAGGAAACTGTGTGCCCGATTTTTAACCCTTGGAAAATTAATTTCTTTCGTATATGTCTGACTATCTACCTAGCCTGATTCTGCTCTTGAGTTAGGGAGGGCAACGACAGAAGGAGAGAAACTGGTTACCCCACCTCATGATGATGGACCTAGTATTGTGAAGGCTTAAACAATTCAGTCCCTACGGCAGTATTTGCTATGGGACTCAAAGCTGCTCACGTCTGGTCAAATCTCTCGCATACACTGGAAAACACACCGAGTCCCGTCATTCAGTAGCAGACTGTTCGAATGTTTCAAGAGTTCTTATAACACACCATCTGACTATGCCTCAAATCACTGTATGACGAATTCGATTTTTGTCAATCTTAATGTTTGTTTGTTTGTTTTGGTTTTGTTTGTTTGTTGTTGTTGTTTGTTTTTCTATCTCATTTAATTTTTTTTAAACATACTTTAATTACGATGAATATTGCAAATGTATGATGTTATATTACTTTTTAATGATAAATGCAGAAAGGATACTAAATATGAAAAAATTACAAAACTCACAGAAAACAACACTTCACCTCTACATTGGTAACTCACTAATTGATAATGTAAATGAATACAAAACACTGGGACTTATAACTGACCAAGTTGAAATTCGCATGTACAAGCACTGACCAAACAAACGGCACATAAAGTTAGCTAAGATTAAACATTTCCTAGATGAGGAGGCAAGGAAAATGTTTTATATCCCAAATACAAACACATCTAGACTGTTCCTCCACAATCTGGGATGGCTGCTGCATGTTCAACACAAAGAGACTCTATTCATTGTAGTGGTGTTTGATGGTATTGTATGATGGTGATATTACTAAATGTAATTGTATGAGGCCAGCTGTGAAGGCTCCTGAGATAAAATGTAGTTGAGAATTGTCAGAAGGCCTTTCTTGCTACCACTACGACCTCACACTTAATTTTTTTTTTTTTTTATGAATGTGGCTACGTAAAGTGTCTAGGGTTATGATATGTAGTGTGGTGTAATAGGTTATAGATATACCCACAGATATTTAACAAGACTAATAATATTAATAAATGTTAAAATACACTGAACTAACTCACGTGTGTAAAATTTTTGATAAAATTATATTACATTTATTTTGTTCTGGATCAATTTTTTAGGTTGACCAGAACTTAAAAGGATTTAGAGATTATGAAAGAAATGCATGGAATATTATATCATAAATGCAATAGTGTACATATATATGTACTATACTAGTTAGTTTTATTAAAATGTTCTAGTAGTCATCTACTTGGGAGGATAGTTACTGTTTGTGCTGTTGGGGTGGCCTCATCACACCTGTCTATATTGACTACACAGTGCCCAGAAAATGGTGGGAATTTTTATGGGGTATTAGTAACTAAACTGCGTTGGTGAATGTCCAGCAGACCAGAGGCTCACTCATCTTGTCGTGGTAGCTCTGGTGCTGAAATCAGGTGGTCCCACCTCTCCGTGCTGGCGGGCAATAATGGTGGTCTCTGTCACAAGTACTGCACAGATACACTCGAGTAAAGTCACCAACTGAATAGACACTGCTTGGTTGACAACAGAAACTCGCAGCTCTGCAATCAAAGTATGGGCCATGTGTCAAAATCTATTCTCTACCCACGTCTGGACACAACACTGACACAACAACCACATCATACAGACAGGTCAGATCTCTCTGACCAAACAGCACATTTACCATGGTGGTTTTACATCAGATAGATCCTCCCAGACTATAGGTTCTGAAAAATATTTATTAGTTGTCTGCCCTAAAAGAGGATAGGTAATATGTTTCATTATTCCCAACACTTGATCTGTCTTGCCTAACCCTTGCTGGAGTTTATGTACATTGTTGGTCCCTAGACCCTGACTTGGGCGGGGGGTCTAGAGCAAATCCCTACTTGTTTGTAAGGCTAGATTTCGATATGGCAGTATCAAATCACTCGAACATGAAACAATATTCAAAATATATAAGGAAATAATTTCAATCTTACCAGATTATGAATAAATAGCACAGAATTGCTAGCAAAACTCAGCTGAGCTGCTGGCTATAGTATGGCGTCCCTAAATTTATTACACTTTCTTTCATATGGAAATCACCACACTTTAAAATCTGTGTCTATCACTGAACAACTATTGAAGAATGGTCCCACTTTCGCGTCTGAGCGCTAATGATATGATTGTCTGTGGCCAATCACTGCCTAGGTTTATTTTAAACTCAAATTTCCTACCATAAAGTCATTTCAGTCATGCTTCAGTCAAGTATGGATGTTTATCTGTTAGTCGGTCCGTCTCTACTTGTGTTTCTACAAAATGTACTTGATTTTTGAACCAACCTTTCTCTCCCCTCCAAAATTTTGTCGTTAAAAGTTATATTTAGACACAGCTACCACCCAAAAATCCTCTCCTCCATACTACGTAGATTTGAACACCTGCGTCCCAAAGTCGTGTTTTTTTGTGCAATTAGCGACACTTTTAGATTCAATACAGTCTGTCGATGATGTGAACACACTGTCTTTTGTCATTATCTTCAATATTATCTATCCGTCTGTAAAATTAAGACCATATTAGTTCACTGCTCAGAATGGGCCATCCGGCCAGCTAATTTTTATATTCCTAACATTAATATTAAGAAAAAAGTACTTTTTAATTTTTGTAATATTCCAAACATCTGCGTTTAGCCGCTGAATTCAAATCAAGGGCTTGGTATCGCGCAAAAGCGTCCAATAAATGACTGTGGCGTAACATATCTATGGTCCCTTCTGTCGAGTTGCTTACTTTTTTTGTCAACTTGGGAAACGTGACTTTTCTCCGTTTCCCCCCCCCCCCCCCAATTGCGTCTCCTTAGCCTTTCTAGTCTCACGCAATCTTTCCAGTCATATTTTTCCTTTTTGATCCTCCGTTCCCCTCCTGTCTAGCAAGTCAATTTTTATGGAGGGTGATGACCCGCGGTCTAGGCGATCATGTACTATTCGCAGCCTACGCATTATGTTTTTATCCTTATATGTTATCTTTGGAGATATTTTACCGTTGTATCTCTGTCAATTTCACTACACATCTCCCCACTTGAAAACATGCCTATGGCAAGTTCCAAAACCAGCGATACACATAGGTAAAATTACTCCTCACGTCTGCCACTACTCTAATTTTGATCACAGGGGTGCCTACTGAGGAAATCTGCACCGACATTCAATTTGCGGCTTGCATAAGCGACTGGTTTAAGTTCCCCATCAGGTGAAGATGATCTTTGCAACAAAGCCCCTCCTAGTCCTACATTACTTGCATCGGTTCTTAAGACAAAGTCCTGTGTCAAATCAGGCAGTTTGAGAATAGGCTTGCTAGTGAGTTTTTCCTTTAACTCTTGGAACGCTAGTTCACATTGTGCAGTCCAAATAATTTTATCTGGAAGTCCCTTGCGAGTCAGATCAGTCAGAGGAGCACATATAGCGTTAAAATTTTTGATGTATTTCTGATAAAATCCGCATAACGACACAAATGATCGCACGTCCTTTTTTGTTTGCGGCCTAGGTGCTCTCTGCAGTTTTTCCAAGTTCTTAGGATCAGGGGTCATATTACCCTGATATACAGTGTGTCCCAAGAATTCCAACTCTTTGCATCCAATACAACATTTTGTTGGCCTAGCAGTCAAATTCGCCTCCCGAAGTCTATCAAACAACATCTCCAGAGCTTCAATGTGTTCTTCAAATGTCTCTGTGGCGACGAGAATATCATCCATGAAATTCGTGATACATGGGTTATTCAGGGGATCCAACAATTTGCGCATCATCCTTGAAAACACACTCGGAGCATTTTTCAGTCCGAATGGTAGCATATTGAATTCATAATGTCCATCCGAAGTGCTAAAAGCCAAATAAGGTCTCACTTCAGGCTTCACTGGGATCTGGTAATAGCCTTTACTAAGATCCACCTTTGAAAAGTATTTTGCCTTGTTCAGTCTGGCAAATAACTGTTTGGTGTCTGGTAATGGATCCACTTGTCCTTCTGTGACAGCATTCAGTTTCCTGTAATCTATGCACAGTCTGTGTTCCCCAGACGGTTTTCTCAACAAAACGACACTAGAACTAAAAGATGATTCACTGTGCGAAATAATCCCCTCCTTCAACAAATACTCTATTTCTTCCTTCAATGCCTTCTCCTTCGCGAACGGAATAGAATAGGCTCTCATACAGATTGGGTTTGAGTCTAACAGTTTCATGTCATACTGTAGCAAATTTGTATGGCCTGGTTTATCTGTTAATACATCTGTATGTTCCTCCAGAACCTTTTGAACTCTCTCCCTCTGGTTTTTAGTCAGGTGCTTACTGACTTTTACCTGTGCTGCTGTTTCACAAGGATGTAATGGGTATTCATGTGAGGTGAGTGGTTCTTTTTGCATCTGGGTTGCAATAGCCAAGGTCAATAAGGGGATGCTTTCCTGGAGTGGTCTGTCCAGATACTTCTTTAACAGGTTTACATGATAAACTTTCTCCTTCCCCTTTTTGTCAATTTTATAATTTGTTCTAGACACCTTCTCTAGAACCGTATATGGACCTTGCCAACCAATTTGTAATTTATTCTGGCTTCCGGGTAGTAGAAGCAGCACCTTCTCTCCGACTGCCAGTTCCCTGTCCTTTGCCTTCCTATTAAAATATGCTGCATGTTTCTTCCTGGCTTGCTTCAAATTATCATTTGCCAGTTTCCATCCAGCTTTCAAACGAGTGGTCAGTTCGTTCACATATTGATACGATGAGGTAACAGTCTCTTCCGCCTTCTCATCTGTCCAGGTCCTTAATAGAGTTACATCTGGATCTTTAATTTATCATACTTATTTTTTCATGGAACCCATCGGGTCCCGTCCATTAGAAGCTCTATAATGAGGACTTTTCTTCCTAGAATCATCACTCACAAATCGACCACTACCAATTTTTTTCTGGGGTTTGTCTCCCCACTTTAGATTGTTTATGAGAGATCTTCGCTCTCTTGTCTGTTCTTCCAGTTTATATAAGTCTGACCGAGGGATTGTCATCCTATCCTGGGTAAAATTTCTTCTTTGTACTCTTCGCATAGTGGCCATGTTAATCCATTCAAGTGAAGACTGGGTGTGAAAAGGGGGCTCCCATTCCACTTTGTCTACCCGAGTATAATTAGTTTTCCTTTCAGGCCTAAAGTTGCCCCGTGGCGTTTCTAGGTCCTGCACATATTTTCCCTTTGTGGGTGTTCCCTCATGAAATACGCCACATGCTTCTACAAAGTTTTCAACATCGACATTTACGTCGGGCCAATAGTATTTTCGAGCAATCTTTTGGCAGATGGTACCGACTTTCTCATGGTCACCATCTTTTCCAACATGTAAGCTCCTTATTAAGTTTGCCCTATATATCTTGGGAAGAACTAACTGTCCGTGACCAGTGGATCTAGTTCCTGTCTTCCTGTATAATAGTTTGTTCTTCATGAAATATTCCCCCTTGCTCGGAGGTGTGTGGCCTTTGGGCAATTTTTTAAAACATGGCTTGAGTGTCCTATCCTCAGCCTGCGCCTTCCTCATCTCCTCTGGATGAGCATTTATAGGTTCACCTTCTTCCTCCTTCTTCTGTGACCTGGTCTGCACTGTCGCCATGATCACAGGTTTCTCGGGTTTCCCCAAGAAGACGTATCTACACCCCAATATCAGAGGGTAGATTGGTTCATCTATCACTGCTGCTCTGATTTCTCCTTCCACATAGCGAGTTTTCACCGTTATCCTTGCGATGGGAAGTGTCATGAGTGGTATGTCCTTAGTCGCCCCTTGTATTTCCACTGTTTCTGTGGTATACGGACTTGGGTCCACTAGGCTAGACTTCACAACTGAATCATAATCCAAACCTGTATCATAAAGGCACCTTATGGTGACCCCATTACAAATAACATCCTCACAAACTGGGGGGTGATAAGGTTCCTGTTGTCCCTTAGGATTAACCTTTAATCTTTGCGTCCCCGACTTCATTGCAGCAATGTTTGAAGGTTTCCTTCTACAAAATTCGGTGTTATGGTTATCCTTCTTGCACCATTTACACCATCTTTTTCCTTGGTTCAACGGTTTTCTTTCATTGAACTTTTGGTCATTGAACTGTGAGTTTCTGTCGCGATAGTCATTTCTTGGCCGCTCAAAGTTTGTCCTACCTTTATTTCCCTGCTCTCTATTATCAAATTTATTAAATTGCTGTGGAGCTTTAAAATTGTCTATGTGCTTCTTCTTAGCACCACTTACCTCTGCCTGGGCTGCCTGATACCTCTCAGCAACATTTAAAATTTCCCCCAACTTCTCTGCACCTTGTTCCATGAGAAATTTTCTCATGTCTGGAGCCATGGACTCTCTCAATTGCTCAATCATGATCATTTCTTTAAGATCTTGGGTCTTCCCCAGAGCCGTCCATTTCTCCAAATAGGTTTCTAGTCTAGCAGAGAATTGGTGGTATGTCTCCCGAGACAACAGTTTGGCATTTCTAAATTTCTTACGATAAAATTCACCATTCTTCTCGTATCTTAATAACAAAGCCTGCTTTAACATGTCATAATTGTCTTGGTCTTCCCTGTTCATTTTAGCAAATACTTCATAAGAAGTACCTCTCAATCCTTGTGATAGCTTTAAGCTCCACCTCTCTCTCTCTAACCCATATGTAGTAGCTAATAACTCAAAACGTCCTAGGTACCCCTCTATGTCATCGTCTTTTTCAACAAAATGGTCTAAATGAAACCCCATAGCTGAGTTTGAGGCTCCCAGACTGGGCGTAGCATCTGAGGCAAAAGGGCTGGCACCATTTTCAGGAGCCGGGCCTTGTAATTCCAGCTCCCTTAGTCGTAATTCGTGCTCCCTTTGCAACCTTCTATCTTCTGCCTCCCTTTCGGCAGTCAATCTTTTTTTCTTCTGCCTCCCTTTGCTGTCGTTTTTCTTCTGCCTCCCTTTGCTGTCGTTTTTCTTCTGCCTCAATCTGCAGCCTCTTAATTTCTCTATCAGCCTCAATTTGTAACCTCTTTTCTTCAGCTAACCTTTCAGCCTCTAATTTTCTTTCAGCCTCTTTTTCTAATCTCCTTTCTTCCCGTTCAATATATTTATCACATTCAGCCGTTACGTATTGAATTAAAATTTGACCATCCATTCCCATCTCCTTCGCGGTGAGCACAGCAGCTGATCTAAATTTTGCCAGCTCCGCCATACTTTTTAGACAATATACTAATATACAAGCTAAATCTCTAACCAGTAAATACACTAAGTACTTCTTATGACTATAGTCTAACCAATTCTAACTACCCAGTTAACTAATTAATTATTACTGGCTGTGAAGATTCACCAACTTTTATCTGTAGGGACACTTTTAATTTTAAAGGGAATTTTACAATTTATTTCCCTACTTTTATTTCTCCCACCAGGAGATCCTAATATTACTGTTGGGCTAATTATCCCTGGACAAGACCCCAATTTATGTAGTGGTGTTTGATGGTATTGTATGATGGTGATATTACTAAATGTAATTGTATGAGGCCAGCTGTGAAGGCTCCTGAGATAAAATGTAGTTGAGAATTGTCAGAAGGCCTTTCTTGCTACCACTACGACCTCACACTTAATTTTTTTTTTATGAATGTGGCTACGTAAAGTGTCTAGGGTTATGATATGTAGTGTGGTGTAATAGGTTATAGATATACCCACAGATATTTAACAAGACTAATAATATTAATAAATGTTAAAATACACTGAACTAACTCACGTGTGTAAAATTTTTTGATAAAATTATATTACATTTATTTTGTTCTGGATCAATTTTTTAGGTTGACCAGAACTTAAAAGGATTTAGAGATTATGAAAGAAATGCATGGAATATTATATCATAAATGCAATAGTGTACATATATATGTACTATACTAGTTAGTTTTATTAAAATGTTCTAGTAGTCATCTACTTGGGAGGATAGTTACTGTTTGTGCTGTTGGGGTGGCCTCATCACACCTGTCTATATTGACTACACAGTGTCCAGAAAATGGTGGGAATTTTTATGGGGTATTAGTAACTAAACTGCGTTGGTGAATGTCCAGCAGACCAGAGGCTCACTCATCTTGTCGTTGTAGCTCTGGTGCTGAAATCAGGTGGTCCCACCTCTCCGTGCTGGCGGGCAATAATGGTGGTCTCTGTCACAAGTACTGCACAGATACACTCGAGTAAAGTCACCAACTGAATAGACACTGCTTGGTTGACAACAGAAACTCGCAGCTCTGCAATCAAAGTATGGGCCATGTGTCAAAATCTATTCTCTACCCACGTCTGGACACAACACTGACACAACAACCACATCATACAGACAGGTCAGATCTCTCTGACCAAACAGCACATTTACCATGGTGGTTTTACATCAGATAGATCCTCCCAGACTATAGGTTCTGAAAAATATTTATTAGTTGTCTGCCCTAAAAGAGGATAGGTAATATGTTTCATTATTCCCAACACTTGATCTGTCTTGCCTAACCCTTGCTGGAGTTTATGTACATTGTTGGTCCCTAGACCCTGACTTGGGCGGGGGGTCTAGAGCAAATCCCTACTTGTTTGTAAGGCTAGATTTCGATATGGCAGTATCAAATCACTCGAACATGAAACAATATTCAAAATATATAAGGAAATAATTTCAATCTTACCAGATTATGAATAAATAACACAGAATTGCTAGCAAAACTCAGCTGAGCTGCTGGCTATAGTATGGCGTCCCTAAATTTATTACACTTTCTTTCATATGGAAATCACCACACTTTAAAATCTGTGTCTATCACTGAACAACTATTGAAGAATGGCCCCACTTTCGCGTCTGAGCGCTAATGATATGATTGTCTGTGGCCAATCACTGCCTAGGTTTATTTTAAACTCAAATTTCCTACCATAAAGTCATTTCAGTCATGCTTCAGTCAAGTATGGATGTTTATCTGTTAGTCGGTCCGTCTCTACTTGTGTTTCTACAAAATGTACTTGATTTTTGAACCAACCTTTCTCTCCCCTCCAAAATTTTGTCGTTAAAAGTTATATTTAGACACAGCTACCACCCAAAAACCCTCTCCTCCATACTACGTAGATTTGAACACCTGCGTCCCAAAGTCGTGTTTTTTTGTGCAATTAGCGACACTTTTAGATTCAATACAGTCTGTCGATGATGTGAACACACTGTCTTTTGTCATTATCTTCAATATTATCTATCCGTCTGTAAAATTAAGACCATATTAGTTCACTGCTCAGAATGGGCCATCCGGCCAGCTAATTTTTATATTCCTAACATTAATATTAAGAAAAAAGTACTTTTTAATTTTTGTAATATTCCTAACATCTGCGTTTAGCCGCTGAATTCAAATCAAGGGCTTGGTATCGCGCAAAAGCGTCCAATAAATGACTGTGGCGTAACATATCTATGGTCCCTTCTGTCGAGTTGCTTACTTTTTATGTCAACTTGGGAAACGTGACTTTTCTCCGTTTCCCCCCCCCCCCCCCCCCCCCCCCCCCCCCCCCCCAATTGCGTCTCCTTAGCCTTTCTAGTCTCACGCAATCTTTCCAGTCATATTTTTCCTTTTTGATCCTCCGTTCCCCTCCTGTCTAGCAAGTCAATTTTTATGGAGGGTGATGACCCGCGGTCTAGGCGATCATGTACTATTCGCAGCCTACGCATTATGTTTTTTATCCTTATATGTTATCTTTGGAGATATTTTACCGTTGTATCTCTGTCAATTTCACTACATTCATTAAAAAAAACGCGCTGTGCGTCTAATTTCTGACAAACACATAATACAATAGGTCTTTATAAACATCTTAACATATTAGCTCTAAGGATGTGCTTCTTCTTAAACAAAGCCAAATTCATTCACAAAATACTATCACAGAATGCTCCGACGTATCTGTGGCCCATTTTCAAATACAACGGAGGACACAGCCAACGCTGAAACAAATTACACGGGTCCGAGACAATGTTTGACTTATTCAAGAAAAGTTTAGCTTTTTCTGCTGCTCATCAGTGGAACAATCTTCTACACGACCTAAAAAGCAGGCTTAGTCCATATGAATACAATCGCAGACTTTTAGAATAAACCATGAGTGCAAATTATATGCCACCTTAATTTGTTATGTTCCCAAATCATTATCTAATATTATGTGTAGGTTTGAGGAATTATTTTGTCATGTTCAGTATTGATTATGCTAAGGTCCTGAAAATGTTTACAACTCTTATCGTACTGTTACAGTTTTGTTATTTTATTTCATTGTATTTTATTTTGTTTCTTTTATTATTTTAACAATAATATTTAACATGCATGTGAGGACAAATGGATTCATTATGGAAGACGAGAGAAAGGAAGGGCAGAATATTATACGGCCCTGCGTGTCCAATTCTAAACTTTTTTGAAGATAAGTTTCGTTCGTTCTTTTGTTCGTTCTATCTATCTGATTCTGCTCTTGAGTTAGGGAGGGCAAATAAAACACACCACGTCTCAAGTCATCCAATAACATTCTGAGGTTCTAATTCTTCTTCTTCGTACACTTTCAGACGTCCACTTGAATGTTCTCAAAGAAAGCAGTAGTCAGTTTGAGGCTATTTTAATCCCCGTAAAGCTTTTCCACTAAAGGAACTGGCGTCGGCCAATGCGCTTTCTCTGTACCGCATATAAGGGGCAACTTTGAAGCAGATGTTCAGAAGTCATTTTGTCAGTGCCACAGTTACACTGATCGGTAGTTCCTATCTTTAGCTTGTTGGATAGATGGTAGCTCAATCTGTTGTGGCCAGTGCGGAGTCTGAAGATTACCACTTGTTCTCTTCTGTTGAGCTGGTAGTTTCGATGCCACCCTAATATGATTATACTCGAATTATTGTCTGATTTACTGTATGAATGTTTTGAATTTAATTGTTTGTTTGTTTTTGGTTCTTTTTCCTTTTATTGTTCTCTCCCCTTTCCCCCCCCCCCCCCCACCCCCCCCCCCCCCCCCCCCCCCCCCCCCCACCCCC
This sequence comes from Oreohelix idahoensis, assembly GCA_024509875.1. Classification (NCBI taxonomy): domain Eukaryota; kingdom Metazoa; phylum Mollusca; class Gastropoda; order Stylommatophora; family Oreohelicidae; genus Oreohelix; species Oreohelix idahoensis. The sequence continues at coordinate 99,183 of JAMPIV010004698.1, forward strand.
TCTCCCCCCATTATTTTCTTGTTTGCTTTAAAAAAAAAATCATACTTAATTTTGATAATCACTAGATAAATGTATGCTGTTATATTACCTTTATAATGTTGCATGCCTTTAAATTAATGCTTACAGTAACATGTGGGAATGAAAGGATACAGTATGCAAGATAAGTGAGAGTGGAAGGGCAGAATGTTAGACAGACCTGCGCGCCCAATTCTTAACCCTTTGAAATTAAGGTTCGTTCGTTTGTTCTTGCTCTCTCTCTCCCACTCTCTGTTTCTCTCTTTCTCAATCTCTTTAATTAAATGTGAAGAAGTCTATCCCGTTCAACCTCTAATAGGTTTTAATTAGGACATAAATTGTCTCTAATTCCAGATATTGTTTTTAGTTGCTGACATCTGATCGTGGTATCGTTTCTGTTTTCCACTTGCTGTAAATTTAGTAAATTAAAAGTGTCAAATTGCGTAAATTGCATAAATGTCATTTTTTTCTTTTGTTTTAAAATGGTAGTTCCTCCCTCATCTGCCATTGCGTTAATAATGTAGCGGAGGAGATTGGTTGAACGCCTAGGGTCTTTGCGATGATACTTAAATCACAATTTTTTTTTTATTATCAATATATGTTACTAGAATTTCACCTAACCTTCCTTATTCTGGTTTTTTTTTTTTTTTTGGGGGGGGGGGGGGGGGGGGGGGGGTCTCTTCTATTTGTGATAGGAATGAAAATTATGGATTTCTTTTTTCCCTCATACTATTTCTACCATTATCTTTTGTTCATTATTTATTCATGATTCACGTGCTGTTCTTTTTTTAAAAATCAAAGTA
>JAMPIV010004698.1:102500-350000 GCA_024509875.1 Oreohelix idahoensis
AACTGCTATGCTCCATAAAAATCACAAAGTAAAATTATATATACATGAGTTATAAATCGCATAACTTTGATGTCAGTATTGATCAGTCCAGCTGACAATCATTCCATAAAGGCTATACACTGAAAAGTACAGAACAACATGTAAGTAGTGAAATTGCTCACATAAACGTGTCATTCACATATCACTTGCGATAAGCTGAGTACGCCTTCTGATTCAGTAGTTTTGTTTTGTTTTGTTTGTTTTTTCTCCTTATCTATTAACTCTTGCTTTTGTGCTTCGTTCGCTCCAACTAATATCTGACTGACCGACATTTGGATGTTTTGTTCTTGTCATTGCGTAAAACGGATTCACCTATTTTCGGCCTACATAACGGTGTATTGAAATAGGCCTACAACTTTCACATTCAAATTCATTTCGACGGTGCTGACATGGATAAAGCTTTTCTGCTATAAAGTTTGGTGATATTTATGATTTCAATCCTTCATTTTTTTTCTCCATAGCTTCATAATATATACGTATAGGAGAAAATTAATTATTGGCAATAATTCTATTATGCCAATGAATTAGTCCATTGATTACACATTACGTTCTGTGACAAGTAAATTATCAGTAAATTTATTTATTTATTTTAAAGTTATAAAAATAGTAGTCTAATATGTTTAAAATTTATGAACTGATTATTATTATACTACTGGACAAAAGTTAAGGGCCACCATTCAGTTTAGACAAGGTTTATATAATTGATTGGCAAACTGTAAATACAAATGAAAATGTCATTAAAACTGAGCTCAGAGAAATGTGTATACATTTCTGTGTGCACTAGGTTAATTTTTTTTTAAATGTCCAAAAACTGGGTCACTTTAACCCGCACGTGAAAATTGCCATTGTTGTTGCAAAAACTCGTGGTTTTTGCAACACGCCCCACTAGTTCAAAAGGTGAAAAAGTGATTTGAATGCACGTGGAAAATGATCATCGGTAAAGAGTGTTCACCGTCGGTATGCAATAAATCAGTATGACAAGTGGTCGAAATGATCACTGCATTAGCCATGCCACCAAGGAGAAGTCTCAGCACTGTATACCGTGGTCGAGCCATGGCATGGATTCAGGATGGTCAATCTGTTCGTCATGTTGCAAGACGTTTAGCAGTGTCCCACTCTACCACTCAGAGACTTCTTGGGAGATTTCAAGCTACCGGACATTTGGAAAATCGACCCTGCTCACGAAGAATTATATAAACCTTGTCTAAACTTAATGGCGGCCCTTAACTTTTGTCCAGTAGTATATAATGTATTAATGTATACAAAATTATTGGTAGTGAAGATGTTTCGTGTGGAGCATACAGGGCGAATGATGATGAAAGCTCTAAAGCCTTTGCGGTCCTCCTCCTCCTCCTCCCCCCACTGCCCCCCCCCCCCCCCCCCCCCCCCCCCCCCCCCCCCCCCCCCCCCCCCCAACATTACTAATAGGTTGATTCCGAAATTCTTTTATTTTTCCTGGGAAATTATGTGCATGATCTCTGCAGGTTTTATGTGTAAATCAGTGAGTACCATACAGGCAGTGCCGACCCTAGATATTTTGTCAAGGTAATGCAAGGCCCCGTTTTGACGCTTTCCTCTTCGGTGCCACACTGTATAGTTCTCCTATGAGGGTCAATTTTATACTATTGAGTTGGATCTCACTATAATTTTCACAACTTTTTCAAATTTCGGCGCCCCCATGGAGACGGAGCCACCGCCCAAATGCCAGCTGTACATGCAGGGCTCGGCAGAATATCGTCTGCAGAATATTGTGCAATATGGAAACACGCATTTCGAAATAATGTGGGTATATCATGAGTATTTTTGCCCAGAAATAAGCAAACAGTGTTTACCTCTGCTAAAACGATTCTTCATGTCTAACAAACATAAATGTAAAGAAGGAAATCGTCTGCCGCCAGTCCAAAAAGAACTGTAAGTGTGTTTGTCAACGCCATCAGTCAATTATGTGAACGTTTGGAAAATCCGATTGGTTAAGCGGTTTGAGGCTTAGAGTGCTTGCTCCTTGTGGCAAAATTACCGGGCTCAGGCATCGAAATCTGGTGACGTCACGATCTTACTCAGTAATAAATGGGTAGCTGACCGTGTTTAAATTAGGGAAGGCAAAGAGGAAGGGTTCTGGTCATTACAGCTCGTAAAGCTGGGCTAATATGGTGAGGACTCTAACAATTCACTCCCCTCTACGGCAGTATTCGCTATGGGACTACCTTACAGTTTGGACAAAATACACACAATTTGATAATTTAGATTTGCCCTATTTAGAATCATTGGACATTTGAATCATTCTAGAATCATTAGAATCAATTATATGGTGCCAGTTTAACATATCTGCTATGGTACATATTAACTGAACTTTAAAACAATATATATCCTAATTCATAACACGGGATATCTCCTATCATACATTTTTTTTAAAAGATAAAGGGAGAGGTAAAGGATCTCGTTACACGCTCACTGAGGTATATAGGGAATATGGTGTTAAACCCATATTTTCTTGATCATGGGCCCACTTGGGGTGACGTGGACTATGGTCAGCATCACGACGGCCGCCTTAACCTTCCCAGCGGGGAGCCGCGCTGGTGTAATGGCTTCGGCGTTGTACTGGCGACCAGGTGTTCATGGTTCAAACCCGGGCGTCGGCGTTTGAAGAAATGTTTACGGCCGGAAATTTGACTGAATAGCCTGAACGGCTCCTGTGATAAACCCTCTGTGGATGGGAAGGAGCGAAGCTCCTGACCGGGTTGGAAGGAAAGTCCTCAGGTTCCCCAGCCTCGCAATGATATGTCATTGGGCCGAAGGGCTGAAAGCCCAAGTGCCGCTGGTTAAAAAAAAAAAAAAAAAAAACCTTCCCAGCGTTACTCTGGTCCCCAATTCATGAGGCTGGGTCGACCCTGGAGCCGTTTTGTGGTCTAAAAAATCCCAACTGGGGATCGACCTATCTGTCACGGGTTGCCACCCCTTTGCTCTGCAGTAGTGGTCACCGCCCAAATGCCAGCTGTACATGCAGGGCTCGGCAGAATATCGTCTGCAGAATATTGTGCAATATGGAAACACGCATTTCGAAATAATGTGGGTATATCATGAGTATTTTTGCCCAGAAATAAGCAAACAGTGTTTACCTCTGCTAAAACGATTCTTCATGTCTAACAAACATAAATGTAAAGAAGGAAATCGTCTGCCGCCAGTCCAAAAAGAACTGTAAGTGTGTTTGTCAACGCCATCAGTCAATTATGTGAACGTTTGGAAAATCCGATTGGTTAAGCGGTTTGAGGCTTAGAGTGCTTGCTCCTTGTGGCAAAATTACCGGGCTCAGGCATCGAAATCTGGTGACGTCACGATCTTACTCAGTAATAAATGGGTAGCTGACCGTGTTTAAATTAGGGAAGGCAAAGAGGAAGGGTTCTGGTCATTACAGCTCGTAAAGCTGGGCTAATATGGTGAGGACTCTAACAATTCACTCCCCTCTACGGCAGTATTCGCTATGGGACTACCTTACAGTTTGGACAAAATACACACAATTTGATAATTTAGATTTGCCCTATTTAGAATCATTGGACATTTGAATCATTCTAGAATCATTAGAATCAATTATATGGTGCCAGTTTTAACATATCTGCTATGGTACATATTAACTGAACTTTAAAACAATATATATCCTAATTCATAACACGGGATATCTCCTATCATACATTTTTTTTAAAAGATAAAGGGAGAGGTAAAGGATCTCGTTACACGCTCACTGCGGTATATAGGGAATATGGTGTTAAACCCATATTTTCTTGATCATGGGCCCACTTGGGGTGACGTGGACTATGGTCAGCATCACGACGGCCGCCTTAACCTTCCCAGCGGGGAGCCGCGCTGGTGTAATGGCTTCGGCGTTGTACTGGCGACCAGGTGTTCATGGTTCAAACCCGGGCGTCGGCGTTTGAAGAAATGTTTACGGCCGGAAATTTGACTGAATAGCCTGAACGGCTCCTGTGATAAACCCTCTGTGGATGGGAAGGAGCGAAGCTCCTGACCGGGTTGGAAGGAAAGTCCTCAGGTTCCCCAGCCTCGCAATGATATGTCATTGGGCCGAAGGGCTGAAAGCCCAAGTGCCGCTGGTTAAAAAAAAAAAAAAAAAAAACCTTCCCAGCGTTACTCTGGTCCCCAATTCATGAGGCTGGGTCGACCCTGGAGCCGTTTTGTGGTCTAAAAAATCCCAACTGGGGATCGACCTATCTGTCACGGGTTGCCACCCCTTTGCTCTGCAGTAGTGGTCCAATCGTGGCCAAAACCTAGAGTATCTAATGTTGGTCTTCAAATGTGTTTACCTTCGCACAAGATCACTCTTGGCAGAGTTGTAGATAGAAGGATAATGATGCTTCTACCTCGAGGCAGTTTTCACAAGATATTCAGAAAGCACGAACAATGCTGAATGAGTCCCAGGAATGTTAACTTTAGTATCTGCCGTCAACTTTTGTGAAGGACTATCTTATATAATTAGCTCGTTCAAGCCCCCAACTGAATTACTAGGTGAAATTCTTATTATTATTTTATAGCTCTAGTGTATTTAAGAAATTGACTGAGACATACGGCAGTAAATAAAAATGATTAAATGAACGTTAAATTTGTATAAACACACAAATATACTGTCCTGGTCATGCTGGGGTATGTGGTAATGAAAGAGCTGACAGACTAGCATCAAGAGCACCCATAGTGGGGACACTGGATATAGATAAAGGAGATATAATGAGAGCAATTAATGATCGCCTGTTAGAGAATGACACTGCAATAGATGAATCATCAAGGTTAAGACTGTTGGAATTTGGCATCAAACGTAAAGCTAGTAGAGATGGACGTATGAGAGGATGCATCCGTCGTGGTTACAACCAGAGAGCTACAGGAACAATTAGCATTCACACTCTTCGATATATACTGATGGAGACTGAGCACCTATGGGTTTGCCCGGAGTGCAATGATGTCAATTCTGCATAACAATAACAATACACAAATAACAAATTTAATAATCAATTATGGTTAACAGTTTAAAAAATGAATAATTCTTTTTTTCTTAAAGTAATCATCATGGGGTGATGTTATGGTTTTCGAAAAATGGACAGTTCACTTGGCAGCTTTTAAGTTTGTACCTAGCTGTCAATGGTTTGATGGTTTCTGCTCCGGCGGATGTTTGGTTCTTTGCAGATAGATGACTGGTTCAGTCGTCACTGGTCAAGTCTGAAAGTTGTGAAATGTTCCAAGAAGTATCAGGGACTAATCAAAAGCTGGTCCAGCGTCTCTAAGACCCGTCTGATGATGGTGTCTAATGTCGACTTCAGGTCACTTATACCCTCACTTGTTCCAGAGACAACACACTCAATTGGTACCACCGACTAGTGTCACAAAAGAAGAGAACAAATACTCTCTTGAGTATTGAGTTTTCCTGATACACACTCATGAGCCCTCCTCTTTTCATTCCACCATCCCATCTACCACAGAGCTTTACCCTCTCTGAAAATTAATCGTAATCCCAGTGAGCGGAAAACTTTCATTACATTTACATTGAAAAGGTTTACATTTACCTCTACATTGGTTGAAAAGATTAACAATGTAATAGTTATGTACATAATTTCTCTCATCATTCACTCCCTGCTCCATATGGAACTTTGGACTACCTGTGCTTTTGGTTTTCTATAAGAAACTCGCTTAAAGCAGTCACCAGCCCTTGCAATGGTGGTTCATTAAATCATCATTCTATATACTGAGGTTGCCAGCTTCGTATGACTTGGACATCCACCAGCAATTTTCACATATTAATATTCACATTTCAATATATACATATTATTTCACGTGTTAATAATGCAAAATATTGAATTATAAATGTACAACTTACCCCAAAATTGTCTTTGGAATCACAGACTCAGAAAAATAGTTAAGGCAGCTTGTTTAAAATGCCTCTTCCACGTGTTCTGGGGTGTTACTTTACAATAAGCTCCCACTAGCGAACCCAATTATGTGATACCATGGACCACCGAGCTAGGAAGCCAGTGCACTAACCACCGCGCTACCGCAATGGTTTTTTTTTTTTTTAACAAACGAAAAACGTAAAAATAATAATTAAACAAATAAACTTATATAGCCGTTAAATGTGAACTTTATATTGAAGTGTAAGTTAACTTTATATTGAATTGATATGTACAATTTCAAATAAACAACGATACGATTATTTATTTTTTTTTAAATAATAAAATGTTAACATTTCATATTGCAGTGTCAATTATTACAATCACACAGTTTTAGTCGTGGCGTGTGTAGAGAGCATATTTGAATAGCAGTTTGAAAGCGGAGACGTCTAGTACTTTCACGATATGAAAGATCGGGATACAGGGCGATTAGAAATCAATATATACTGTCTTTAATAAACTGCTTGAAGTCCAAAATACATGACAGGATTGACATGTTTGGCTACTGAAGAGAATTGTTAACTTAACAATGTTTAACAGTTTTAGTTCTTATTTAGAGGTCGTCCACATATGACGTCACGCAGTGCAAAGAAAACGTGGGGGGGGGGGAGAAATTGTGACGATTAGGGAGGGGCGGGTTTTTTTTTAAAGAAATGTGACGTCACACAAAAAATACAAGTGATGATCTCTTATATCATAAATGATATCGGAACAAAATAGATTTTGTAACCTGCAACCATCTCTCTTCTCCGTGTGTTTTTCGGTTTCCTCCTCTTGCACTGGAGATTCTAGAACAAGGATTGCCTTGTAAGGTTCTCTCAATGTGTGTCCAACCAATCGCCAGCGTTCTTCTCACCTCCTATTCCCACTGGCATTTGTCGAGGTTCTTGTCATCAGTTCCACATCAGTGATCATGTCATACTTGTTTCAGTCCTCATATTCTACGCAAGCCCCCACTTATGAAAGTCTCTAACGCAGTGTTTCTCAACCGGTGTGCCGCGGCATACTAGTGTGCCGTTGCGCCTATCAAAGTGTGCCGCAAACATTTTGAAATTTACTACATGGAGTATATTTTTAGTGATCATATAATGTAAAACTGATCTTACAGCTTGAATTCATTCAATAATAATTGGAGCTATTAACTGCTTTGAACGAAAATAGATATACTTCAAGATTATTTTAAACAATTTAAAGTGAAAATCAAATTGAGTTTTCTTTTTTTCTAAATTACTCACAAATCAGTGTACTTAATTTAGTATATATCACTGTAATTTTTTATTCAGCGCGGGGGCAGATAGGTGTGCCGCAAATTTGTAGAAAATTGAAAAGTGTGCCGTGAACACAAAAATGTTGAGAAACACTGGCTCTGACGTTTTGGTTGTCGCTCTTTTATTTGTGGCCGAGGTAGCGAAGTGGTTAGTGCACTGGCTTCCTAGCTCTGTTGGTCCATAGTTCGATCCCCAGTTGAAGTGGGATTTTTTTTTTTAGACCACAAACGGTACCGGGGTCGACCCAGCCTCAAAAATTGGGTACCAGAGCAACTCTGGGAAGGTTAAAGCGGCCGGCGTGATGCTGACCACATCACCCCTAGTGTGCCGATGGTCAAAACAATATTGGCCCAACACCATATTCCCAATATGCCTCAATGGGCGTGTAACGGGGATCCCTCTCTTATTTTTACCATATGTTTCAGGGCCTTACAGTAGAGTTGACTTGCCATTTCAGTTGAAGATTCCTTTTTCTTTCTTGTTGGGCTTATTTTTTCCCCATTTTTGTATTTCTTAATGTAACGGAAGCTTCTCTAGCCTTTTGTATGTAAATATTAATATCTGTTCCGTCAGCTTTGTCTACATCGCTGCCAAGAAATGTGCGTGATTCTACATCTTGTAGTAGTGTTTCTTAAAGTGTAATGTTTTGTCGTTTGCTGCAGATATTTCTTATTCTATTCATTCATTCATTCATTCATTCATTCAATTTCATCCATTCATTCATTCATTCATTCATTCTTTCATTCATTCTTTCATTCATTCATCACTTTTCAGCTCCTCAAGGAGCATAGGCCTTCAACAAACGTATGTGTCGTAGATTTCCGATAGGAGAATTAAGACTAGGTTTGGTCCCTTCTGAGTAGGTTTGAATAGGTGATAGACTCAGTGAGAGTTAGTGAAAGGTAATAGAATTTCCACACACGTGAGATGATAGATTTGATATAGTGGCTGTCTCTGAAAGCGAAAAGAATTCTTCTCTCTCTCACCTATCTTCTACAACAGTTGTTACAGCGTCAGACAGACTACACCAATATACATATTACGTATATTTCTATCACTCACAGGCACGCACATACACGTGACGACAGGTAAACACACAGACGTGGGAAAACTATAACAATGATATATATATTATCTAGAACGAGCTGACCAAACACGATTATTAAGTTCAAGAGCGATTTTATTATCAGGAAAAATCGGCTCACAACATCAAAGAAAGTACATCAAGGAAAATACATATACACATAGTCAAAAAAAAAATCAAGGAACTGTTGCAAGGATGATAGCCCCGTTATAGTGTTAACTCTAGGTTTAGCCCGGCCCCGTTAAGAGAACAGATGATGGCGCCAGAGTCACAGATACATAGGGTTTGAGTCTAAGAGTTTTTCTTTGTTTTATCTCGTAATTATATGCACAGAGTTTTGAAAAAAAAAATCTGATTTAACCTAAGACAAAAACACAAGAACTCTAGCCTTAGCAACAAATTATGCAGATTGGAAAAAAAAAAAATTAGGACAGCAACAGGGTGTCAAAGATATAATAGTGAAAATATCACTCAGACCAGCGTACACTCATTCATTCCGCCATGGCTTCTCATTCAGGTACTCACGACTTTGCTCGCTGCCTCCTGGAACACATTGATTTTAGATTTTCACACAGACTCAAAAAATGCAGTCTTCTGCCAAGAAGTCCCCAGTTCCAAAAGACGTAATTAACTCGGAGTCTCCGGGAACGACTACTTGGGTATGCAAATTTGTTCAAATGTCTGATTAAGTCACCTAACACTTATTCCAGGCGCGGGAGTTAGCAGAGCACAGTGTCAATAGCGTAGGTTTCAAAAAAATGATGAATGTCAGGTCGGTGCCTTCCCTCAGTATAGGATTCACTTTAGTCACACCACAGATTTGTCCACAAGATATAATCTAGTCGGGAAATGATTGTTAATATTCACGCCACCAGGCAGCAAATTATATAGAGTTTCTAGAAGAAATTAAGTGCTGGTTCCAAGGTCCAGTATTTATCATTACAGTCTTTGAAAACCCGTTATAGGGATATTGGTATTTCTGTCTAACTTGCACCGTCAGATCAGTGTTACTTGAGAAAACCCACGTGGTTCAAAATAAGGACTGTCTATTTCTTCACAAGTATGGAAACTACTACTAGGTGCTGGTAAAGTTAGGGTCACCCCAAAACTTTCACTGTGTGGAGGAAAAATAACACATATAATATAATAAACAGAATCTGTACTGGTTAAAACTTACATTTAAACTTGCAAGCAGAGAGCTTTGCTTATCATTTAAACTTCCCGTGACGTAAGTTATATTTAAAAATCAGCATTCCTCATAAATTAGGAACACGTGCGTATCCCGTCATCATTCATGAGGCTCGATTCTAGAGTTTATACGTTAGTTTAGAAAAATACACTCGACTGAGTATTAGCAGTTAAATTAAATTCATAAATAGCTACAATTGCCGTTATAAGCTAGAAATTAAATTTTTTAGTCTGCTTTCCACTGAATGCTTCCCTAGAAAATATAATAGCCTACCACTTTATTTCTCTTCTGCGCTAAAGAACTAGATTAAAATGAATTAAGCGATTTAACACTTTAACACTCACAAAATCTATATATCTATCATATTAATTACCTCAACCACAGAATTACAGGTAGTCGCACAACTTAAGAATAAAAATGCTGAAAATATTTCTGGAAGTCTAGAAGTTCGACAAATTGCCGAAACAAACTGAGATCTTCGCTAACAGCTATTCTGTTTTTCGAGCGACCTATCTACTGTGGAGTCTATGAGCGAGAATGAAATTAAAGTTTCAACTTGGCCAATATCTTAAAATCAGACAAAGGGCCCAAACTTACTTCGCCAAGCGAAATTATCTCCCCTACTCCCAACATTTACGTCCGCTTAACGCGTGTCGTAACTGTCACCTACTGACCACGATGTACGCGTGTCAGTTTCAAATCCCAGACAGCCTGACTCCATTGTAGGGCAGTTTTCACACTACAGCTGACCATGGCCCAAGTGAGCGCCGTGTCAGTTTGGGATTTCCAGACAGATGTCTGGATACTGACCGGTGCAGATGTAAAGTATCACACCTCACCGGGACTAATGCCGAGAAGAAGCTCGCGCGCTCGGTGAGAATGTAGACGATTTGCTACGTCCTATGTTCAGCGAACCGACTTATCACGCCTTCTGACGCCCTGCAGCCCTGACATCTACGTAATATCGTCCTAGCGCGATTCTCAGTTTAAGAGAAAGGAAAACAGGTAAAGTTTGCGAATTATATGAAAATAATATTCGCAAAACGAATGGATGAAAAATACACAGGAAAAAAAAAGTACAGAGATATTAAAAGAGAGAAATTTTGGTGAAAGAATAGGAAGAAGGTGTAGGAAATTAAATGAATATAAACCCTACGTGACAGAGCCTCCCCCCTTTAAGATATGGAAGCACTCCATGTCTACGTTATGGAGTTTAATTTCCTATAACCGTAGCTCGGGGTGTCTGTCCTCTTCCCTCTCATCTTCCCCCTCCATCTCTGTCCAATTCCTACTCAAGTCCACTCCTCAAAGTTTCCTTCCCCCGGAATGTCTCCCATGCGCGCTTGAAAGAGCGTCGCCGCTTCTGACATTTTTGAAAGATTTCCTGTGATAGCGGTGGAATATCCCTGCCACTATCGTCATCTTCGTCAGTTTTGGCGATCGTCAGGAGATGGTCGGAGGTTGGCACTGGTTTTTCCAAGTATCTCTTTAAGAGATTTAAATGGAAAACCTTCTCCTTTCCTTCAATAGAGATCTGGTAGTTAGCCTTAGAAATCTTTTTCAGGACGGTAAACGGCCCTTGCCATCCGATCTTCAGTTGGTTGTTCTCGGTAGGGAGTAACACCAAAACTTTCTCTCCTGCTTCCAGTTCTCTCTCTCTTCCGCGACTTTCCTGTATCGGTTAGCGTGCTTTGTGCGAGCTCGCTTAAAGTTAGTCGTTGCTAGGTCCCACCCTAGTTTCAACCTTTCCTTTAAAACCGACACATATTTACTTGCTGAGACGACTGTCTCATCCGCCTTCTCGTCTGTCAGAGACTGAAGTAAGGCTTCAAGCGGGCCCTTAATGGGTCTGCCAAATAAGAGTGTAGCTGGCGGAAATCCTGTGAAGTATGAGGAGATTCTCTGTAGCCAAATAATGCTGCAGGAATACAGAGATCCCAATCTTCAGGTTTCACTTGTGCCAGCTTACTTAGCATCATGGTGAGGTTTCCATTAGCACGTTCCACGAGCCCATTTCCGGCCGGAGTATATGGCTTAGTGTGGATGTGCTGGGTCCTCAAGATCTTAACGATCTCATCCATCAACAGGTTTCGGTATGGAGATCCATTATCCGTCAACACTTGCTGAGGGAATCCCAACCGAGTGAAAATCTGCACGAGGGCTTCTGCGACATGCTTGGCATCTGCGCATGTTAGCGGGATAGCTTCTGCCCATAAAGTGCATGTATCGACTAAGGTCAGGATAAACCTGTTCCTTCTTTTAGTCCTTTCGAAAGGCCCTAAAATGTCGATCACAACCCGTTCGAATGGTGTTCCCATTATTGGCATTTCACCCATGTGGACTGGGGGTGCCCGTTCTTGCTTGGGTGGCACACGTTGGCACTGGGCACAGGATTTGACATATCTGATAATATCAGTATTTACTCCTGGCCACCAATAATGAGTGGTTATACGTTGGTTTGTGGCGTTCTGTCCCATATGTCCGCTAAAGGGAAGAGAGTGCCCCATTTCTAGGATTTGGCTTCTGTACTGTTTCGGTACTAGGAGCTGGTTGTAACCTTGGTCAGGCTTGCCCGTTCTCCGATAAAGTACGCCATCCTCAGAAAAAATGTCCCCGTGCTGTTTGGGTTCCTTAGCCATGGGCAGTTTCCTAAAGCAGGGTGCCAAAGTAGGGTCCTTGTATTGCGCTTCTTTAAGTTCCATAGGTAACAAATTAGGCGCAGGCTCCCGTTCCTTCTTGGTTTGCCCTCTTGTAGTTACTGCTGCCACAATCGGCTCTTCCGGTTTCCCAATACACACGTATCTCCCGCCAAGTATGACTGGGTAGATGGGATCATCCATAACAGCTGCTTTGATCACGCCTCTGACAAAGTCAGAGTGTATCTCCACCAATGCGATGGGAAGCGCTGTAGGTGCATCACTCTTACGAACTCCACAAAGTTTGACGGTCTCTCCTGTCTCTTGACCGGGTTTAACCAGGTTTCTGGCAACAATGCAATCATAAGAAAGCCCCGTGTCAAATAAGCAAGAAGTTTGAGAACCGTTCAAAGTAACAGTACCTCGCGTTGAGGGTCTATCCCCAACAGGTTGGGAATCACTGTCAATAATTCCGCCTTGCGAGACTGTCAATAAGCATCCGATGCGTTTCGGCTCGGTGTGCTCGGTCTGATCATATGTCCCGTGCTCAGGGGTTCTCCCTTTGCCACCTTGTCCTTTCTGGCTACGCTGCCATGTAGGGCGGTCGGGTTGATCAGACTGTTTGGGGTGGTTGGGGTACTTGTTCTTGTAGAACTTGGATTTTTCAGGAGGGGGGTTTTGAGGTCCAGTTTCTCTGTGGTTGTTTTGGTTAGAAGCCTGAGAAGATTGCTCTAGGTTATGTTTTCGAAAATGCTCCTCTGTCGGTTTCCGCTTTGTGGCCGGTAGTTCAGCCAGCGCATTGTGATAACGCTCAGACTTTTCCAAAATGTCTTCAAGTTTTTCTGCCCCCTGCTCAGCGAGAAATCTCCGGGTATCAGCAGACAAAATGTGTTCTTTATTTGTTCAGTTAGAACAAGTTCCTCAAGACCTTCATAGGTAGAGGGGAGCTGCGAAAGCTCAAGGCACTTTGTTAGATATCCCTTAAGACGAGATGAGAACTGGTGAAAAGTTTCAGAATTCTCTTTCCGGCTGTTGCGAAACAGTTGCAAAAACTTGCGAGCGTTCATTTCAAAGCGCTCCAGTAACGCTTTCTTCAACACATCGTAGTCGTCTTGTTGGCTACTTTCCAGCTTAGAATAAACATCATAAGCAGAACCTTTTAGGGCCTGGGAAAGTTTCATGTTCCAACGCGACCTCTCTAAACCGTACAGAGTTGCAATTTTCTCAAATTTTTCTAGCCAAGTGTCAATCTTCTCATTTGGACAAGGAAAAGATTCAAGAGTGAAAGACATAGCATTTAGTTGAAAAGATTGAGTGTTAGCAGGGTCAGTTAAGGAAGAATGAGGAGAAGACTCTCCATTGCTGGAGGTAGAGGCAGCCCCACGACTTTGGAACTCTAGAGCTTTAAGAGCCAACTCATGTTGTCTCTCCTTCTCTCTTTCCTCATGCTGTCTCTCCTTCTCTTTCTCCTCACGCTGTCTCTCCTTCTCTCTTTCCTCATGCTGCATCCTGCGAATTTCCATTTCCTCGTCCATTTTCTTCTGCTGTAAAAGACGGTCTTCCCTTTCCCTCTCTCTAGCTTCTGCTTCTTTCCTCTTGAGTTCTTCTTTTTCCTCTTTAGCTTCAGCTGCTTTCCTCTCCGCATCATATCTCTCAAGTTCGTCTCTGACAAAAGCTTTCGCTTCCTCTCCTTCCAGTCCCTCCTCTCTCGCTTCGTCCCTGAGGAGTTGTCTAAGCTTTGCCCTCTCGGCCATATTATGTCAGTGACTGAGACACGTGGAGATAGAAAATAGGAAAAAGAATAACCTGGTTCCTACCACTTACGAGAAAAAAAAACCAAAAATTCAAAAGATGATATCCTTAACCCTGGGATACCTCCTCCAAAGTAAAAATCTAACTATCGCTGCTATTATCGGCAATAAAGCACTCAATGCAAAACACGACTACGCCAAATAAATGGTAGTTAAGATTACTTCTGAAAAATAAGTTGCTACAGTGGAAAAGCAAAAGAGTATTGCAAAAATTAAAGAGAAAAATAATCCCTTAATTTTTAAAAATCCACTATAAGTTCGCCCCTGAAGTCAGATCGGGTAAGGGAGGGAATTAATCTGGACAAAAAGTCCGAAACACACTCCTTAACTTAGTTCAAACGCCGTTCTGCCTCAGTACCCAGTGAATGTTATACACTCACCACTTTACCAGCATTTAGTATTACAATCA
This sequence comes from Oreohelix idahoensis, assembly GCA_024509875.1. Classification (NCBI taxonomy): domain Eukaryota; kingdom Metazoa; phylum Mollusca; class Gastropoda; order Stylommatophora; family Oreohelicidae; genus Oreohelix; species Oreohelix idahoensis. The sequence goes on from JAMPIV010004698.1 coordinate 116,879, forward strand.
GCAGTTAACATATATCCCGACAAAATCAACCTGTAACTAAAATGTATATTATTCAAAGATGCTGTGGAAAAAAAAACTTATTAGTTTGTGTGGTCAGCACGCCCGTAAACAGATCGCTAGTCTAGGGGGTAATTATTTAAAGATATAACAACTCACAAGACATCACACTCTTACTCTATATCAGAATAAGAATCTAAAATACAAAATACGATAGACGAGTCCACGTTTGTCGTACTCGTCTTCCTATTCTAAGTTCAAAGACCGGAAACGAGTCCCCATTTGTCGTAGATTTCCGATAGGAGAATTAAGACTAGGTTTGGTCCCTTCTGAATAGGTTTGAATAGGTGATAGACTCAGTGAGAGTTAGTGAAAGGTAATAGAATTTCCACACACGTGAGATGATAGATTTGATATAGTGGCTGTCTCTGAAAGCGAAAAGAATTCTTCTCTCTCTCACCTATCTCTACAACAGTTGTTACAGCGTCAGACAGACTACACCAATATACATATTACGTATATTTCTATCACTCACAGGCACGCACATACACGTGACGACAGGTAAACACACAGACGTGGGAAAACTATAACAATGATATATATATTATCTAGAACGAGCTGACCAAACACGATTATTAAGTTCAAGAGCGATTTTATTATCAGGAAAAATCGGCTCACAACATCAAAGAAAGTACATCAAGGAAAATACATATACACATAGTCAAAAAAAATCAAGGAACTGTTGCAAGGATGATAGCCCCGTTATAGTGTTAACTCTAGGTTTAGCCCGGCCCCGTTAAGAGAACAGATGATGGCGCCAGAGTCACAGATACATAGGGTTTGAGTCTAAGAGTTTTTCTTTGTTTTATCTCGTAATTATATGCACAGAGTTTGAAAAAAAAAAAATCTGATTTAACCTAAGACAAAAACACAAGAACTCTAGCCTTAGCAACAAATTATGCAGATTGGAAAAAAAAAATTAGGACAGCAACAGGGTGTCAAAGATATAATAGTGAAAATATCACTCAGACCAGCGTACACTCATTCATTCCGCCATGGCTTCTCATTCAGGTACTCACGACTTTGCTCGCTGCCTCCTGGAACACATTGATTTTAGATTTTCACACAGACTCAAAAAATGCAGTCTTCTGCCAAGAAGTCCCCAGTTCCAAAAGACGTATTTAACTTGGAGTCTCCGGGAACGACTACTTGGGTATGCAAATTTGTTCAAATGTCTGATTAAGTCACCTAACAATTATTCCAGGCGCGGGAGTTAGCAGAGCACAGTGTCAATAGCGTAGGTTTCTAAAAAAAAATGATGAATGTCAGGTCGGTGCCTTCCCTCAGTATAGGATTCACTTTAGTCACACCACAGATTTGTCCACAAGATATAATCTAGTCGGGAAATGATTGTAAATATTCACGCCACCAGGCAGCAAATTATATAGAGTTTCTAGAAGAAATTAAGTGCTGGCTCCAAGGTCCAGTATTTATCATTACAGTCTTTGAAAACCCGTTATAGGGATATTAGTATTCTGTCTAACTTGCACCGTCAGATCAGTGTTACTTGAGAAAACCCACGTGGTTCAAAATAAGGACTGTCTATTTCTTCACAAGTATGGAAACTACTACTAGGTGCTGGTAAAGTTAGGGTCACCCCAAAACTTTCACTGTGTGGAGGAAAAATAACACATATAATATAATAAACAGAATCTGTACTGGTTAAAACTTACATTTAAACTTGCAAGCAGAGAGCTTTGCTTATCATTTAAACTTCCCGTGACGTAAGTTATATTTAAAAATCAGCATTCCTCATAAATTAGGAACACGTGCGTATCCCGTCATCATTCATGAGGCTCGATTCTAGAGTTTATACGTTAGTTTAGAAAAATTAAAGTTTCAAACTTGGCCTATATCTTAAAATCAGACAAAGGGCCCAAACTTACTTCGCCAAGCGAAATTATCTCCCCTACTCCCAACATTTACGTCCGCTTAACGCGTGTCGTAACTGTCACCTACTGACCACGATGTACGCGTGTCAGTTTCAAATCCCAGACAGCCTGACTCCATTGTAGGGCAGTTTTCACACTACAGCTGACCATGGCCCAAGTGAGCGCCGTGTCAGTTTGGGATTTCCAGACAGATGTCTGGATACTGACCGGTGCAGATGTAAAGTATCACACCTCACCGGGACTAATGCCGAGAAGAAGCTCGCGCGCTCGGTGAGAATGTAGACGATTTGCTACGTCCTATGTTCAGCGAACCGACTTATCACGCCTTCTGACGCCCTGCAGCCCTGACATCTACGTAATATCGTCCTAGCGCGATTCTCAGTTTAAGAGAAAGGAAAACAGGTAAAGTTTGCGAATTATATGAAAATAATATTCGCAAAACGAATGGATGAAAAAAACATAGGAAAAAAAAAGTACAGAGATATTAAAAGAGAGAAATTTTGGTGAAAGAATAGGAAGAAGGTGTAGGAAATTAAATGAATATAAACCCTACGTGACAGTATGCCACGTCTTCCTGTCTCCTTCCATCAGCTAAAGGCCTTTCCATGAGCTAAAGGCCTTTCCATGTCTTCTTCAGGATCGGAGTGGCTAAGAGGTATGGCGTCAGCCTCGAATTCTAGAGGTACCAGGTTCAATTCCCAGTTGAGGAATATAATTTATGGAAATTTTTTTTCAGAACCAGTGGTCCTAAGGAAGTCATACTTCCCCCCCCCCCCCCCCCCCCCCCCCCCCCCCCGGTCTCCTGGGTAGTGAGATCGGATGCCTAGCCTTCTCGGATAAGGGCGAAAACATAGGAGGTCCCGTGTGCAAGTTGCGCACGTTAAAAATCCTATGCAGTTGGAAATCCTAAAGAGTAGGCCATAAGGCAGCTGCCGTGGTAAAAATTAGAAACCTACCCACCACAAAAATATTTATAGAATGTATGATTCCTATATACACACATTGGGATTCTCGCCGGTGCTACGGAGTTCGTACACTGTGCTGAGATCCTCCTTGTGTGATCTAAAGGAGGAGATCGGAGCACTGATGGAGTAGTCCGTGTACAATGGAGATGGTCCTTAAACCAAACCATGTCTTCTACATTCCCTTCATGTCTGTCACCAGTTCTCGTCTCCGTGTGCTCTTTGGTCTTCCCCTACCTCTCCTACCGTGGAGAGTCCAGAACAAAGACTGCCTGGTTATACTATCAACAGGTTTCCTCAGTGTGTGACTTATCCATCTTCATCGTTTTCTTCTATATATTTCTCAGAATCTTTGTCTTTTGCCTAAGTATATCCAGACCCAATTGCTATGAACTTTTATCAAGTTCATTATTTTTGGTTATTTGACCCCAGAAAAATGAAGCTGATATCAGATATTAAACATTTTATTTATTTGTATAGTTAATATCGTGTCTAAATGTGTCAGCCGGTGCATTAGCGTGGAAATGCTAGCTTTGATATATGCGTCTGTGCTTAAGTGCGACACTAAAAAAAAACCCCACCAAAACAAAAGTTCAAAGGTTAAACAAGCCCAGAGGTTTTCTCGTGGGGGTCTTCACTAACAAAAGCCTCATTACTAATGTAAACGTGAAAGTCCCGCTACAACATGTTAGGACCTAAGATTTCTTTACGTCATTTTTATCTCCCATACCACTAGAGACCCTACCGATCGGAACGTGAAAGCTAATGGGTTTTGCGTGTTCTTATCCAAATACTGCATCCAAATACATTTTAAGGTTGAAACTTCTCGGATGGTGGTTATTTGCAAGATACATATAGTAGACGTCAATTATAGCCAAACTGTCACTGATACTTAGGTAATAAGCATTTAGAATTATTTATTATTACTCGTACTTAAGATAGTTAAACACATTTATTTGTCTAATGGTGTCTGAGTCCCTGCTGTGATGAGACTGTGTCTAGGGTATGAGTATGGTGAAGTGTAAGTCACAACAACAGACAGATAAACAATTTAATTTAATCCACTACTCTTAACAACACTGTGACACTCACATACATATAACACTCTATGAGAATAGCTTAAAGAAGTCACTCGTAACGGTTCAAATAACAATATGTATTCATTACTAGCATGAATGAATATGTGTCCTGATTCAACTACAAGGGAACCAGGAATCACAATCAATTTAAATTACAAGTTATGTACAGAATGTATTTAATATGAATATTGTAGTGACATATATTATTACAAATGTTCTATGTGTGTCAGTTGTGTAGTAGTAAAATGAGGTAATACTGGTTTTGTTTTGTTCAAGCTCTGTTGGTATTTGTCATCATGACTTCAATAGTTTGTCTTTAGGGACTAGTATTGGAGATGTACACAGTTCCTGATTTTAAGACAAGTAAATTCCCCTCTTAATGTTAATTTTTATAAAGTTATTTCAAGATGAGGGGACATAATGTTGAGCTCAGCTGGCCAACTCTGCTTATCTTGAGTGATGGCGGCAGGAGAGGACTCCTCTGCTCGAATTCTCCTCTGGGCTCAGGAGACACCTCACTGATAGCTAAAAAGACCAAGGAGTATGCTGTCCGACTCTGGATTCAGCAAATCTCTGACTAGATGCTGCTCAGTACCATCAAGACCACTGTCCCACAATTCATACGAATAACACAGATACGTTGATTAGCAATGAATTCTGGCACAAACTGGCACAAACTTCCATCTGCCTATGTTCCAGGCTTTTATTGAGCCAAATATATGCTGGCTTCAACGCACTGATGCTTTATCAAGCTATTTTAAACAAGTGGTTTCGAACTAACGCTCCCAAGTGTGTATATCAGCGAGTCTGACCAATGAGCCCCGTTTCGACAAGTGTTTGAAAAAATGTTACCTTTCCCCGTTTCCCCTAACAACCAAGATAGTATTTATAGCCCGACCAATCGTGGTTAGGCTTTCATTTGTTGCGCTCCAATCAATTTGGAGTTTACATGGTAGGCTATTTATGTAACGTAATGTTTTTTTCAAACACGTTAAAAAAAATTTTATGAGCAGAAATGATTTCATGCTGTCAGGCATCCTCTATATTTTATTTTGGGTATAATTTATTAATTCCTGGACTATTTGCGTAACGTTTTACATATTATTTGTCAGCAAGCCCTAAGGAACCCAATTTTCCCACTTTAAAAGAGCTACGTGGCTGCGTTCAAAATATGCAATTTCTTCTACCTCCTGTTTGGAAGATGTGCTGTCTGGGTACTGTTATGTGTTCAAACGTAAACCCATCTATTGTTATCTTTTCTAATAAGAGTCTGTTATGATTTATAAACCTAACTCTGGGAAAGGGTAGTGTATTTATCACTGTCCGTCTGAAAAAGTTAGTGCTTGTAGACTTACACGCGTGATGCCAGCATTTGTATATCGCGCGTCGCGTGTTGCATGCGTTCCTGATTTTCAGCCCTCCCCTCTCGCTATCCTTTTGTCCATCTGTTCGTTCGTTTTGGTAACGTAATATAATTAATGTTAGGATTAATTTAGGTCATTACGCAGTACGTCTCAATGTTTTTCTTAGAAATGCAGCACACGTTTCATTGAAGAAGGCGGGTAATAATACAGTAAGCTTTTATATCAACGTGAAAGCGTTACAATTTGCAGACGAAGCAGAAAACAAGGGGGATTTCGAGTACATTCCTTGTGACAGCACTGTCATTTTACCATTGCTCTTCTCTTTATTAATTTTATTTGTTAGGCTTCATATTTACCTAATAATTTATATATGTGGATTAGAATATTTCATGACACCTCCCCTCTTAAAACAGACATTATATGTCAGTCCTTTATTCTATATACACATAGAGAAATTTATTATTATTTCTGGGGTTTACGGTGATTCTCATCACACGGATGGCGGCTTAAAAAATCCGCTCCCAGATTGGTTTTTCCAGATATATATTCAATGCTAAAATTATATGGAGCCAGAAGCAAAGACCATCGGAGTAACCTAGAGTTCTCATGCTTAGCCTGTGCTAAAAACGATAAAGGTTTGTGGTCAGTTTGCAACTTAAATGCCTTCCCATATAGATAAATATTGAATTTCTTTATGCCCATATTACTGCAAGACATTCTTTTTCGCTAGTTGAGTAGTTGATTTCAGCTTTATTCAACTTTCTGCTAGCATATGCCACTGGGCTTAATTCCCCATCCAATGCATCTGATTTCTGTAGTAGAGTTGCACCTAACCCAATATTACTTGCATCCGTCCTTACAATGAATTCTTGACTTAAGTCAGGTAATTTCAAAATGGGTTTACTTGTGAGCTTTTCCTTCAATTCTTGGTAAGTCATTTCACATTGTGGTGTCCATGTAATGCGATCTGGAAGTCCTTTACGTGTCAATTCCGTTAAAGGTGCACATATGGAATTAAAGTTTTTGATATACTTCTGGTAGAAACCACATAATGAGACAAAGGATCTCACGTCCTTCTTGGTTTGTGGTCTCGGGGCTTTCTGTAGTTTCTCTAAGTTCTTTGGGTCAGGGGTCATGTTTCCCTGATAAACTGTGTGTCCCAAAAATTCCAATTCTTTACATCCAACGCAACATTTGGTTGGTCGGGCTGTTAAATTTGCCTCCCTAAGTCGATCAAACAGCATGTTCAGAGAGTCAATGTGTTCCTCAAATGTTTCTGTTGCTATAAGGATATCATCCATAAAATTTGTTATACAGGGATTATTCAGAGGATCCAATAATTTTCTCATCATTCTAGAGAAGACACTAGGCGCATTCTCAATCCAAATGGCAATCTATTAAACTCATAGTGTCCTTCTGAGGTACTAAAAGCTAGGTATGGTCTAACCTCAGGCTTTACTGGAATCTGATAGTATCCTTTACTCAGATCCACTTTTGAGAAATATTTAGCTTTATTTAGCCTGGCAAACAGCTGATTTGTATCCGGCAATGGATCCACCTGTCCTTCTGTAATAGCATTCAGTCTCCTGTAATCTATACAGAGTCTATGTTCTCCAGAGGGCTTCCTTAAGAGTACAACACCGGAACTACACGAAGACTCACTGTGCGAAATAATTCCTTCCTTCAACAGATAGTCTATCTCTTCCTTCAAAGCTTTTTCCTTAGCAAACGGAATCGAATATGGTTTCATACAGACAGGTGTGGAGTCTATGAGTTTCATATCATATTCCAATAGGTTTGTATGCCCTGGTCGGTCTGTTAACACCTCTGCATGATTATTTAGAACCTGTTGCACTCTCTCTTTCTGAGTTTTCGTTAAATGTGTACTGATTTTCACCTGTGCTGCTGTCTCACAGGGGTGTAATGGATATTCAAATGATGAAAGTGGTTCCTTTTTCATCTCCATGGCGATGGACAAGGTCAACAAGTGTGTCTCTTCCTGATGTTCTCTTTCCAAATATTTCTTCAGGAGATTCACATGATAGAGTTTTTCTTTCCCCTTCTTATCTATCTTATAATTTGTTCTAGACACCTTCTCTAGAACTGTATATGGACCCTGCCATCCAATTTGTAACTTATTCTGACTCCCAGGCAAAAGAAGCAGTACTTTCTCTCCCACAGCCAAATTTCTGTCTTTCGCCTTCCTGTTATAATAGGCAGCATGTTTCTTCCTGGCTTGTTTCAAATTTTCATTGGCAAGTTTCCAGCCAGTTTTCAACCGAGTGGTCAGCTCATTCACATATTGGTATGAAGATGTAATGTTTTCCTCTGCCTTTTCATCAGTCCACGTTCTTAACAAAGCTACAGGTGGACCTTTAATTGTGTGGACCTATTTGTCCATGCACCGGTATGGTCTCTTCCACTCGAAGCTTTATAGTGATGATTTTTCCTCCCAGAATTATCATTCACAAAACGACCGCTACCAATTTTTCTTTTGGGGCTTTCTCCCCACTTAAAATTCTTGATGAGTGATTTCCTCTCTACATCCTCTTCCTCCAGTTTGTTTAAGTCCGATTGAGGGATTGTCGGCTTATCCTGGGGTAAGACATCTTTTTGCACTCTCCGCATAGTGGCCATTGTAAAACAGTTAAGTGAAGCTTGTCCGTGAAAAGGGGCTTCCCATTCCATTTGGTCCACTTTATCAAATCTATCTTTCTTTCTATTATCAGGCCTAATTTTGCCCCGTGGCGTGTCCAGGTCCTGATCCATGTTCCCACTTGTGGGTGTTCCCTCATGTGCTATGCTACACCTTTCTACAAAATTTTCAATGTCCCATCTTGCTTTGGGCCAATAATAATTGTGAGCCACCTTTTGAATGATGGTACCTATCTTCTCATGGGCCCCATCTGGTTTCACATGTAGGCTCCTTATTAATTCTGTCCTGTATCTTTTTGGAAGAACCAGCTGTCCGTGACCCTTGGATCTAGCTCCAGTCTTCCTATACATCAACTTGTTTTTCATATAAAAATCTCCCTTGCCTGGAGTTGTATGACAAGTTGACAATTTTCTGAAACAAGGCTTGAGTGTTTTATCCCCAGCCTGTGCCTTCCTCATCTCTTCTGGAGGGGTATCTAACATAATATCCTCCTCCTGTCTTGAGGTCGACCTGACCTGAAGGGTTGCCATATACACAGGTTTCCTTCTGCAACGGTCAGTGTCATGATTGTCCATCTGACAATTCTTACACCACCTTTTTCCTTGGTTGAAAGATTTTCTTTCATTATATTTCCTTTCATCGAATTGTGGGAATTTATTTTTATTTTCATACCGTGGCCTATCAAATTGGTGCTTACCTTTATTTTGATCCCTAGGATCAAATTTATTAAAGTTCTGTGGTGCCCTAAAGTTATCCACCTGTTTCTTTTTATTACCTGTTACCTCTGCTTGAGCTGCTTGATACCTTTCAGCAACATTTAGCAACTCACCCAGCCTCTCTGCACCTTGTTCCATGAGAAACTTTCTCAGGTCTGGAGCCATGGACTCTCTTAGTTGCTCTATAAGGACCATTTCCTTAAGATCTTGGGTTTTCCCCAGAGAAGTCCATTTCTCCAAGTATGTCTCGATTCGTGCAGAGAACTGGTGATAGGTTTCACCTGACAGTAGTTTAGCATTCCTAAATTTTTTCCTGTAAAACTCTGCATTCTTTTCATACCTTAACAAAAGAGCCTGCTTTAGCATGTCATAATTTTCCTGATCACCTCTGCTCATTTTTGCAAAAACTTCATAAGCTGCCCCACGAAGTCCCTGAGATAACTTTAAGCTCCACCTTTCTCTCTCTAACCCATACGTGGTGGCTAATAGTTCATACCTATTTATATAGCTCTCAATATCATCGTCTTTCTCAACAAAATGATCTAAATGAAAGTTCATAGCTGAGATTGAGGCTCCTTGAGTAACCGTAGCATCAGAGGCAAAGGGACTGGCACCATTTTCAGGAGCATGGCCTTGAAACTCAAACTCCCTTAGTCGTAACTCATGTTCCCTTTGTAATCTCTTCTCCTCCTTTTCTGCTTCCCTCTCTGCAGCTAATCTCTTCTCTTCTCTTTCTGCAACCAATTTCTTCTCTTCCCTTTCTGCAGCCAATCGTTTGTCTTCTCTTTCTGCCTCCAATTTCTTAGTCTCAGCCTCAATCTGCAACCTCTTAGTCTCAGCCTCAGCTTCAAACTGTAACTTCTTAATTTCCCTGTCAGCCTCTAACTTTCTTTCGGCTTCAAACCTTCTTTCTTCACGTTCAATAAATTTGTCACATTCCGTCGTGACATAGGCAACCATAACTTGCCCATCTAATCCTAACTCTTTTGCAGTCTGAACCGCAGCAGATCGAAATTTGGCCAGGTCCGCCATTGTCTATTATGTAAATTTATACAATGTCTAACCAACAATTCAATCTCTAATGGACAACACAGGCACCGTGAGCTCAACCTTATTTTATTCCACCCAAGGATACCTTTTAATTCTTATAACACTCTATGAGAATAGCTTAAAGAAGTCACTCGTAACGGTTCAAATAACAATATGTATTCATTACTAGCATGAATGAATATGTGTCCTGATTCAACTACAAGGGAACCAGGAATCACAATCAATTTAAATTACAAGTTATGTACAGAATGTATTTAATATGAATATTGTAGTGACATATATTATTACAAATGTTCTATGTGTGTCAGTTGTGTAGTAGTAAAATGAGGTAATACTGGTTTTGTTTTGTTCAAGCTCTGTTGGTATTTGTCATCATGACTTCAATAGTTTGTCTTTAGGGACTAGTATTGGAGATGTACACAGTTCCTGATTTTAAGACAAGTAAATTCCCCTCTTAATGTTAATTTTATAAAGTTATTTCAAGATGAGGGGACATAATGTTGAGCTCAGCTGGCCAACTCTGCTTATCTTGAGTGATGGCGGCAGGAGAGGACTCCTCTGCTCGAATTCTCCTCTGGGCTCAGGAGACACCTCACTGATAGCTAAAAAGACCAAGGAGTATGCTGTCCGACACTGGATTCAGCAAATCTCTGACCAGATGCTGCTCAGTACCATCAAGACCACTGTCCCACAATTCATACGAATAACACAGATACGTTGATTAGCAATGAATTCTGGCACAAACTGGCACAAACTTCCATCTGCCTATGTTCCAGGCTTTTATTGAGCCAAATATATGCTGGCTTCAACGCACTGATGCTTTATCAAGCTATTTTAAACAAGTGGTTTCGAACTAACGCTCCCAAGTGTGTATATCAGCGAGTCTGACCAATGAGCCCCTTTTCGACAAGTGTTTGAAAAAATGTTACCTTTCCCCGTTTCCCCTAACAACCAAGATAGTATTTATAGCCCGACCAATCGTGGTTAGGCTTTCATTTGTTGCGCTCCAATCAATTTGGAGTTTACATGGTAGGCTATTTATGTAACGTAAGGTTTTTTTCAAACACGTTATAAAAAATTTTATGAGCAGAAATGATTTCATGCTGTCAGGCAGCCTCACTATTTTATTTTGGGTATAATTTATTAATTCCTGGACTATTGGCGTAACGTTTTACATATTATTTGTCAGCAAGCCCTAAGGAACCCAATTTTCCCACTTTAAAAGAGCTACGTGGCTGCGTTCAAAATATGCAATTTCTTCTACCTCCTGTTTGGAAGATGTGCTGTCTGGGTACTGTTATGTGTTCAAACGTAAACCCATCTATTGTTATCTTTTCTAATAAGAGTCTGTTATGATTTATAAACCTAACTCTGGGAAAGGGTAGTGTATTTTATCACTGTCCGTCTGAAAAAGTTAGTGCTTGTAGACTTACACGCGTGATGCCAGCATTTGTATATCGCGCGTCGCGTGTTGCATGCGTTCCTGATTTTCAGCCCTCCCCTCTCGCTATCCTTTTGTCCATCTGTTCGTTCGTTTTGGTAACGTAATATAATTAATGTTAGGATTAATTTAGGTCATTACGCAGTACGTCTCAATGTTTTTCTTAGAAATGCAGCACACGTTTCATTGAAGAAGGCGGGTAATAATACAGTAAGCTTTTATATCAACGTGAAAGCGTTACAATTTGCAGACGAAGCAGAAAACAAGGGGGATTTCGAGTACATTCCTTGTGACAGCACTGTCATTTTACCATTGCTCTTCTCTTTATTAATTTTATTTGTTAGGCTTCATATTTACCTAATAATTTATATATGTGGATTAGAATATTTCATGACACAGGACTAGCCCTTATCAGGAGTTAATCATGCAAGTTGATAGGTATTAGTAGTCCTATTGAGGACTAATTAATTATTATATATTAACACTTTACAATAATTATTTTTTTTTGGGACTGGTAGTTGCGTTACGATATAAACGAAAGACTTCTGCCTTTTGTTGAAAGAGTTGTACCTCGCTATAATAACGTAAACGTCTAAAGAAGATTGATCTAAGCGAAGCATTTGCTTTATGGATATTTAAAAAGTGATTCATCGTTGCGCGTTAAAGGTGAAATTCTTAGATCGCTGCAAGACGAACTTATTGTGATGTGAGCAAGCTGTCGCATCTCTGTATTGTAGAGGTATAACATATATATGATGTTCTGGTGCCAGACCGCTGCACCGTTCCTCTGGACTCACCAGCAGAGGCATGCTGCATGGGCAACAGCTTGACTCCTTTATCCAAGCGCGCAACCTCGTGACCACCAAGACATCGTCTTGGGGACGCGTTCTTATATTCAGCAATGACTGAAAGGGATACTACTACTATTCATGTCTCACTATTTCCTTTAGCTGTCACGTGATTCCCGGGGGTCTCTGAAGAGACAACAAAATAATACGATAATTGCAAACAAGGTCATGTTGAACAAGGCGATTAATATGAGGTTGCGCATGGGGCTGTAAACCACATCATACAAAACAAATTGCTGTATAAACCATCGATGCATGTGCATAGGAATGCCTGGTATAGCAATGCCTGATATAGGAATGCCTGGTACAGGAATGCCTGATATAGGAATGCCTGGTATAGGAATGCCTGGTACAGGAATGCCTGGTACAGCAATGCCTGATATAGGAATGCCTGGTATAGGAATGCCTGGTACAGGAATGTCTGGTACAGGAATGCCTGGTATGGGAATGCCTGGTATAGGAATGCCTGGTACAGGAATGCCTGGTATATGAATGTCTGGTACAGGAATGCCTGATACAGGAATGCCTGGTATGGGAATGCCTGGTATAGGAATGCCTGGTACAGGAATGTCTGGTACAGGAATGCCTGGTATAGCAATGCCTGATATAGGAATGCCTGGTACAGGAATGTCTGGTACAGGAATGCCTGGTATAGCAATGCCTGATATAGGAATGCCTGATATAGGAATGCCTGGTACAGGAATGCCTGGTATAGGAATGCCTGGTATAGGAATGCCTGGTACAGGAATGCCTGGTACAGGAATGCCTGGTATAGCAATGCCTGATATAGGAATGCCTGGTATAGGAATGCCTGGTACAGGAATGTCTGGTACAGGAATGCCTAGTATGGGAATGCCTGGTATAGGAATGCCTGGTACAGGAATGCCTGGTATAGGAATGTCTGGTACAGGAATGCCTGGTACAGGAATGCCTGGTATGGGAATGCCTGGTATAGGAATGCCTGGTATAGGAATGCCTGATATAGGAATGCCTGGTTGTCGTAAATTTATTTTGAGAGAAAGAGTCTTAGAAATAGTAGTCCGGTTTAGAGTGTAGAATGATGGTGAAAAAAGCTCAGTGATAGAAATGTAGAGATTAAATATGCTTGATAGTTCTAAGAGTTCTTGTGTTTTATTATAAAGAAAAGAAATGGGATGGCACTGACGCAGATCGACATAGGGGTGAGGTGGTATAATCCTTCAATGCGTGATGATAGCCACTGACCGGTAAAGTTTTTAATCCAGTGAGGAAAAAACTAGACTCAGTCACAGTCAGGTAAATCGGTATTCTCTCACATTTAGAGCAGTAAATAAAATTATTGCTACTGGCACTGTTCATCTTCCAGTTTATCTCACAGATTGAAATTTAAATTTGATGATAATATTTTAAATGTTCTTGGGTAGGCTTTCTTTCATGTAATTATGACAGCTAGGCCGCACCGGACCGCCACAAGATTAAATTTAAAAAAATGTCTCATCAAACTGTCTGGAAGTTTAAGAACCGAGTATGGAAACTCTCTGTATGATTTATTAATAATGCTGGGATCGCAAAGGTGATCATTCTGGAGAAAAAGATAGAAAACCCATGACAATCATAATCATACTTCAAAAATCAAATAATATTCTTAACGCGCGATAAATTTACCGTTAAGGCTATATTATATATACACTCGCTTATTTAATTATGTATTTAAGAAAACACGTCACGAGTCTAATGGTTAAAATACACATCTAGATATATATATATAGGACTTAACTAAATTTATTAATTATAAATTCCTTCGCGACTTTAAAAGTTACTTTAACATTTAAACATCTATTATTTTAGGAAATGTTATAATAGATATATCATTAAATTTACCACTGGAACTTTTGGGATGAGTTTAATAATAAAATAGATTAAATAAACACAAAATCCAGTGAAATAAAATGAAAGCACTAGACCACTGATCCCTTTAACAAATATATTATACCGTGCACAGAAAAAGAAACACTCCAATTTGTAGCCACCAATTTCAGATGGGAATCTAGCAACTTTCTACTAATAGCTAGTGAATCTTAAAAATCTCTGGCACTGAATGATAGCATGGCTTTCTAGTGGTCTGTATATATTTAAAATGGAATTAAAGATGAGGGGGGCATGAGAAAGTTGACACTTTTTTAGATCTCAGGAGACTTTCGGGGATCTGACCGACAGACTAAAGAGAGATGCCGTCCCCTGGTTTCCCGTTTCCCCGTCCGTTGCATCCGACATCTTCCCCCGTTCGCTCCGTCTGCGGTCGGTTTTGCGCTTAACATAGAGGTGCGAAAATTCCGCCAGGAAAGCTTGCGTCTCGTTTCCGGGACCACTACTGCTTTGATCTCTCCCGCTCAACGTTCCTGAAACCACTTCCGTGTCTGTTTGATCCTGTTCCGCTCTCTCTGTTTGAAGTAGGCAACGCCCCCACTGCCCAAGTTAATGAAAATAACTTCATATCATTGCTCGGGCGATGTCCGTGGGCGTGATTTAATCTTTCCTTAAATCAATGCGATGACCAGAATGACCGGTAGATAAACTGTCCACATATTAATCAGCCAACGTGTTGGCCATCTGCGTGGAACGTTTTCATAGCAATGAGTCCAGGTGAAAATAAATTCTCGTTAGATGAAGAGTTACCAAACTATTCGGGGGCTCTGGTGCTATACGAAGGGGTCGTTACAAAGGGTCGCACTATAGAATCCCACGATTCAGGGTCAGCTGAGTTCGTCTGTGACACTGGTATAGGAATACCTGATATAGGAATGCCTGGTATAGGAATGCCTGGTATAGGAATGCCTGGTATAGGAATGACTGGTATAGGAATGCCTGGTATAGGATTGACTGCAATGATGGCTCCCTGCCCCGTAAGGAGTGCAAAGGAAAATGATGATGAAGGATTTCGTATACATCATACAGTGACAACGACTTTTATCAGTACATTCAAACCAGCAGGCGAACGCTGCCCCAAAAGACTGTGCGAGGTGCTCCCGGCGACGGGGCCTCCTAGTTCAAATGATAAGGCAGAGCTACATGTGTCTGCTCGGACGGGGTCTTTGGGCAGGGCGGTGGCGCTCAGGTGACGATAGTCCCCCTCCACAATTACCCCCTTGTAGGGTAGAGGTACATTCTTCTCGTGGCATTGCATACACGCCAATTAGTGGGTCTGGTGTGACCTCAGCCAGCTGCGCCTGCTGAGTTGGGGAAGTTCTCTGGGGTTGTAACAAGGCCCAAAACGTCATTCCCCAAATTGCCGCAACGGTAAAACAGTGAATAACTCGAAAGCCTGGGGATCAGAACATCACCAACAACATCAGTATATTCACCTGATTCCGTCTTTGTACATCTGATATTAATACCGTAATGTACGTTTTGCTTCGACCCTGGAGCTTTGTTTCGGTAATCCTTTCTTTGTCATGGATTAGCGTAGGTCGCCATAGCCTTAACATATTACTAAACATTTATTACAGTCTGTAAATAACTTATAACGCTAGTTTTATTGTTGTACTTTTTTTTTTCATTCGTTTGGTTACTGTAACAAATTTACAAAACTTGCTGGTTATCTTGTATTTGCACCTGTTATATTTAGTGCCACAAACAGCTTTTATTGTCATTCTATCTCGAGAATTGTATGAAACACCACGGTGTGAGACATTATACGTTCATGAGCATTATGGTAGAACCATTTGGTTATAGTAAGACTTTATTGCTGCACTTCGTAAGATATAAAACAACCTTATTTATTTCAAATAATGCTTATAACATGTGATTAATATTGTTCCGCCAATGAATAATTTCATATATATTATGAGATATTTCTCATAAAATAAATATGTTTACTACATGTTTTAAAATAACCCCGGAAGAATAAATTCGGCCACCATTTTGGCGCTTGGGTTTAAAAACAACTACAGCTGCCTGGGGCAGAAAGAGTTAATCGACATTTGTTTTATTTCATCATTAGCATTTCTCTTTTCGTTCCATGTGAAGCATGGAGCCACAACGTCAGCTGGTCTCCTTGTCTCCTGAGATACTCCCCCCCCCCCGAGAACTGTACAGGGGGGGGGGGCCTTGTTTTAATTACTTCTGCTACATTACCTATTGAAAAGTGGAGGGTTTCTCAAACACCCCCCAGGGGGGGGGCGGGGAATCGGAGTGGCTTCTAATTCTAAATGTACCAGGTTCGATCCCATCACATAGAATATAATTGATGGCAATTTTTCTTCAGAACCTGTGGCTCCTAATG
Source organism: Oreohelix idahoensis (assembly GCA_024509875.1). NCBI lineage: Eukaryota > Metazoa > Mollusca > Gastropoda > Stylommatophora > Oreohelicidae > Oreohelix > Oreohelix idahoensis. Next base: position 133,205 of record JAMPIV010004698.1, read on the forward strand.
ATGTCATACTCCCCCCCCCCTTCCCCCCCCCCCCCCCCACCCCTTTCCTGAGTAATGAGACCAGATGTCTAGCCTTCTCGGAAAAGGGGGGGGGGGAATAGGAGGTCCCATATGCACGTTGCGCACGTTAAAAAAATCCCTCGGCAGTTGTAAATCATAAAGAGTCGACCGTACGGCCGCTGCCCTCGCAAAATGTTTAAACAATTAGAAAACCTACCCACCACAAAAATAGTTATAGAATGTGTGAGTCCCGTATACACAAATTGGGATCCTCGCCGGTACAACAGCTCATGCACTGTGCTGAGATCCTCCTTGTGTGATCTTAGGGAGGAGTTTGGAGAACTGATGGAGTTGTTCGTGTGCAATGAAGATGGTCCTTAAACCAAAACCAAACCAAAAGCAAACCAAAACCAAACCAAACCAAAACCAAACCAAAAGCAAACCCAAACCAAACCAAACCAAAACCAAACCTATTGAAAACAGTTTTAAATAGTATAGCGCTTGAAGGTTGACTACGGTGTTGTAAGTATGCAGCTTTTTTTTTTTTTTTTTTTTTTAAATAAATTAGCTGAGGTCTGCTTAAATATGAATGAATAATAAGATTATAATAATTTTTTGTTTACTTTCAGATACACCATGAACAACACTACATTAGGTTTTCCTGACCTCTTTACGAGGTATGGCTCCAGAGCGGCCATCATAGAGGAGTTCGCTCCAGCAGGACCCATGGCAGAACGTGTAATACCGCCCATTTGGTACGTCATTGGTTTCCTTGGAAACCCTGTTTCAGCAGTCATTTGGCTGGGACAGCACATGCGTCGGAATAACTCATCAGCCATTTATCTAGGAGCTCTGTCCATCTCTGACCTGTTGTTTTTATTTCTTCACCTCTTATATGTCTTGCATGTCGCCTGGGGTTTCCAAGTTTACATTGTCTGACACTGTTCTCAATGGCTTTGTCGTCAGCTCAGATCTATATTTGGACATATAGCGCGCCTGAACGGACATGCAACATCCGACCTGATGCAGCGCAAAATGGGGACACAAGCTTTTGGTACATTTGGACTTGGATAACAGACCTCCTCGCTTTTGTGCTTGTTCCTCTCGTGGTTCTTGTTTTCAACATTCTCGTGCTGCGTGAAATATTCAAAATCTCAAGGAACGACTTAATGAGGCGACAGCAGAATCGAAGTGGAAACAGTACAGCTTCAACAGTTACGCTTCTAGCTGTGTCTTTCTACCTGATTATCACACAGCTCAGCGCCACCATCGTATCCTGCTTGCAGGCAGCATTTCCCAACGGCGATATGTTTTTGTCGGATGAAGAAATTCGAAATGACAAAACTTGGTCCAGTATATTCACGTATCTGGAAGTTCGGAAAGTGATAGAAGTCATCTGTTTGTCTCATTACGCGTGCTACTTTCTCATATACTGTTTTACTGGAAAACATTTTCGAAAAGAGGTTCTATATTTGGTCACACTTCGAGGAAGGATTACCTTTCTTTCCAATATGGTGTCAAATAAGCGCAAGAAGGATCAATACTCCATGGTCTCCACGAACGGCGGACATAATACTGAAACATACACAACCACTTTTTCTACTACAATGTGAGCTCTGCCCATGCCATATATGCCTAGTCCTTAAGGTGTGCATAATTTCTACGCGTTTTCTTCCAGACGACAAGGGTACGGCCACTTCTGCAGTTTACAAAAAAGCGCTAATAGTTCTGAAATACGAAAGGATAAGAAATTCATTTGAGACACGCGAAGTCACCACCACTAGCATAACTAGGCATTCAAATACAAGTGATCAGTGTGATTCAAACAAAGCTAGAAAAGGCTGTCAGTGGCAACAGGACAATTCTCAAGTAGCTTCAGAGCAGAGACAGAGGCCTTGAAAACTGCAGCAGAGGTTATAATGACATAGGAAAGCACATAGAGACAAGTTGTTTTCTCTACCGATGCACAGTCAGTAATTGGAGCGTTGAAAAGCCAAAATAATACAGACCTGGATGACCTCAGAATAGTGCTCCAAAAACTATGTCAACGATTCAAAAGTGTTGTGATCCAATGGATCCCATCTCATTGTAACATCACCGGCAATGAAGAGGCTGACAGATTAGCATAGGAAGGTGGAAATCTACCTCATCCTGATGGAAGCGCAACTTTCGAAGAGGCAAAGAATCAGATACAGAAACAAATGGGATGTACAGCATCCAGGTCACACAAAATGATGCATACTACCAGCTCAACAGAAGAGAACAAGTGATAATCTTCAGACTCCGCTCTGGCCACAACAGATTGAGATACCATCTATTAAACAATCTAAAGAAAGGAACTACCGATCAGTGTAACTGTGGCACTGATAAAATGACTGCTGAACATCTGCTTCAAAGTTGCCCAACATATGCGGAACAGAGAAAGCGCATATGGCCGACAGCAGTACCATTCGTGGAAAAGCTCTAAGAAGATTCAAATAGTCTCAAACTGACTAGTGCTTTCTTTGAAAACATTCAAGTAGACATCTGAGAGTGTACCAAGAAGTAGAAAACAAAGCAAGAAAGAAAAAAACAGTCAAGAATGGTAAACGAAGGTAACTGGTGATCTGAGTATGTATTGTGGATATTGAGCCTGAGTCACTGGGTATTACTACGGCATTCTGGCCCCTGTCAAAACTGCACGCTATTTTGGTTTGTAATTTTAAGTACATGAATATACATATCCAATGTGATATACCTAGATAGCTCAGTCTATTTGGCGTCGAGTGAGGTGTTGTAAATTTAATATTTTCAATACTCTTCCAGGCTGATATGGCGGCACGTTTTTATTTTCGTGTAATCCTCCAAGTGTGAATTAAAAGTTGCAAAAATAGCCGCTGCAGCCTTTTCCACGCGGGTGTGTTTAGCCCAGCTCAGTCGTTTACATCTATGGTTTTAAGCAGCTTTTATTAATTATACACTGAAAAAAAAAACATCGTAAGATATTGTGGTGAAGTGGGATGTTATAAATATTTATAGGGGACTTAGTGTACTGACTGAGATCAGCTGTGAAGGTATCTATATCTATTAAGAGTAGTGTATTATAGATAACCTTACTTGCTACCACATATCTATATATCTCAGTCAGAATTATTCTGGAATAGTGTGATGACTACGTTAGGTGTCTAGGGTATGTGTATGATGAAGTGTAAGTCACAACAACAGACAGATAAACAATTTAATTTAATCCACTACTCTTGACAACACTGTGACACTCACATACATATAACACTCTATGAGAATATCTTAAGGAGTCACTGATAACTTTTCAAATAACAATATGTATTCATGGTTATCATAAAGGTATATGTGTCCTGATTCAAATACAAAGGAACCAGGAATCACAATCAATTTTAATTACAAGTATATGTACAGACTTTATCAATATGAATATTGTAGTGACATATATTATTAAAATATCCTATGTGTGTCAGTTGTGTAGTAGTAAAATGAGGTAATACTGGTTTTGTTTTGTTCAAGCTCTGTTGGTATTTGTCATCATGACTTCAATAGTTTGTCTTAAGGAAACTAGTATCGGAGATGTTCTCAGTTCCTGATATTAAGACAATTAAATTCCCCTCTGAATGTTATTTTTACAAAGTTATTTCAAGATGAGGGGACATAATGTTGAGCTCAGCTGGCCAAATCAGCTTATCTTGCGTGATGGCGGCAGGAAAGGACTCCTCTGCTCGAATTCTCCCCTGGGCTCTGGAGACACCTCACTGATAGCTAAAAAGACCAAGGAGTATGCTGTCCGACTCTGGATTCAGCAAAGCTCTGACCAGGTGCTGCTCAGTACCATCAAGACCACGGTCCCTGAAAACAAGAAGGATGTACCTTCTACTTCATAACTAATTGATACTCTAGTTCTACACAGAGCACAATACATCACAAACATTGAGTTCAGAGCGTTAGGCCAACTGTCAGCTTCATCTGAAATACTTTATACCAGTATTTACCTCCTTAATGGTTACCACGCCTCTGCACTTCCAGCATTATTTCTTTCTAGTCAATCATCCAGGTGTCAGTGTACTATTTGGCCATTCCATGCCGTTTTACTTCCCTCCGACACCCTCTGTTCAGGCTGGAGCATTATAGGCTTTATCTCCTGTTTGCCACTGAACTACACATATATATACAGGCATAAATTAACAATTCACATTCAATTTTCATTAAAAGATACTGAATGGTTCAAGCTTACCACAATTCATAGAATAAACACAGATACGTTGATTAGCAATGAATTCTGGCACATTTACTGGCACAAATTCCCATCTGCTTATGTTCCAGGCTTTTATTTTAGCAAAAATGTGAGCTGCCTTCAACGCACTGTCGCTTTATCAAGCTTATTTGCACTAGTGGTCTCGAACTAACGCTCCTAAGTGAGTATATCAGCGAGTCTAGCCAATGAGGCCACGTTTCGACAAGTGTTTGAAAAAATGTTACCTTTCCACGTCTCCCCTAACAACGAAAGATAGTATTTATAGTCCGACCAATCGTGGTTAGTCTTTCATTTGTTGCGCTCCAATCAATTTGGAGTTTACATGGTAGGCTATTTATGTAACGTAAGGTTTTTTCAAACACGTTATAAAAAAATTTTATGAGCAGAAATGATTTTATGTTGTCAGGCATCCCCACTATTTTATTTTGGGTATAATTTATTAATTCCTGGACTATTTGCGTAACGTTTTACATATTCTTTGTCAGCAAGCCCTAAGGAACCCAAATATACCAATTTAAAAGAGCTACGTGGCTGCGTTCAAAATATGTATTTTCTACCTCCTGTTTCGAAGATGTGCTGTCTGGGTACTGTTATGTTTTCAACCGTAAACCCATCTAATGTTATCTTTTCTAATAAGCGTTTTTTGTGATTTTAAAACCTAACTCTGGGAAGGGTAGTGAATTTATCACTGTTCGTCTGAAAAAAAGTTAGTGCATGTAGTCTTACACGCGTGATGGCAGCATTTGTGTATCGCGCGACGCGTGTTGCATGCGTTCCTGATTTTCAGCCCTCCCTCTCTCTTTATCCTTTAGTCCATCTGTTCGTTCGTTTTGGTAACGCAGTATAATTAATGTTAGGATTAATTTAGGTCATTACGCAGTCTGCCTCTCAATGTTTTTCCAAGAAATACAGCACACGTTTCATTGAAGAAAGCGGGTATAATACAGTAAGCTTTTACTATCAACGTGAAAGCGTTACAATTTGCAGACGAAGCAGAAAACAAGGGGGATTTCGAGTACCTTCTTTGTGACAGCACTGTTATTTACCATTGCTCTTTTCTTTATTAATTTTATTTGTTAGGCTTCATATTTACCTAATAATTTATATATGTGGATTAGAATATTCCACGACAGATATGTTATAAGATAATACAGTGTGTCGTCGAGATGATGGGAGTGAACGGCATTGCCAGGTTTGCGCCTGCGCCCAGTAATACAAAAAAAACCCACGGAAATTAACTGCACCTGAAAGTCTAGGTGATAAATAAAATAAACTGAACAAAATCCGGGCGTGAGGAATCACACTGAATGATGTCTTTTCATACAGAGACTTGCGAACTATATAAAAGTTAGTTAACTAACAGAAATGAACAATGTTTTGAAAAATCTCATCCAAGATCATGACGTTTGGTGAACAATTTGCCACTTGTTAGCAAGTCTCATTTTTCATTAAATTATTTATTCATCTTGTTCGTCATAATATCGTGGCAGTGAAGGTGAGTTGTAAAAACACTAAATATGGTATATGTCAGTTTTACGTGTACAATAGAAATAATGTAGATAATAATAGTCACTGGTTTACTCTTCATGAATGAGTTAACCTGCGTGATATGGGTATCATTATTTGCTGTCATTTTGTTTTTGTATTTAGTTTCATATTGCATTCTCTTATGCACAGAGGCACATCTGGAGTCATCGTTAAATGACCATCAGCTAAGCACAGTGCTACAGTATACAAATCTGGAAGTGAACCTCTGTCTGTGTGGCTACAACCTCATTGACTCATTATCCTAGCACTTACAGGGATTCCCCCTAAGGTGAAGCATTGAAAGCTAAGCTTGGAGGAGTCACTTGAGCCCCAGACAGAACTCTGGCTTTTACCTGGTTGCCTACATGCAGGAGGATCTCATTGTGGACCCATGATAGGCAGGCGGAGCTGAGAAGTGGCTCTGTGTAGGACGTGACGATTCCTTGGGACAGTCGAGAATCAGAGCACAGTATTTTAGCGCTGCATATTTCGAAAGCCCCTTTAGATGTCGTGTAATTCACAGTATGCCACGCGCTTTTTCCTCGCTTGGAGCCAGATGTGATGGTCTTGTAAATGCAAGCCAAGCTGGAGAAACTGGAGCTCATGATTTCAACTCATCACGTTTCGGAATGGCAGAAAAGCCACAGGAAAAGCCTAGATCTACACTGTAGATAATACCAAGGAGTCTTCAACTTGGTACTGGCTACAAAAGAACGAGAAGCTCAGCAGCTTTAGTTAAACAATAACAATTGTATTCGCTCCACTGTTCGTGTTTTATTTATTCATTAGCCCTTCAGGTCCTCATGGAGGATTGGCCCTCAACAAATTGACGCCAAGCCTTCCTATCCTGCGTCAGTCATTTACTGTCTTGCCATGCCTTCTTTATCTCCTTCATGTCTGGCCACTTTTTCTCTCTCCGTGCGCATTTCGATCTCCTCTATTTCTCTTACTCTGTGAATTCCAGAAAAATAGGACTGCCTTGTGCTGCTCTCAACCGGTTCCCACAATGTATGTCCTATCCAACGCCATCGCCCTTTCCTTACCTCATGTTCCACTGGTATTTGTCTGATTATGTCAATCATTTCCCCGTAGACTGTCTTGTCATTCCATTTCAATCTTTCAGTTCTACGCAAGCGCCCATTTATGAAAGTCAGTAAGTTTTTGGTTTTCGTTCTCCATGCTTCAGAGCCATACAATAAGACTGGCTTGACATTTGAAGATTCTGTGTTTTATTTTTTAAAATTATATTGGACTTGCTAGATTTTGATTTCCATATACTTCCCAGTGCAGTTAAAGCTTCTCGTGCCTTTTTTTTTTTTTTTTTTTTTTTTATCCACTGTCTACTTTTCCCCCTCCCCCTTTTTAAAAAAAAAACCTTTATTGCTACCAAAATATATATGTATGAGTCATCGTCTTGTTGTGATGCTTCTCAAAGTGCAACCATGCTATCCTATTGTGTGTCTATTCACATAATATTTGTCTTTTCTCTGCATTTTCAGACCCAGTTGCTGTGAATCCATAGCGAGTATTCTCATTTTGTCCTGCGTTTGTTTAAATTTGTGGGATGGAACATCCGTGTCGCCGACATGATCTATAACGTCAAACATGTTTTTGACAGAGTCCACTGAATTCACTTTCTTATAAGAGTCCATTGAATCAGTTTCTTGTCAGAGTCCACTGAATTCAGTTTCATGTCAGAGTCCACTGAATTCAGTTTCTTGTCAGAGTCCAACGAATTCAGTTTTTTGGTCAGAGTCTACTGAATTCAGTTTCTTATTAGAATCCACTGAATGCAGTTTCTGTTGGTTGATGTCAATGTTTTCATCTATTATCCAGTATGCCGGCTTGGATTCTTGTCACTAAGCAATGCTTTAGCTTGTCCCAGGCTGCTTCTTTTCGGTCTCTCTGTGTCTTTCTTTGAGTAATAACGTACGAAGCAGATCTTATGAGAGCTTCTGGCCTTCTCTTACTTAGTCGTTTCTTTACTACCCTTGGGTGTAGAGGTTTGCAGTAGAGAGCGCCATGCTATCCTATCGGTGTCTTCTTCCTGGCCTGGTTCCAATCTAGCCTCGGTCCTTTAGAGAGTGTCTAATGTTGTTCTCCCAGCGAAGTCTAGGCCGTCCTGGAGGTCTGGATCCCTGGCCCTTGGTTCCCCATATTTGTCGTGGTAGTCGATCTTCTCCCATTCTGTAGACATGGCCAAGCCATCGTAACTGGGACTAGATAACTTCTGACCTTCTCAGCATATTACTGGAACGTCTTCTTCTTTTTTAAGTGCAAGGCCAATCCAGCCTTCCTGCTATGATTATGTTCGTGGTACACAAATTTCGACATTTTTTTGTTTTCAGACTCTAGTGATAGATTATTTTTTTAACCTGGCACAACACAAGACCTTTTCATAAAATAAACACGCACACACGTGTATGTGTGTGTAGATATATATATATATATATATATATATATATATATATATATATATATATATATATATATATATATATATATATATATATATATATATATATATATATATCTTTATTTGAACTCATTGTAGGAGTGGCTTACGCTTCCCGCATACGCGCATAATATTAAGTCATAAAGGCAACAGTAAAATGTATAAAGGTCGTTCCTTTAGTATCTCCCCTTCCCCCCCCCCCCCACCCCTCCCTCAGTGCGCGTTAAGTAAACGCGTGCGCCCATGAATGAGTCTGTAATATATCATCTTGTTTGATCACGTAGAAATAACTAGCAAAACAAGAGTTAGACAGTCAAAAATAGATATCCTAGTTTGTCGCATTTCTACATCAACGACATGTGGCATCTGCCATGCATTTCTTCATACTTGATGGTAATCAACTTAAGACACGCTGACCTTTATGGCTGACAAAGCGCACATTCTTTATTTAATTTATTTATTAATTTTTTTTTAATTTAGTAACATACATTTGTTATTTAGGATGAAGAGACGTTGCTGAAGATTTGTTTTTATAATGATCATATAGCGATAGTATTGATCATTGCAATTTGAGTAGAATGTTTATGCGATCTGAGAAATGTTGATGTGACGGTAAATCAATATCATGTAAAAATAATTTTAGGTCACATTCAAATATAACCGCTATTTATGACTACAGCACCTAGCAGATGTTGCTTTTACATTGTTTTCGTATGAGCCTTTTCCCTCGTTTTGGAGAGGCACTTCCTGCTCACTCTAGATACAAGGTCCCTCGGTTATAGTAATACGCATGTCCAAATATCAGGGCTGGAGTCGGCAGTTCTATGGATGGGGAGTTGAATCGGTCGATTTTTAGTGGAGATGGATTCGGTAAAAATTTCCGGACTCCGACTTCGAATAGTATGTCATATGACAAGTAAAAAAGTTTAGTCGGAGTCAGGAGTCAGAAACGGACTTCTAAACTTTCAGGAGTCGGAGTCCGACAAGTTTTTGGCCGACTCCACAACTCTGCCAAATATAAAGTCCTTGTGGCCTGCAGAATGTGCATGCTACAGGTTACGAATACTGCGGTAGAATTGGTATTAGTAGGCCTATACAGAGCACCGTCCAATTAGCACCGTACTATGCTGGAGAGTTACAGAGAAGGAAATGTCGAAATTGTCCTCTTTTCACACAACATGCCTAAGAAAAATTCACCGAATCTTTTGGCCGAATATCATCACCAACCAAGATCTGCTTACTCGGAGCAAGCAAGAGGACATGCACACCATCATAGCTGGCAGACGCTGGAGCTGGGTTGGCCATGTCCTCAGGGGAGACCCCGGTGCCATCACAGGGACAGCTGTGCTTTGGACCCCTGGGGGAAAACGAGAGAGGCCGACCGAAAACAACCTGGCGGAGGGCTGTGGAGGCTGGGATGCAGGGGGTGAACCGGAGTTGGGGCACTGTACGAAGGGTGGCCGCCGACCGAGCAAAGTGGAATCAATTTGTTGTTGCCCTACAAAACGCCACTAGGCGTGATGGCCACTGACTGCTTTGACGATCGGCGGCTAAGGATCAAAGAAGAGAAGAAAAGATGTTAGTAATAATGCTAGTTCGTTCTTGTCGATCTACAATACTGGCATTTCGGCTTTTACCTTCGCAGGCGTTACTCCCATGACTAGCAGTGGCGTCTCTAGGGTTAGTGTCACCCAGTGCGGTAACTCATGGTGTCACCCCCATGGACCTCCTCCCGTACCAGACCATATAGAATCCTTAGTAATGTTTTTTGTACTAATGTTACTCGTAAATCGTAATTCCCGTATATCATTGAATGTAATGGCAATAGTAGTGACATAAACTGGCAAAATTAAAATTACACCTTTAGATCACAATATCATACGCACAGCCTAAATGTATTTATATTTACATAGTTTCGTGTGGTTAAAGTGAAAATTCGGTAAGAAAACAATAGAATTCGAAGTAAATACGTAGGTATACTGATACAGTACATGGAAGCTGGGCTTACGAAAAATGTTTTTGTGGTTATAACTAACTACAAGGATATTTTTATAAAAAAATAATAAGTTTCTGCTGAAACACTGCACACAAATTTCATAGACAGTCATTTTGGTGTCACCCGGTGCGGACCGCACCCCCCCCTCCCCCCCCCCCCAGTGACGCCACTGACTAGCTACGTGTCACGTAATTGTGGTCGTTCTTAGCTAACTTAAACTAATTTGAAAATCAATGTTTTATGTTTATTAATCGTTAAATACCTTGTAGGTAGGTGCTTGCTTGGGGATGCACGTGGTATTGGCAGTCCCAGAATGAGGCTGCATATACCACTTCCCATTCTCTGTTTGAGCATATAAAATCTATGGCACCAAATAAAGCGTCATAAAGTAAACTTTCGATTACACAAGACCGCATTAACCGAGAAACTGGTTAAGCAGGTAGCCTATGCCAAACCTAATGCGAAGTAATAAGAAAATAATTTGGAATAGAATAATGTGGCCGCTGAAAAAGCACGGTGTGGTATTCTATCTTAGTCCTCTAAATGAACCAATGCTAGACTCTTGTCGTTCTTAACATTTATTACACATAGAGATACACACATGTATAACATCTCACAACGGCCATAATTCCAAGTCCCGTAACTCTCCCCTCATATCTAAATATAGGACACTACACACTGTATACGACAGTTTAATACGATTCTGAAATTGTATAAGTACTGTATGAACGGGATCATCGTAATACGTAAACATATTAAGTATTTATACAATGATGAAATCAGGGTTCAGCAATGAAGGGAAAATAACGCAGTAGCGTAAGACGCACGTACAATTTACGTACATTCTATATCGTTCCTGTTACAATGTCCGTGCCAAGTTGTATCAGGATATTTTGCTTAAACTTGCCTGGTCATGAAGCATTCAGTAATGAAGAAATTGTACGTCTTTCAAAAGCAAATAATTAGTCACAGCGCTGCTTGAACTCACGCTGAAACCCTGCTAGATTATTTGAAGCAACAGCAAGACAGCACCCTAGCTGAGAAAATAATGCTGAGACATTTTCAGAGTACCATTTTTCTGAAAGGTGAATGAAGGAGAAAAGAACACATCTTTGTTGACGTATTTTAAATAATAGTTAATTCTTTTGTTTTTGGTTCGATATGAGTTCGATATTTTTCCATGCAATTTTGTATACGATTTTTAAAATGATGAATTTATATTTTCTATGGATAGGGATTAACCGGGATTTTATTAACTGGGATTAATATTCAACAGTCGAGTGTAATAATAATAATAATAATAGCCCCTTCAGTCATAACTGACTATGGGAATGCGCCCCTGAGGTGACAGCCCTCAGCTGCTTATTTTCCTGGTGCTCCTTTCGACGTTTTCTCCTCACCTCTGCTTCTTGTGTGAGCCTCTCTTCGCCCAATCTGAGGTGGCGCCGTAAATAGCATCGCCACTTAGTGCGATCGGCAGCTTCATCCTCCCATGTTGCTGGATCCATGTCCAGTGCCCTCATATCTCTCTTGCACACATCTTTGAACCTCAGCTGTGGTCGCCCAACTGTTCTCTTGCCATCTGCTAATTGTCCGTAGAAGATATCTTTTGGGATGCGACCATCTTCCATGCGGCGAACATGGCCAAGCCAGCGAAGTCTGCGTTGTCTAAGAAGCGTATACATACTTTGAAGGCCAGCACGTGACAACACCTCGACATTTGTCACTTTATCTTTCCACGAGATGCCGAGGATGCGGCGTAGACACCGCAAATGGAAGGTATTGAGCCTTCTTTCTTGCATAGCATAGGTCGTCCAGGTCTCGCTGCCATATAGGAGTGTGCTGGTGACGCAGGCATTATATACCGCAGCTTTGGTCTTCATTGTGAGTTTAGAGTTTCCCCAAACACGCGATGTGAGGCGGGCAAAGGTAGCTGCAGCTTTGCCAATGCGGCTGTCGATTTCTGTATCCAGTGAGAGTTTGTCATTGATGGTAGACCCTAGGTATGTGAAGTCGAGTGTATTTTTAACTGATTAATAATATTATAGGGGTTGCCATGGAGAACACCACAGTGTGGAGTTTTTTTTTTTTTTTTTTTTTTGGCGTACGCCCGCTAATACTCGAGGCGAAATCTCAGGTTATTATTTATGTCTAACCTGACATTGATTTTACGTGAGTATCCCTTTATTTCTTGTACAGAGACAGGTGTCCCTCGCCATTCAGGCAAATACTCGCCGATTTCGGAGGTACCCATTGCAGCTGGGTCGGCTCAGGAGCCGCCAGTCCCTGGTCGACGACACTTCTTCAAATGTCCTCGCCAGGTCTCGAGTTAATCCAGTCCAAATCCCGGTCGACGAAAAATCCTCAAATGCCGTCGCCCGGGTTTGATCCTGTATCACCCGGTCGCCAGAGCGGTGTTGTAACCACTACGCTAGCGCGGCTCCCAGTGTGAAGTTAAATTCAAAGGAAAACGTTTACAGTTAACAAAACGTACAAATGCAATGAAGGTGTATATCGGGCCGAAACACTTGTCGGACGGGGGAACTCCTTCTGATGATCAGATTGCGTCCTGTTGTATCGCTCTGTAAAGAGTTTCCTATCATACACTGAAGCGATATAAAAGGGACTGACTTATGAGAGAACATAATGCCACAGTGCAAACGACATCGACATAATATGGCGCTGATTGACTAATGAGAAAACATAATGGAACGGCACATAACACTGGCATAGATAACACAGACTGACTTAACAAAATGTATATTGATAAGACAGAGACAAAACTAGCGTGAACGTGAATAGGTCACCCTGCGAGATGGAGGCGCCTTAACCTCTAAACCTCTTCCTTCCCAACCACCTTGTGGGGTATACTTTTTTGTTAGTCAAAGACTAGCGGATATAAAATTGTTGACTCTGGTCTCCTTCACTGGACACATACTAATATTCACATTGATAACTTTGCCAAAGAAATCTGGAGCCATCTCAGAGGTAAAAATTAAGATAGCCGTAGCAAAAGCGCGTTCTATAAAACTGAAATAAGGACAAAAGTTCTTGATTGTTGTCAAGAGCCAATCCTGTCACATGGACGCAAGTCATGAGCACTGGCGGATCTAGGAATTGTCCAAGGGAGGGGCGACCCATCAGAATAAAAGGGCTCCTATTCATCTTCCCCCCCCCCCTCCCCCCGCTGTTCCAGACATGTTTTAATTCGCGCTTCGTCCGACTTAACGATTACTTACATTTAAGTCCCTAGTGGGGGGAGGGGGGAATACTGGAGCGGTTGGTATGAAATAAAGGTTTTCAAAGTCCCAAGGGAGGGGCGATTGCCGCGTCGCAACCCCCTTGGATCCGCCAATAGTCATAGGTAATTGGTAAATAAGCAAGAAGATTCCTCCAGGCCAGAGAGATGTGGTTTTCCTGAAGAATGTTACGAACTTCATGGGCAGCCAAAGAGTGATGGAGACGTTGTGAAAGAAGCATGTCCGCAAAGGCAACTTATTATCCATATTAGGAGGATCAATCCACTTTCTTTGGGAGTTGTATGAGGTGAAGAAAGCTGCCATATACTGTGACAATAGGAAAAATCTGATGGGCAAAACGATAGAGGATGACATAGACAACAGCTTTCGAACAGCTCAAAATTGTGACATGGAAAGAAGACAACCACAGCAGTGATAAACAGCACTTTGGAACAGGATGTTGTGGACAGACATGATCGCCTACGCCAGCCGTATGGTACTTGAACAAAAAGGCGGCGAAGGACAGAGAAAACATAATCAATATAAACATAGACATGACAGGGAACACGTTGATGTGATGAAGAGTGTACTAACACGGCTTAGATCGCCTTCCAGGTATTTCAAAGCGTCAGAAATTGTCTCCCTTGATTTACTTTAGAGCGTGCAATTGGCAGTGCGGTTAGAGCGCTGGCCTCTCGCGGCAAAGGTGCCGAGGTATAAACACGTTGGCGCCACGCCCCAGTCTACCCAGCTGTAAATGGATATCTGATACTGCTCTTGAGTTAGGGAAGGAAAAGGCAGTGAGGAATCGAACTGGTTACCCCTCCTATCATAAAACTGGACCTAGTAGAGTAAAGTATCTAACACTTCACTCTCCCACGATGGTATCTGTTATGGGACTACCTTCACCTTGGGGGGCGTTCACATGTTACGTAAGGAAATTTGTGATATTTCCAGCCCCCCGTGTGCGTAACAAATACCCACAACATTTCAGAACCCCCGTCACCAAGGCGTAACATCACCGCACCCCCCACCCATCCTTTTGCGTTACTTAATTTGTGAACGGCCCCTTTTAATTTCCATTAGCTACTATTTCTAATCATAACATTTTAAAAAATGTCCTATAAATAAGAACATTACTTTAAAGTCAACACGCAGTTTGGCCTTCATTGGCCGGAACAGCCACCACTTCGACTCAATTCTCAATTTCTCCCCCTCCCCCCCCCCCCCCCTTTTTCGTATGCCTATATTATATAAATACACGCTTGAAACTTCTTGCGGAGGAGGTAAGGAAAGAGTATTAACTTTCCGAGTTACTCAACGTTTTTTTGTGCGGATAGCATGCGCTAGGTCAGCTGACAAGTTACATTTAGAAATGACTGTGATCAGGTTCTACACTTCTTAGACCATGACATGTGTAAATATTGAGCCTTTCTTGGAAGTGATTGCCAAGATATAAAGCTCCCACGCTTTTTTTTTTTTTTTTTTTTTTGGACACGTTGTGGTTATCAATCCATTGTTTATATCTGTATTTTATGCAGTGATATTGTTGCTATAAATATTGTTTGCATCTGTATACGGTGTCGTTTTTTCTTTCCGTACGTGTGTTGGTATTTCATTTGCGTACACAAATACACATACAGACTCACAGAACACGCGCAAAACATAAATCGGCAGATCTGGCAAATACACACGCTCAAGGTGACTCTCGCACACACTCTCTCTTTCATGTATACAGCATATATAAACACACATGGTTCTCTCTTCCCCCTCACTCGTATGTATGTGTGCACACACACTGTACATTCAAACGTAAGTACGTATATGCGCACTCATACATACACCGAAGAGACGTTCTTGTACAGGGTGTTTATAAAGTCTCTGTGTAGTGAAATTTACGCCCGGGCGAGACTACGTCACGAGAAATGTGGTTTTCAATTGGGGCTTGTTGTGTAATGATGAAAACAAATAAGGAGGTCCTAGAAAATCTAGGTATGAAAAGAGAACTAATGAGGGAGATCAAGGTTCGGCAGCTAAAATACTTTGACCACATAAAAAGGCATAACACCTTGCAGAAGACCATAACAGAAGGGAGAGCTGAAGGCAAACGTGCATGGGGAAGACAGCGCGCTATAAGTGGGAAGATAACATCAAGAGATGGACAGGAAAGAGTCTATCAGAGTGCACCACCAAGACTAGAGACAGGAGACGTTGGAGATCCATTACAACCAACCTTCGTTGTGGAGATGGCAACTGATGATGATGATGTGTAATGCTGCACACGAGATTGTGGAACACAGCATTGGAACACAGAATATCATGACGTAAATTTGCATCATTCGTGACGTAATTTCTAAAATATTTTTCAAATTCACTGCACAGCGACTTTATAAACACCCTGTACTTATAGACTTGACATTATACGCTCATTGAAAATAATTTCAGCAAAAGTCCGAAAATCCGGACTGCTTCGGGATTTGGTCGGTCCGGATTTTAGGATTTTCTGGATTCTCAGGCAGTACTTTTAAAATTCAAATTTAAGGAAGAATAAAGAAGAGATGAACAGGCAAATTTTGTTGGTTTATTCATTAACAAATACAGAATGCTTCATTTATCAAAATTATTCCGTCATCTCCGCGACTTCTGTTGCGTCTTCTGCACTGCTTGTAGATGGAACACTTACAAAAAATCCGGGAAATTTTTTAAAAGTTTTCATAAAAAAGTTTATATATATATATATATATATATATATATATATATATATATATATATATATATATATATATATATATATATATATATATATACACACACACACACACACACGCGCGCGTACAGGTCAAATCTTCCCACAGTGTGTTCCCTATTTACAAATTAACATTATGATTCGTCAAAATGGAAGTGGGATGATAAAAAATTATTATAAAATATTTTGTCCACAGCTACGTCTCAAGTTTCATAATGAAGAAAGAAACAGCATATCAGAACAACAATAACATGGAAATTCAAGCTAAATAAAAAAAAGGACAGTTCTCACCTAATCTGTTTAACTCTTTCTGTGGCACAGTTTTGCCGCCCAGAACCCAGTGGTCATATTGGCTCTTCCCCGGTGCATGCCCTTTCGCCACCCCATAGACCTCAACGTGTCAACTTTCCCTTTTCTGTCTGCAACCCGTACTTTTTTTCTGCTTGTCTTCTCACATTCATAATACCGTCTGACGTACTTTTTGTAATGGTTACCACATTGCGCTGGCGATCAGGTGTTCAAGGTTCAAACCCGGGCGTGGGCATTTGAAAGAGTGTCATTGACCGGAATTTTGACTGAATAACCTGAACGGCTCCTGAGATAAACCCTTCGCTCCTGACCGGGTTGGAAGGAAAGTCCACAGGCTCCCCAGCCTCGCAATGACATGTCATTGGGCCGAAGGGCTGAAAGCTCAAGTGCCGCTGGTTAAGAAAAAGAAAAAAAAGGGGGCAGTCAGCTGCACAAAACCCCATCTCTCTTCTCTGACGAGCTGTTTGTCCCAGTAGGAAACTGGGGCTCGAAAATGAAAGCTTGTACTGACAGATCACAGATTAGATGACAAGTTCTGAATATAAAAAGGATGAATTTTGCGCATGCTGGAACCAAGAAAGCGGTCATCTACATTCCCCGGCAACGATTGCGACATGCGTTTTCTTTTTTTTTTTCTTTTGTAGATAGGTTTTTTTTTTTTGTAATTTGTCTGAAGCAGTGTTGTATTTGTGATGGACGTGTTCGTTTAGCGTCTGTTATGACATTTCGTTTTTAGCTTGTGTTTTTTAAACCATCCGGTTGGCTAGGCAGTTAGAGCGCTTCCCTCTGGTGGCACGGTTCCAAGGTTCCAGGATCGAACCTAGTAGCATGACGCTGCAGTCTATCCAGCTGTAAATGGGTACATTTAAGTAAATGGGCGCTTAAGGGTGATCAGTGATTGACTGACTGACGGAACCAACAATCAGGCTAATTCACCCAGAAGGAGTGATCTATTGACTGACTGAACCAACTACTACTACTTAGTCGTTCCTTTTCTACCGTGAGGTGTAGAGGTTTGTAAGAGAGAGCGCCATCTATTCTATCGGCTGTCTTCCTCCTGGCTTGGTTCCATTCTAGTCCTCGGTCCTTCAAAGATGTTGTCCACCCAGCGGACTTTGGGTCGTCCTGGAGGTCTGGATCCCTGGCTCTTAGATTCCTATGCTTGCCGTGGTAGCCGATCTTCTCCCATTCTGCAGACATGGCCAAACCATCTTAGTTGGGACTGTTCTACTTGGGTCTGCAGAGGTTGGGTTTTTAGGCCTTGACGTATCGTTTGGTTGCGGCTCTTCTTGTTACTTCAACCACCTTCTTTAGATACCTCATTTATGAGGTTTAGATCTGGCTTTTGTGGGTTGTAGTCATTGCCCATGACTCGCATCCATACGTCAAGACTGGGACATAGGTGGAGCAGTATACAGCCATCTTCGTCTTCTTACCAACTTCTCTTTTGCTGAGGAATCCTCGATTTATGGCTTGAAAAAGTCTCCCAGCTGCTGCTCTTCGGGTAGCCAACTCTTCTTTGATGCCTCCCTTCCGGTCTATGACAGCTCCAACGTAGTTAAAGTGGTCGACCTGCTCCAGGACCTGTTCTCCCAGCTTAATCTGATGTCTTCTTTCTTCTCGTGATATCACCATGGTTTTTGTTTTCGAGCTGCTTATGATCATCCCTCTTTTCTCCAGCTCTTCCTTCCAGACTTGCAAGTTGGATTGAAGATGTGCCTCTTATTTAGCAATCAGGGCAACACCATCAGCAAATCCCAGCTCTGAAATACAGACCTGTCTCATCTTCCAGTACCCCACTGAATACTTTCCTGTCCTCTCCTTACATGCCTTGATGACATCGTCCATGAGGAGTATGAACAGATAAGGTGACAGGATATCACCTTGTGACTGAACTAATTCACCAAGGAGGAGTGATTGACTAAATGAGTTAGAGAAGACATAGGCAGCTGGGAACTGGTCACCTCTCTTCATAACAAGATTGACCTAGTAGGAAATCTCTAACACTTACTTCCCCTACGACAGCTTCTGCCACGGGAATACATTTACCTTTACTTTTTACTTGTACACGTGTTAAGTCGTCAAAATTAATCAATCAATGCTCTTTAGTTCCCCAAGGAGCATAGGCCTTCAACAAACTAACATACGCCAAGTTCTTATGACGCGAGCCATCACCTCAACGTCTTGCCACGTCTTCCTAGCAGAAAAGAAAGCGAGTCAGGAACCCAGACTCCTTTCGGCTTTCTTTGAGTTGCGTCGTGCGCCTCCTTACTAAAGGACCTTCTTCTGTCTTGGATGACTGAGTTTTATTTTCTTTAGTTGACTTCTTCATTTTGTTTGTTGAAGTTTTTTTTTGCTGGCTTTTACAGATACTCATCGCTTGGTTTCTGAGACGTGTGTCCTTTCATAAATATTCATTTCATGGTTTCTGAGAAGTACATTAATAAATGTTTTGTCACACGCAGAGATTACATTGGCGGCTTTTTAGGAGTGCATTAAGAGATGTTCTAATCAGTGCTTTTTTAACTTATCATTTCTTAGAAGTGCAATAACTGTGTTATTCGAACAGTACTCTAACCCATTGGTTCTCAGCGTGGGCAATGCCATATTTCTATGGGGCCATAGTAAGATGGTAAAGTACCCTTTTCCAGCTAACAGCGACTTTTGGGAGAGGGTGGGGGGGGGGGGGGGCGCCACAGAGGTAAATGAGGATCAAAAGGGGACCATGAGCAAAAAAGGGTTGAGACCCCCTGTTCTAACCTACATACTGACTTAACATACGTAACATGATACAATACACAACTAAGAAAACCATAAACACTTGTTTCTGATGTAGTCACTAGCACATATGTTAATGCAAAATCAAGAATGAACATCTGCTTTCTGAAAAGCGCACGGGTTTCTCAAATATGAACTAATAGATATTGTGAAGTATGTAAATACGGGTTTCTCAAATATGAACGAATAGATATTGTGTAGTATGTAAATACGGGTTTCTCAAAAATTGAACTAATAGATATTGTGAAGTATGTAAATGCGGGTTTCTCAAATATCTCAAATATGAACTAATAGATATTGTGAAGTATGTAAATACGGGTTTCTCAAATATCTCAAATATGAACTAATAGATATTGTGAAGTATGTAAATACGGGTTTCTCAAATATAAACTAATAGATATTGTGTAGTATGTAAATACGGGTTTCTCAAATATGAACTAATAGATGTTGTGAAGTATGTAAATACGGGTTTCTCAAATATGAACTAATAGATATTGTGAAGTATGTAAATACGGGTTTCTCAAATATCTCAAATATGAACTAATAGATATTGTGAAGTATGTAAATACGGGTTTCTCAAATATGAACTAACAGATATTGTGTAGTATGTAAATACGGGTTTCTCAAATATGAACTAATAGATATTGTGAAGTATGTAAACACGTGTTTCTCAAATATCTCAAATATGAACTAATAGATATTGTGAAGTATGTAAATACGGGTTTCTCAAATATCTCAAATATGAACTAATAGATATTGTGAAGTATGTAAATACGGGTTTCTCAAATATGAACTAATAGATATTGTGAAGTATGTAAATACGGGTTTCTCAAACATGAACTAATAGATATTGTGAAGTATGTAAATACGGGTTTCTCAAATATGAACTAATAGATATTGTGAAGTATGTAAATACGGGTTTCTCAAATATGAACTAATAGACAGTGTGAAGTATGTAAATACTTTCCACCATTTTTCACTGCTTATTAAGCATGGAGCCACCGCTGCACAGCTGACCTTCTTATTGCAAGAAGCCTCCATCTTTTTTTTTCTCAACCAGCGGCACTTGGGCTTTCAGCCCTTCGGCGCAATGACATGTCATTGCGAGGCTGAGGAGCCTGTGGACTTTCCTTCCAACCCGGTCAGGAGCTTCGCTTCTTCCCATCCACAGAGGGTTTATCTCAGGAGCCGTTCAAGTTATTCAGTCAAAATCCTGGTCGATGACACTCTTTCAAATGCTCACGTCCGGGCTTGAACCTTGAACACCTGATCGCCAGCGCAATGTGGCAACCATTATACCAGCGCGGCTCCCAGAAGCCTACATCAAAGCATGCGCTTCTAAAACACTGGATTATGTAGAGTTTTATTTGACATGATAAAGTTGTTAGCCCAATGAACGATCTCCCGTTAGTGAGCCTGGTACGACATGCCTGAGACAGTAGTAGTGCTATTCTTTCAGGAATTTCCCCCCCCCCCCCCCCCCTTCCAAACTAAACGGGGCTTACAAATACTGTAATATACTTTGAACATATTCAAGTCGACCTGAGAGTCAACGACGACGAACAAGAAGAAGAGGAGGAGGAGGACAAGGAGGATGATGAGGAGGAGGATGAGGAGAAGGATGAGGAGGAGAAGGAGGAGGAGAAGAAGAAAAAGAACAAGGAGAAGAAAGAGAAGGAGAAGAATGAAGAGGGGAAGAAGGAGGATGGGGAATAAGGAGGAGGGGGAGGTGGATGAGAAGGAAGAAGAAGAAACACAACTTCATATTAGTCGTCTTGTAAGACATGCCTGATGCAGCAGCTATAGTCCTGATCTCCACAGTGGTCTCTCGAATCTATACTTACAAATACTGTAATATACGGTACCTTTAAATATTGCTGTAAATTGATCGTACATCATAGTTGCACCGTCATCAAAATAAAATTCCTTTTTATTTCATGTTGAAAAAATGTTAAAAGAAAATCAATGACACGGAAATTAAAGGATTGGGGTTGTATGACAAGATAATGTGAAACTGTAGACAAGAATCAGACAAATACCAGTGGAACAAAAGATGAGAAGAATGTGTTTGCGATGGATATGCCACACATTAACACACGGAGGAAGGGATGAGGAAGGTATGGACTTACCGTCAGCTGATGGCACGGGACAGGAAGATTTGGTATGAGTTTGTTGAAAGCTAATTCTCACTGGGACGCTGAAGATGATGATGAATGATGATGACCATATTTGCTGAAACATTTCCTAGAAACCATAATCATGAATATTTGTGACAGTCACAATATCTGTTGAAACACTTCCTTGAAACCATTTGATGAGTATTTGTAAAATTCACCCCATCTGTTGAAACACTTCCATGAAACCATTTGGTGAATCCTTGTAAAAGTCACCCCATCTGTTGAAATACTTCCATGAAACTATTTGGTGAATAGTTGTAAAGGTTATCCCATCTGTTGAAACACTTCCTTGAAACCATTTGGTGAATATTTGTAAACGTCACAATATCTGTTGAAGCACTTCTCAGCAACGATGTCCTTGGTCTACTTTCCCTAGAATGCGAAGTACAAATGCAATTCAGTCAGATTCTGTGTTACCCAAGCACTGTTTATGCACACTCATAGTTGCGTCACCAATTACTTAGCAGCTTAATTTCTTTTCACGTCCGCATTTAAAAATTGCACGTTTAACGAAACTGACCAAAAAAATTAAAAACCATCAAACAGATCCACACCCTTAACCATAATTCACGTGTGTAAGGCAGGTCACGTAGCACCTTCATATGGCCTTCCGAGTACTGCCTACACATTCCTTTGTCATTGAGTTCCGTTCAGTGTGGTCCCCCGTGTTGCACGTTGTATCAAAACAACATTGCTTGAAGCACTAATAAAATTATGTTTTCGGTCACTGCCTTCAATTTGGTAATGTAATATACTTACAATTCATACTTCACAGTCATTTATATTTGGACATGCGCCCTACTATAACCGACGGACCATGTGTCTAGGTTGAACGGTGTGCGCCTCGCCAAGACGAGGCAAAATGTTTGTTTTTAAATGTGGGTAATATTTGATACATTTTTCATTTACATTGATCAAGCAATGGTCAGATTGGGTAATCTCCAAAACAGCTTTGGAGACTACCTCAGATTGTATTCTGCGCAGGGCCGTTCACACCCCAGGGGGAAAATTATATTGTACCGGTACCAAAATAGTGCATTAAAAAAAAAATTTTATTAACCCCCCCCCCCCCCCCTAATAAAGTCCTATCTACGGCCCTGATTCTGCGTTACTATTATTAGTGAATTATGTAGATTTGTACTACAATTTAATAAAAGTATATACGAGTACAAGTGAGTTGTGCAGCGCCTTCATCGTTATATAGCTTTATCTGTTTGAGCATTGGTGCTTAATTTAATTTAACTATTAATTTTTTTTTAATATAATGATTCGTTGGCAGGGCTGTCCATGGGCCGATTTAGCCTATTTGGCCCAATCGGTCCCCACGCCCACAGGGGGCCCTGGACTTGGGTTCTCGCCTCCAGCTTTAAAAAAAAAAAAATAAAGAACGAAGATTATTTGAAATTAGGTATCAGGAATATATCCTATCACATTGTATAAAAACTAAATTAAGTCCAGGGGCCCCACCAGAATGGTTCAAATCGGGCCCCGCAATTACTTAGGCCGACCCTACCTTTACGTGTGTCATACTTAATGTGTCATTTGTTGGAAACTCTATCTACAGAGCATAAAACAGCGGTTTGTCTGATCAACGCAAATAAGTTTCCACATCAGACAAAAATGTTTAACTCCTTTACACTATAGTTGGGGCCGTGGTAGATCGCGGGCCTACTCAAGTCAAAGACTCTGAAGTGTCATCCTCCTGCTGTTTGCTACCCGCCCCCTGGCTAAAATTCAGTTTTGAACCAGCTCCACAATGGTTGCAGTATCAAGGTTGGGTTGTCTATTTACTCCTGGCTTTATTAAAGAGCAATGTCATGGATCCCCCGCTGAGCGCTGTTAATTCGTTCTTGAAAAATCGAGCGCTAACCGTAAAAGTACGTACTAAACGAAAATTGATTTCCCATAAGAACTAATAGAAATCAAATTCGTTCCCCGGGGTGCAGAAAGCTGTATCAAAATTAAGTAAAAAGTGATTTAACAAAAAAAACTAAATAGTTGATAACATTTTGTGACTACATATAATATCAGACGTAATGAACACAAACGAAATATTATGTAGGTATAGTACTTACAATGATGATAGGAAACGCTTTACAGAGCGATACAACAGGAGGCAATCTGATCATCAGAAGCAGTCCCCCCGTCGAACAAGTGTTTCGGCCCTGTATACTCCTTTACACTCTAAGGAGGGCGGGCCTACTTGGGTCATCTCCCAAGTATCTCAGCCTCCTGTTGTCTTGCATCGAAAATGAACCTATTTCACTTTGGTAGCAACTTTAAAATCCACAACTCCGCCAGTCGTGGATGCAATTGTGAAAGTAACAAAGAGAAGACAAATTATTCCGTTCGTTCCGCCGCACACCACGACGAGGGACAGACACTGACACACCTGCGCGAAGCCGACGAGGCTAGCCACTGCGCGCTAGCAACTGAAATTCTGTGCCCAACACCTCTTATAATATACTTCGCGTGTTGCCCGCCAGTCACAGCCCTTTCACCAGTACACCGAAAAACTCAACGTATTGTGGACTTAGAAACATTCCTGGTGTTTTCTGTACCGCAGAGTTTACTGTCCCGAGTTCCATAGCCCATTGCGGTTGTTCCATAGCCAGCATGATGCCTTTTCCGCAGTTTCACTAAGCCTCTTCAGTGCCCTTGTTCTCGCCTGTCTGTAGTGGTTTTGATGGTATTGTATGATGGTGATATTACTAAGTGTGATGTATGAGGTCAGCTGTGAAGGCTCCTGAGATAAAATGTAGCAGTGAATTTTCAGAAGGCCTTTCTTGCTACCACTACGACCTCACACCTATCTTTTTTTCTAATGAATGTGGCTACGTTAAAATCTAGGGTACTGAATGTAATGTATTGTATTGACATATACAAACACACAGATATTAAATAATATAATATTATCAATAAAATTTAGAACACAATGAACTAAATTCAGCTGGTGAAATTTTTAGAAAGTAAATCTTTTTTAAATTTATTTGTTCTGAACCAAGGTTTTATTTTGGCCAGAACATATGAAAGATTTTAGAATTTATGAGTGAATGGCATGAATAAATGACATGATAAATAAAAGGTGTGTACGTATATAATTTTCACGAGTAGTTATTATTTCTACAGTTCATAGTTTTATTTTCCCTGGGAGAACGATGAATAGATGTGCTGTTGGGGTGGCTTCATCCCTCCCTGTCTAAGCCTACCAAGCATTGTCCATTTATGATGGAAGGAAATGGGATGTTTTAGTAGTAATTCACTTTGGGTGCTATGTCTATGAAGTTGGTGTAAATCCAGCAGACCAGCCTGCTTACGTAACTTTGAAAGAGTAGTTCTGGTGCTGGAATCTGGTGGCCCCACCTCTCCGTGCTTGGGGGCAATATATCGGGTGGCCCCACCTCTCCGTGCTTGGGGGCAATATATCGGGTGGCCCCACCTCTCCGGGCTTGGGGGCAATACAAGGCTGTTCTGCCGAGATGCGACACTGCACGGGTCCTCACTGTCAATTATCTACCCAGCATTTGACACCACCTTTTGGTGTCAACATAAAAAACTCACAGCTCTGAAATAAAGTATTGGTTTGGGTTCAGAACCTTACCTAAGGAGCCACTTCTACACATAACAATTTACAATAACACCATTTAGACAGGGTCAGATCTCTCTGACCATACAACACACCTTACCAAGTTGGTTTCACATAGGATAAGTTCTCCCAGACTACATATTCAGAAATATGTTTATTAGCTTCTTGCCCTAGGATAGGATAGGTGATATGTTCCACTGATCTCAACACTTGATCTGTCCTTCCTAATCCTTGCTGGAGTTTATATATATTGTTTGTCCCTAGACCCTGAACTAGGGCGGGGGGTCTAGAGCAAATCCTTACTTGTTTGTAAGGCTAGATTTCGATATGGCAGTATCAAATCACTCGAAACATTAAACAATATTCAAAATATACAAAGAAATAATTTCAATCTTACCAGATTATGAATAAAGAACACAGAAATGCTAGCAAAACTCAGCTGAGCTGCTGGCTATAGTATGGCGTCCCTGAACTTATTTCTATTTACTTCATTTGAAATCACCACACTTAAAATTTACTGTGTCTATCACTGGACAACTATTGAGGAATGGCAAAAAAGCTCGTCTGAGCGCGGATAATATGATTGTCTGTGGCCAATCAATGCCTTGGTTTTTTTAAATTCAAATTTCCTACACTAAAGTCATTTCAGTCATGCTTCAGTCAAGTATGGATTTTTATCTGTTAGTCTGTCCGTCTCTACTTGCGTTTTCACAAAAACGTACTTGGTTTTTGAACCAACCTATCCATCCCCTCTACAAATTTGCCTGAAAAGTTATTTTTAGCCACAGCTCCCACCAATGTCCCTTCTCTTTCATTCTAACTAGATTTGAACACTTGCGTCTCAAGGTCGCGATTTTTGTGCAAATTAGTGACATGTTTGATTCAATGCAGTCTTTCGCTGATGTGAACAACAGTCTTTTGTCATTGTCTTCATTATTATCTATCCGTCTGTATAAACAAAAGCATATTATTTCACTGCTCAGGATGGGCCATCCGGCCAGCTAATTTTTATATTCCTAACATAAATATTAAGAAAAAGTTACTTTTTAAATTTTGTAATATTTCAAGCATCTGCGTTTGCCGCTGAATTCAAATAAAAGGCTTGGTATCGCAAAAGCGTCCAATAAATGACTGTGGCGTATCATATCCACGGTCCCTTCTGTCGTTTTCCTTCCCCCCCCCCCCCCCCCCCAAATTGCGTCTCCTTAGCCTTGCTAGTCTCACGCAATTTTTCAGTCATATTTTTTTCCTTTTGATCCGCCGTTCTCATCCCGTTCAAATGGTAACCGTTTTGATTTCCCGTCTAGCAAGTCAATTTTTATGGAGGGTAGTGACCCGCGGCGTGGGCGATCATGCCTTCTAGTAACTTACGCATTCTTTTTATCCCTACATTTTATCCTTTGGAGATATTTTTACGTTGTATCACTGTTAATTTTGTGACACTGTCCCCTCAGCCCCAACAGTTTCAATAAATCATACACTGATGCAGCCACGAGCCCTCTTGCGCCCACCTCAACAGCCCTGACCCTTTGCAGTGAACCCATCGTGTCTCAGATCCGCGGCCAGATCATTATACTTGGCCGCTTTGAACGAATGTTGCTCGTCCAATCTGGATTCAAATGGCACAGTCAGTTCAATCAGTATAACCTGAAGCGATGAGGAAGCACTATATCGGGCCGTCTCCGCGATTTTCTTATACTCTCTGGATATGCCCCTCGTCCAGGTAGGTCTACCACCATCTCCCAGTCGTTTGCACAGTCAAGAAGCGATGGTAAACTGCTACCTGGTTTACTCGGTTTGGGGTGTGCTGACTTTCCTGCCCTCAGAAAGTATGTATTTGCGGTGTTCGGCCTGACTTTGCTATTCGCCTTCATCCTTGCCAGGTCTATTGTCGCAGCCAGCTCATTTAGCACTTTGTTGTGTCGCCAAGTGTATCGCCCTAGCCCTAATGACACCTTGCACGCTGAGAGCACGTGTTCAAGTGTCTGCCTCCTCTGGCACAGGGGGCACTGTTCACCATCCGACTTTCCCCATCTCACAAGGTTTGTGGCCGACGGCAGCAGGTCATACATTGATCTAATAATTTCTTCTTCTTCCTCGTTCGCCTTCAGACTTCCACATTTATGACTCTAATAAAGGCAGTAGTCAACCCAAGGCTCCCAACATCTCCAAACAGTTTTTCGTTGACAGAAGTGGGTTGTTGCCATATGCTACTCCGTTCATTACTGTAGGTTGGGCAGTATTGCAGCAGGTGTTCGACTGATCTAATAATGAAGCTGAGCCTAAGAGGTGCCATAAACCATAAATGATTCCACGTCAAGGACCTTTGCAGGGCTCCTTCCCATGTAGTCCATTGGCCTTGTTGGGCCTGCTGCACCGCCTTTTGCACCCTCTTACCATTCTCAGCTCCTCGTATCTCCTGAACTACCATGTCTCTGCGCTCTCTGCTTGATGCCTTGGACCACCAGCGGATGTCTCCATGACCAAATCCCCGTCTATTCGTTTGTGTGTATCCGATTACCTCCCTCAGTTTGAGCGACTCTTGGGCAGCATCAACAGCTTCTTCCACTCTCCACTTCCTTCCCGTTTTCAGTGTGGGTTGAATGGACTTAACCAGGTCATCTGCTGACTCGCGTAGCATCATTGTAAGCCTTGCCTTTCCAACTTTGTGCTCTTCCACAACTGACTTGAAGGGAAGCAGAAGTTTTGACTTTCTGCAGTACAGTGCTACATCTGACAGACCTGGTGGTACCCCTAGCCATTACCTCATGAACTTGTTGACACTAATATAACAACATAATATAAACGATATTATAGGACTTAATCGCTGCTACTTCCATCGCTTCTGACTACAGTTGTCACGGCGAAGCTGTCTTCATCATCAGACGACTCGTTTAGCAGACGGTTTTGTAGGTGTTGACAATGTTTTTTTCTGGCCCCAGATGTAGAGGCACGCCTGTTTGGTTAATGGGGGCAAAAGGTATCCGAGGAAACTTAAAAACAAAAACAAAAAACAAAACGAACTGAGCTTGCTTTGCTTTGCCACCTTCTTTTTTCTCTTCAAGAAGCACCTATTAGCAATTAAGATCTTGTACCACGTAAAATTCACTATTACCATCACTAGAAACTTTCCTAAAAATGGACCTACACCCCGGGAGTTACACAACAGAATAAAATTTTATATTATCAAAACAAGAATTAAGATATAAATATCAGACCAAATGACAATGATAAATTAAGAACAAAGCAATAAATAGGGGGAGAGTGGTGAGCAATGGACCGTTAGGAGAAATGGACCGCCCCTTGTATCTCAAAAACGAATGTTCCATTTTAATTTGGACCATAATGAAAAAATACCAGTAGGGTGAGATCATTTCCAGGAACAACGTCCGGTTTCTTTATGTGCGCGCATTTTTTGACAATCAGTGACCTCATTTTGTACAAGGAAATAGTTGAGTTTTTGAAGTGACATTGCAAGTCCAATTTTTGTCGCTGCTTCGCTGATTGTACGGTAAGTTATTTTTATAGGCAGAATTACCATTTTCCTGCATAAGCAATGTTCTTTATGCCTAAAAATTATTAGCTTTAAGAGTTTATGCTTGTCTTTTCTATTTGAATACCTGTGGGGAGAAATGGGCCGTCACTGGTCCATTTCTCCCCGAACATGGAAGCGTTATACATGTATCCCATTCATCACAAAATATTTCTTAAATCTTAGTTTGTTTAAACAGTTGAAGAAATATGTTTAAATTCTATCAATGTAAACTATAAAACTAATCATTGTTAAACTATCAATGTAATCCTATTTTATAAGTATAATTATTATAATTATTTTATACAGTAAATTATTTTTTTCCAGAAAAAAATGACTCGTGTTTACAAGAGGAAAACAGATAAAGGCAAAGTACCGGAGTCCATTATGAGAGCTGCTGTGACTGCCGTAGTGGAAGGCATGCCTGTTAGACAAGCTTCCAGGGAATATGGAATTGCTCGGACAACTCTGATCAACAATATTAACAAGTCCAAATCTTCAGAAGTCGGCCTCACTCCAAATTATCGGCACAGCAGATTTTTAATGCTGAACAGGAAGAGAGTCTTGCAAATTATCTGGATAAGTGTTCCAAAATGTTTCATGGACTAACACCAAAAAATGTTCGTACTCTTGCCTTTGAAATGGCAACATTGAATCATTTGAAATGTCCGCAAACATGGATTGAGAACTCAATGGCAGGAAGGGAATGGCTTTTTGGCTTCCTGAGGCGGCATTCACAATTGTCAATAAGACAACCAGAAGCAACTTCACTGGCACGAGCAACCGCATTTAATCGACACACTGTTGCAGCATTTTTTAATGTACTACAAGCCTCTTATACAAAGCTGAATGTAAGCGGGGATCAAATTTACAATCTTGATGAAACTGGTGTAACAACAGTACAAAACGTTCCTAGAGTCATTGCACCACGTGGTACCAAACAGGTTGGGCAAGTCACATCATGAGAACGAGGTGAACTTGTCACAATGTGCTGCATAGTTTCAGCTACTGGACACAGCTTGCCACCAGTGTTTGTGTTTCCAAGAAAAAATTTTGAACATTTTATGTTAAATGGAGCACCTGAAGGCTCTTTAGGACTTACCCACTCTTCAGGTTGGATGACAAGTGACAATTTTGTGAAAGTGGTTGAGCATATTGTGAAATGTGTTAGACCTTCAGAGACATATCCCATCATTGTGATCATGGATAATCACGAAAGCCACATTTCCTTTCCTGCTCTGGAGTTGGCAAAGCAGAACCATATTCATGTCATCACTCTTCCACCACATACAAGCAACAAAATGCAACCATTGGATCGAACTGTCTTTGGGCCCATGAAAGCAGCGTTTAGTCATTTAGAAGATTCATGGATGATAAAGAATGTTGGAAAAACCCTCTCCATCTATCAGCTTGCTGAGCTTGGTGGCGCTGCATTCGTTAGGGCCTCTACCCAACAAAACATAATGTCTGGGTTTAAAGCTGCTGGCATTTGGCCACTGGATCAAGATATTTTCAGTGCTGAAGATTTTCTGCCTTCTTACATCACAGACAGGCCTCAGATGTCAGAAGCATCAGTCCCTACTTTGATTGAACCTAATTTAGGCCTGGTTGATAAAGGGGCCTCACTCAGTGGGACAAACTCCCTGGCTTTATTGACCAGTTCATTTCCTGTGTCGCCAAATGATGCTGCCCCAAAAGTAGCTTTAAAAGTGTTTTCTCCTCCTGAGTTATTTAAAGGATTTCCTAAGGCTGCTCCTCGTAAGGAAAACAATCGAGGGAGAAAATGTGGCAAGGCAATACTGGCAACATCATCTCCAGCAATGACGGAAATGCAGATGAAAATGAAATACAGATCAGAAAACAGAAAGAAGGTTACTATATCAAAGGCCAAGAAATCCCTTTTTGTGTCTGAAGAGAATGTCAGTGATTATGATGATGATACTGACAATATACCATATGATGATGACACAGATTCTGACATAGGCCTATCTATGGATGAAACTGGGCGTGACAGTGATGATGAAAGTAACAGTGTCAGTATGGAGGGTGTAGAAAGTGTAGACTTAAATTGTGGTCAATATGTAGTGTGTGAGTTTGAGACAGGAAAAAACACGAAATATTTAATTGGGAAAGTCATGCAGCTGGAAGATGAGGATGGCGATGTGGAAATCAATTTTTTAAGAAAGAGTGGTAAAATGTTTGACAAGTTTTTTTGGCCTGCTGTAGAAGATTTAGGGACTGTTAAAATAAGTCAAATTAAAGCAATATTACCACAGCCAACTTGCTGCAAGGGTACAAAAAGAACAGAAAGGTATCTACGTTTCAACATATCCTTTGGTAATTTACAATTTTATTGATTCATTTTCATGGACTATTCCTCCTGCATATGGTCCATTTCTCCCCTTCATCAAGTCCATTACTCCCCATACGTGGTCCATTTCACACCATTATGGTATCATTGCTTCAAATGTTAATTTTATAAAAAGTTTTAATGTTTAACCATTTTATGTAGACTATATTTTGAAATACCAACGGGCTGATCACCCGTTTGCCAGTCACTTCGATTACGGAAACAACAGCAGATGGATTGATTTGCCATTGCCCTAAAGACGCCAATAGGCGTGATGGGAAACAATGGCAAAGAAAACCTATCTGCTGTTGCCCTAAGACGCCACTAGGCGTAATGGCCACTGACTGCTTTGACAGTCGGTGGCTAAGGACGGAAGAAGAAGAAGAAGATATTTTGAAATAAATGGGTATTTCACCTACACATATTAATAACATCTCAAACTTATTATTATTTCTATAGTTATATCGAATTTGGTTAAAAATGAAAAATGAGGGACCATTTCTCCCCACTCTCCCCTAAATATCATAACAGTGTCCGATGGCTGTCACCCAGAGCAGATCGCCCCTCTCGCACCCCCCTTAGTTTGCCAAAGTGTTCAATTAACAACAGGATTAATTATTACTGCTTTATTCCCGTACAGTTTCCATATAGCAAAAAGATTCAATTACTCAATGGCCCACATATAATATGCTATCATTAGCCTGCATGTTGTGCATCCCTACTCTAGAAGGAGATGGTTGATTATGTACAATTACTCTAATTTCTTCAGCCAAAAGAACCTATGAGACCTCCTAGTGCAAAACAGAAGGAGGAGATGAATATGTTAATATCATGATATTACAATGCACTGTAATTTTGTAACAGATAGTTACTGGAGAGCCGCGGTAGCGCATTGTATAGTGCACTGGCTTCCTAGCTCGGTGGTCCATGGTTAGATCCCCAGATTAGGTGGGATTTTTTAGACCACAAACGGCTCCGGGGTCAACCCAACCTCATGAAATGTGTACCAGAGCCAACTCTGGGAAGGTTAAAGGCGGCAGCGTGATGCTGACCACACCACCCCTAGTGTGCTGAAGGTCAAGAAAATATGGGCCTAGTTACTGTTTAAGAGAGACAGGATAACAGAGTCAGAGGGAGACCCAAAAAAACAAACAAACACACATATAGAGAATAGATCTGGAGACAGAAATGAAAGGAATGAGACAGACATGTAAAGACATTGAGTTGATGACACAGGACAGGATGACCTGGCATGAGTTTGTGGAAAGCAAATGCTCAGTTGGGAGCTGATGGGCAATGAAAGAATGAATCATGGCCTAACAGCTGTGTAGACTGGTTTGTTTTGGTTTTCAGGACCACCTATATTACACACGGACAAGTCCATCAGTGCTCCGATCTTCTCCCTTAGATCACGCAAGGAGGATCTCAGCACAGTGCGCAAACTCCATAGTACCAGCGAGGATCCCAATGTGTGTATACAGGAATCACACATTCTATAAATATTTTTGTGGCAGGTAGGTTTTCCTAATTCTTTTTATTTTGCCGGGGCAGCGGCCGTATGGCCTACTCTTTATGATTTCCAGCTGCTGAGGGATTTTTAACGTGAGCAACATGCAGACGGTATCTCCTATTTTTTTCACCCTTATCTGAGAAGGCTAGGCATCTGATCTCACTACCCAGGAGATCAGGGGGGAGTATGACATCATTAGGAACCTACAGGTTCTGAAAAACTTCCCATCAAATATATTCCCTGCACTGAGAACTGAACCTTGTACCTTTAGAATTAGAGGCAGATGCTATACCTTTTAGCCATTTCGACCCCCTAATTTGTAGATTGGAGTAGTAATACAACGTATAATGACTACAATTATGCTGATGTTCAGGAAAAATCAAGAGAGCAGAAAAGACCATTATATATCGCCTTTATAGACCTCACAAAAGCATTCGACCTGGTTAGTAGGGATGGACTCTTTAAAATCCTCCTGAAAATAGGCTGCCCTTCTAAAATGCTGGAAATGATAAAGTCATTCCATGACGGCATGAAGGGAACAGTCCAATATGCTGGAAGCACGTCACAGCCCTTCGATATACGAAGTGGCGTTAAACAAGGCTGTGTTCTGACTCCGACCCTCTTCGGAATCTTCTTTGCCTTACTCTTGAAACATGCGTTCAGAGATGCAACTGAAGGAATATGCCTTCACACTAGGTCAGATGGCCGTCTGTTTAATCTTTCAAGGCTGAAGGCAAAAACAAAAATCAGAAGGGTCACTATAAGAGACTTGTTGTTCGCTGATGATGCTGCAGTCGTCACTCAAAGCCAACAGGAGCTTCAGAGCTTGATGAATCGCTTCACTAAAGCATGCAAGGACTTTGGCCTCACAATAAGTCTAAAGAAAACGAATGTGCTGAGTCAGGATGTGGGTGCTGCACCAGTTATCACTATCGATAACTATGAATTGGCAGTGGTGCACCACTTCACATACCTAGGGTCTACCATCAATGACAAACTCTCACTGGATACAGAAATCGACAGCCGCATTGGCAAAGCTGCAGCTACCTTTGCCCGCCTCACATCGCGTGTTTGGGGAAACTCTAAACTCACAATGAAGACCAAAGCTGCGGTATATAATGCCTGCGTCACCAGCACACTCCTATATGGCAGCGAGACCTGGACGACCTATGCTAAGCAAGAAAGAAGGCTCAATACCTTCCATTTGCGGTGTCTACGCCGCATCCTCGGCATCTCGTGGAAAGATAAAGTGACAAATGTCGAGGTGTTGTCACGTGCTGGCCTTCAAAGTATGTTTACGCTTCTTAGACAGCGCAGACTTCGCTGGCTTGGCCATGTTCGCCGCATGGAAGATGGTCGCATCCCAAAAGATATCTTCTACGGACAATTAGCAGATGGCAAGAGAACAGTTGGGCGACCACAGCTGAGGTTCAAAGATGTGTGCAAGAGAGATATGAGGGCACTGGACATGGATCCAGCAACATGGGAGGATGAAGCTGCCGATAGCACTAAGTGGCGATGCTATTTACGGCGCCACCTCAGATTGGGCGAAGAGAGGCTCACACAAGAAGCAGAGGTGAGGAGAAAACATCGAAAAGAGCACCAGGAAAATAAGCAGCTGAGGGCTGTCACCTCAGGGGCGCATTCCCATAGTCAGTTATGACTGAAGGGGCTATTATTATGCTGATGTTTATTATGCTGACAATGATGTTGAGTATGGTACTGATCATGATAATGGTGAAGATGATAATGATGCTAATGGCAGTGGTGGTGTTGATGGTATTATGATAAATGTGATGATGATGAAAATGAGGTTGATTAACCAGGATGGTGTTGATGATAGTATTGATGATCATGTTAGCAATGCTAGTGTCTTGTAGACACTGGTAGTGTGTGCGATGAAGATGATTTTACTACATATAAGCCTGTCTATAACAGGCAATCCAATACTTCCAGTGTAGGTCAAGTCTACTGGACAGGGATACACCAATAGCCTTTTTCATGTCACCATATTAAATTTCCCCTCTTTCTACCCCCTTCTTTCTATCTTCCTTTTCCCTTTTCAGTTCACCGTTGCAGTGAAGTGTAGTGGGGAGCTTTGTCACATTAGCTGCTGTAAGCTCATTTTGTTGTAGGATTTCTGTGGTTGTCTATTCATCTGTCTCTTGATTTTCCCTGTGCTCTGAAACCAGATCTTCTACTGTTTCTATCCCTTGCGGGTGGAAATTCCTGATTACCAACTGAGTTATCCTCCCTCTATAACATCTGTAAATTTCACTTTTCAAGATGTTGGGAAGCATATAATATCAACCGGACAAACATTTGTGCTTTTATACTGCATACTGTAATCAAACTAACATACATAATCAGTGTCACCACAACAAAGATCTATTCAATGTAAGAAACTATTTTATTATAATACTGGTTTCACATCGTTCCTAATCTATAAGGCAGAGAGTGCAGCCATAAATATAAACACTGTTCTAGCTTTTTAAGAACATAAACATTCTGTAACGTCAGCACTCACATAACTTTAAATATAGATGTATACCAACAAAACTAGGCGTGTATGAAAACTTGGATGCTTTTAAAACATATCACTAAAAACAATTAAATGAGTTTAAAATGCTGAGATTTTGGTAGGTTAAAAAAAAAAACTAACAGAATCTTCTCCGCTACCAAGTTGTAGAGTTCACAAAGGTAAAAATATTATAAGATATATATTTAAAGTTTATTTCCAACTGATGACCTCTACAGAAACATTACTGAAATATCAACAAATGTACAACTGAATAAGGTCAGATCAATATTTTCTTGGCATAATTTCAAAGTTCAAACTTTTCATCAAACTATACAACTGTAATAAACTGTCTGCAGTGTTAAAGTTTTTTTTTTTTGTTGTTGTTGACCTTCCTTCACCGTCTTAAAATACCAATATATACCTGATTTTAAAATCTATAGTATTCTCAGCAGTAGTTTTCAAAAATATATAATTCTGTACATGCTTTTTGCTATGCTGAAATCACAAGTATGCTTTTACAGATCAAACATGACATCTAACGAACGAATGAACTTTATTCTCAAAGAGTTTAGAATTAGCCCGTCTAACATTCTGCCCTTCCTTTCTCTCGTCTTCCACACTAATTCTATTTATTCTCACATGGATTTAAAGTGTTATTCTTTAAACAATGAAATAAAATATAATAAAATAAAATCACAACATTGTAACAATACAATAACATTTTCACACATTTACAGTACCTTATCATAATCAATATTAAATAGGGCAAAATTATCCTTAAAACCTACATATGATGATATACACTGATTTAGGAACATAACTAAATTAGGGTGGCATATAATCTGCACTCATGATGTATTTGAAAAGTCTGAAATTGTATGAATATGGACTAAGCATGCTTTTTAGATGAATGACAAAACTCACTGTTAATGCAGAAACTAAGTAGCAAAATACACAACTGTGACTATTACTGAATTCAACCAAAAGCAAAATCACTGAATCCATTGCAGAAATCAAGAAAACGAATGCTGGTGAGAAGGCCCCCATATTCAGCTAATGACATTCTTAACCATTTCTCTAACACAAAGTGTTAATACTGCACTTGCATACTCAATAACTTCACCCACTTGTATTAAGAGATCAAATTATTCTATAACATGTGAACACGCAAATGAAAGGGAATTTATTTTGAGTTTTTTATTGACAAAATCACTTTGTTTTCTTGCTTTAAATACGTAATTTGTTTTCAGATAATTTATTTTGCACTGAATGGGTAGAACAAAAGCGAAGGTTTAAAAAAAAACACAATAACGTAAAATAATTAAACAATTAAAATTTTTAAGTCACCGAAAAGTTTCAAAGTGTTCAAGTTCTTTATGAACTCCTTTTAAAGATTGCCAAACTGTAAATGCATCATCAAAAGCAATTAAAAAACCATTAAATTGTAGCTATTAAAACTGAGTAATAGTCTTGGCTGAATGATGCACATCGCCAAAAGAAGGAAAAATTGTATTTAAAAAAAAACAAAAAAATGTTCACTAAAATATTCAGGTTACAACTGTATAAAAACAGTTTTTCTTATTCCACACATTAAATAATGTGTAATTAAATAACATTAAATAACAAAGGAAAACAGCTATATATACTATGTCATAATCTTAAAAATTATTTACTCATATATATTATGATGAGATATATTGAAAAAAATATGAGATAACAAAACCCATACAAAAAGGAGCTGAAAGTAAGACTCATAAGAAATACAGAAGACAGCGACAGACCATGAACAGATTCATTCATTCATCACTCTTCAGCTCCCTAAGGAACATGGGCCTTAAACAAACTTGTGCTAAGTCTTCCTGTTCATGCCGTCTGCTTAAGGTCTTTCTATGTCTCCTTCATCCCCTTCATGTCTGTCTCCAGTTCTCTTCTCCATGTGTTCCTTGGTCTCCCTCTATCTCTCTTACCTTAGGGATTCCAGAACAAGGACTGCCTGGTTATGCTATCAACAGGTTTGCTCAACGTGTGTCCTTGAATAGGTGGCACACACACACACAAAAGAAGATGTAGAATCATATATATTCCTTGGCAGCAATATAGACACAGCTGGAAGGACAGACAATATCAAAATATGAATGAATACAAAAGGCCAGAGGATATTTCACTGCATTGGGAAATATATGGAGATCAAAAGAAATGAGGTCCAACACGAAAATCAGAATTTTCAATTCAAATGAAACACGGAGAACAAATAAAACAACAACCAAAAAGCTACAGACTTTCATAAATGGATGCTTGCATAGAATAGGAGGAATGAAGTGGTATAGCTAGACCAATAATGTGAAACTGATGACAAGAACCAGACAAGTGTCAAAGTAACAAGAGATGACAAGAACCAGACAAGTGTCAAAGGAACAAGAGATGAAAAGAAGATGCAGGAGATGAATACAACATGCACTGAGAAAACCTGCTGAAAGTATTACCAGGGAGGCTATGCTCCTTGGGGAGATGAAAAGTGTAAGAAGGAGAAGAATAGATGGCACAAGCAATTGCATGATTTTATCGAAGGCATATACTTCACAGAGAGTTTGAGTGTTACGAATGAATGATGAGATTATTCAAAAACTGAACTTTCAGTACGGAACTGCTACATGCAATGATCAACATCTTTCCAGCTCAGTGGCATAAATGATGTTGTGATCAAAAGCTTTAATTTGCTGTAGTCTAACCTATAATCAAGTTCCCAGTTACAAAAGACCACATGATTTCCAACAGCCAACTGGTGCAGTTTTAACCCTTTCATAGCACAAGAATACATTTAGGAATTACAGGGGAGATCATCCTCATAAAAAAAGGGTCTTTCAACAACAAATTAGTTCTTTAATGTGAATCCCTAACATCTCTGTGCTCTCGTGGCTAGGAGTTCCCAGAGTTCAAAACAGATCAATCAGTGCAATGTTATTGGATTTTTACAAAATTATTGTGCGCACTGTGTTACTCGGTGTGACAAAAATGTCTAAGTTCTTTCAATCCATGCCATCTCACTCTTCTCATGCCAATGAATAAATAATACACATTAATGGGTATATTGCACGCACTCACAAGAAAAAAAGCAGAAAACTAGACAAAAACATAACACAAGTGATAGGCTTATCGGCGACTCGAACACATGACCATCCGAAAGAAACTACCTGCTTCGTGACGAGAGTGAATAGTGACTAACCACACTGCCAACTAAGCACAGCAAAAATAGTGCTTGATGGACAGAGGTCAGTAGCATGAACACCTCATGTAACTACAGAATACTGGATCGAGACAACACCTAGGCTGATTATAATGCAATCACTTCTATAGCCTTCCATTTACGTGCATCTGCAACATGTTGGAATACTTATCTCTGGTCTGAGATTAATGTCTCTTTAGAATACTTATCTCTGGTTAGAGATATATGAAATTTCAAAATACTTATCTCTGGTCACAGATATATGAAGCTTAAGAATATTTATCTCTGGTCAGAGACATATAAAACTTCAGAAAACTTATCTCTCATCAGAACATATGAAACTTAAGAATACATATCTCTGGTCAGAGACATAAGAAACTTAAGAATACTTATCTCTGGTCTGAAGCATATAAAACTTAAGAATACTTATCTCTAGTTAGAGACATATGAAATTTCAAAATACTTATCTCTGGTCAGAGAATATGAAACTTAAAGAATACTTATCTCTGGTCAGAGTCATATGAAACACAAACATATGTATCTCAAAAGAGAATTATGAAATGCTGCCATTTCTTTACAGATGGTTCTGGGATGTTAACATATCTTTACTGATGACCTATTCTTATGTGCTGGACTCTTTGACCTGTGCTCTCTGTCAAGGTGTGCATACAGCTGAGCTTCTAGAACTTTCTTATCAAATGTGTCAGACTCATATTTTCCCTTAATGTCATCTCGAAGAGCCTGGCTTAGCTGTGCCATGGCCCTGGTCTGTTTAGGAAAGATTTCAAATTGCATGACAGATTAGGATATTGCCTGTGTAAACTTTTTAAAGGCTCTTCTGATATTATTAAAAATAAAACCAACAAGGCACGAGAAATTTTCATTAAATAAGGAAGGGAGTTAACTATCTCAGGAAGATCCATTCTTAAAGAAATTAGTGAGCCAATAAGCTAAAAGAAAAACAAAAATAAAAACAAAGTGAAATTGCGTTCCAATATTTATATAATTTTATAAATACACTTGCTAAGTAAAGATCACAAATTTGCTTAAACAGATCTGACATGATGTCAGACGAATTACAAACCTATTAGTCAAAAGCCAAAACAACTAAGTAGAAAGATGCAAAACATTAACAAACAGATCAATCACTGAATCTATACATTAGTCAACAAAGCTGATATTGCTAACAAGCTCTTAGAATTAAAATTACCACACAACTACTACACCCCATGTGGTTTCTGGGGTACACCCCATGTGGTTTCCGGGGGTCTCTGAAGAGACAAAGAAAGAATAATAAACTGCACCCTCAGGCATGCCATACAAGGCAATAAATATGAGGTTGTACATGGTACTCACTATATCATCATGTAAAACAGGTTGCCACAGAAACTACCACTGCACAAGCACGGGATTGCTACATGCAGGCTTCCTGCAAGGGGACCAGCTACAGTGGTGGCTCCATGTTCCGTAAGAAGTGCACAGAAAAAGACGATGACACAACTGCTACATTATCTCATCCTTGTTGCACTGCCACATACTATATTGCCTCATTATAATCTGCACCACTACGAAAGTACCACACTGTGATAATCTACCACATCACACGATACTTCTACACCATCAAAACCTCTTTTCTCTACTGCATTAGCACATCATCACAATCTGCGACATCACACCATAATAATCTGTCAACAGTTATTGTTATTGTTGAATAGAATTGACACCTTTGCACTCTGGGCAAACCCATAGGTGCTCAGTCTCCCTCAGTATATGTCGAAGAGTGTGAATGCTAACTGTTCCTCTAGCTCGCTGGTTGTATACACGACGACGGATGCATCCTCTCATATGTCCATCTCTGCTAGTCTTACGTTTGATGCCAAATTCCAAGTCTTAAACTTGATGATCCATCTATTGCAGTGTCATTATCTAACAGGCGATCATTAATTGTTCTCATTATCTCTCCCTTATCCATATCCAGTGTCAACAGTAAACTACCACACCATCACAACCTGCCACACCACAGTAAACAATCAACCCATCAAAATCTGATGCACCAAAGTGTACCACATCATCAAAATGTGCCAAAATCCCAACTGAAATACCATGCCAATAAAAAACTACCACACCACCTCTCAACTGTAAAATAACCAATAAACTATCACACTGTCATCAAACGATCACAATCTTGACAGGTATCATCATCTGTAACCTATTATAAAAACCATTAACCTGTCATAATGTCTAATCATCACATTTGATTGTCACCACATTTGACTGTCACCACTTTTGACTGTCACCACATTTGACTGTCACCACATTTGACTGTCACCACATTTGACTGTCAACACATTTGACTGTCACCACATTTGACTGTCATCACATTTTATTGTCCCCACATCTGATTTTTCAGCACATCTGATTTTTCAGCACATTATTTTGTCTCCATATTTGATTGTCACCACATTTGACTGTCACCACATCTGATTGTTGCCACATTTGATTGTCACCACATCTGATTTTTCACCGCATTTTATTGTCTTCCCATTTTCCTGCCATACATTAGCCTGTCACCACATTTGATTGTCACCACATTTGATTGCCACCACATCTGATTGCCACTACTTCCCTTGTCACCACATTTGATTGTCACCACATTTGATTGTCACCACATTTGATTGTCACCACATTTGATCATCACCACAATTGATTGTCACCACATCTGATTGCCACCACTTCCCTTGTTATCATATTTCCTATCACCACGCTTGTCACCACATTTTGACTGTCAATACATCTGCCTTGTCACCCCATGTGACTGTCACCACATTTGCCTGGTCACCACATTTGCCTTGTCACCACATGTGATTGTTACTACATTTGCCTGGTCACCACCTTTGCCTTGTCAAAACATTTGCCTTGTCAGCACATCACCACATTTGCCTTGTCAACACATTCACCTAGTCATAACATTTGCCTTATCAACACATTCACCTGGTCACCCCATTTGCCTTGTTACAACACTTGACCTTGTCACAACATTTGCCTTGTCAAAACATTTGCCTTGTCACCACATGATTCTTACCACTTCAGCCTTGTCAATACTTTTGTTTTGTCACAACTTTTACCTTGTTGCAGCATGTGCTTTGCCATACCATTTATCTTGTTGCTACATTTATCTTGTTGCCACATTTAACTTATCATTATACTTATCTTGTGACCATTAAGTTTCAGAACACCCCACATTCTGAACAGTTCATAATTAATATCTTCTAGGCTCCCCATCTCCCACCAGCACAGTGACCACCAAGATTACAAACAACTGTAAATATGTAGCACTAAGAAGTACAGTTTTGTTTTACCTGTGCAACAGTTCTTTCCCTGTAATCCATCATTTCCTCAATTCTG
Source organism: Oreohelix idahoensis (assembly GCA_024509875.1). Lineage (NCBI taxonomy): Eukaryota > Metazoa > Mollusca > Gastropoda > Stylommatophora > Oreohelicidae > Oreohelix > Oreohelix idahoensis. The sequence continues at coordinate 174,820 of JAMPIV010004698.1, forward strand.
TGATCCTTTTGTAGAAGAGATCTCTCAAGATTGCGTCTATATCTTTCATCATCTTTATGGATTCTGAAAACAAGATTTAAAAAAGGAACAACTACCAAATAGCAAAATATTAAACTTTTCAGTTTTTCAACCAATTTACCTCAGCAGTAAGAAAAAATATACTATTGATGCCATATAGTATAAAGTATATAATATATGTATATATAAAACATTAACTCTTTAGGTAATATTACATTTATTATATAACATTAACTCTGTAAATAACACTACATTGTTATTTAACATAAACTCTTTTAAAAAATATTTCAATTTTAATATAGCATTGCTCATTAGAAAATAAAAATTTTATTACACAACATTACCTTTTTAATTTGAATTAAATGTTTGGCCACATCAGATCAAAATCATTCATTATTAATTTTTCATCTAACATTGCGCCAATGCAATGTTTATCTCCCTAAATTATGATTTTTAAATTTCATCCAGTTTTCAGAATATCTGTATAGAATATCAAACAGAATTGTATGATTGCAGCTTATTTTAATAGATGCACAGTCTTGCTAACTCATTTATTTTAACTCTTAGTATACGAGCGGCCTTCTAGAGAGGCCGATGATCGATCCCCGTCAATAGCGAAAATTTATAGCTGAATGCATGTTTAAAACCACTGAACAATTTAGTTACGTGCATGATATAGGGGTTTCATTTCTTCACATTTTGATATATAACACTTATGTTATCTTTATAAATAAATTATTTATTGCAAAATCTGTAATGGTAGTCATGAAAGGCAGCTCGTATACTAAGAGTTAAACAAGCAATAACAGCCACCATACTTGAAAACAACACCCCTACAAGATATAGAATCATACATGTATCTTGGCAGAAACATAGAGTTGGGGGGACAGACAGCGATATCAAAATAAGGATACTTTAAAGGCAAGTGGAGCTTTCATTGTATTGGGAAATATCCTATATATAAAATCCCAGCTTTTTCCATCAGTACATAACGCTAAGCAAAGCAACTTTGGTTGAAAGTTAGACATTAATTGTATAGTTTCCCTTATATGTACTCTCCCGAAAATAGTAACACTTACCAAAGAAGAATGCGCAAATGAAGGTGTGCACAAAAATAGTTATAGAATGTGTGATCACGTATACACATATTGGGATCTTCACTGCTGCTACGTAGTTCATATACTGTGGTGATGCACAGTAGTTTTTTTAATACTTTTGTTGCTGTTAGGTATTGGTGCTTTTGAATTTAATTCCCGTCTTATGACGGGCTTTTACACTAGTATGGAAATAAAAAGAAATCAGGTCCAACACAAAAGTAAGAATGTTCAGCTCAAATGTCAAGTCGGTCCAATTGTATGGCTGTGAAATATGGGCAAATACAAATAACAACAAGCAAGATGTTACAGACTTTTATAAATGTGTGCTTGTGTAGATGAGAAGGATTGAAATGGTGTGACTATATCTCCAATGCACCAGTGGAACAAGAGATATGAAGAAGATGCTGGTGATGGATAAGACTCTTACTTACTTACTTAGTCGTTCCTCTTCTACCGTGAGGTGTAGAGGTTTGTAAGAGAGAGCGCCATACTATTCTATCGGCTGTCTTCCTCCTGGCTTGGTTCCATTCTAGTCCTCAGTCCTTCAAAGATTGTCTAGTGTTGTCCTCCCAGCGGACTTTGGGTCATCCTGGAGGTCTGGATCCCTGGCTCTTAGTTTCCCATGCTTGCTGTGGTAGCTGATCTTCTCCCATTCTCCAAACATGGCCAAACTATCTCAGTTGGGATTGTTCTACTTGGATCTGCAGGGGTTGGGTTTTTAGGCCTTGACGTATCGTTTGGTTGCGGACCATGTCTCTTCTTGTTACTTCAACCACCTTCCTCAGATACCTAATTTCTGAGTGGATAGGACTCACTTTGAAGAAATCTGCAGATAGCATTACCAGGTTAGTCCTTGTTCTGGAATCCCCATGGTAAGAAAAGAAGAGGTAGGTCAAAGAACACATGCAGAAGAAAGCTGGAGACAGAAATTAAGATGATTAAGACAAGATAAGGCCTTGAGCTGATGGCACAAGACAGGAGGACTTGGCATGTTTCTGTTGAAGACCTATGGTCGTTGGAAGCTTAACGGTAGTGAGTAACTGACTGACTGACTGAACCAACAACCAGGCTAATTCACCCAGAAGGAGTGATTGACTGACTGACTGAAACAACAACCAGGCTAATTCACACAGAAGGAGTGATTCTTTTCAGATTTGAAACAATATCTAATTTAATTTAATTTATGAATATTTAATTTTGATTTTTAAGGTAATGAGATGTTAGGACATGCTAAAATTTGGAAACTGATAAACAGATTCACTGCCAACTTTTGTCACTTCACTTATCTACAGCCATTTCTCTGTTAATACAAACAAAATGTTTTATTCATATCCTTAAGAAATGTTAAATTTTGATGAGCACAATAACTATGAAACAATGCTGATCCATTGCCCAAAAAAGTTAAAAATGTCAAATACAGAATAAAACCTAATTATTTTGTAAATGGCTATGATGGATTCTTAGCTTCAAAATGCAAGAAATAACTCAACCTTTACTTAAAAGTTTATACTGGTTATAACATAAAGAGATTTCTATAAAATAAGAGGTGGAATAATAGGTGGGAGCTCCATATTTCATGGAAATGGAAGTCTAGACAGCTGACTGTCGCCTGAGAGGTAGAAATGAATGTATGTGCCAGGCAAACTTCGTGGTGTCTAACTTTTTTTTCCCGCCATTTATTGCACAGTTCAGTGATCAAAGTTAGAGTGAAGCTTTAAATAATGCTGAATATGCAAAAATTTCACTGAGTTATTGAAATGAGATAATTCATGAATTACACACACATAAAGATATTATGTTTAAAAAATCAAGGATATGATAATTAAGCTGAATTTCAAAAAATTTTGCTTAAACAGATCAAATGCATAAAAGAAAGAAAATTATTCACAATAATTTTACAAATATCTTCTACATTTCTGTGCCAGTTTTGAATAGACAGGCATGTTGGAACACATGCTAATAATGAAGAGACTTCCTCACTGTAAAATGTTTCCCAAAAGTAAAGAAATACTGCAATATTACCCACCAGACATCCCCAAAGAAGACAAAAATGTAAGTTATTCTGCATAAAAGAAATAATAAACTATGCAATCACCACAACATACTTTATAATATTTTTCTCTTGCTCCACCTGTTTAACTATTCGATTTTTCCGAGCTTGCAGTGACCTAAGTTCAATGCTGCGATTGACCACTTCTGATGCCCTATCTTCCATCTGAAAAAAAAAAATTATTAATAAGTAATCTGAGCTCTGTGATTGGTAAACTATTGAACATTTCAGCATTGTACATACTACCAACAGCACATAAAACGTAAATAAACAACAGAACTTCAAAAAAGAAAAATTAGTAACTTATATTATCTGACACTATAAAACAAAAGTATGAAATTATAAATTCAAATGTACTGCTTGCCCATTCGTGGGCATGTGAAGTGCACATACAAGCATGCATACATGCACATGCATTCACACCATCATTTTATTAATTTTTTTAGTGATATTTTTATAAATACAGTAAAAGTCCAAATTTTATCTGGATGCCAGAAATCTGGACCATCTGAGAATCCGGACTTTCTGAAAACTCAAACTTTTTAAAATTTCCGGGCTTTTGTGTGTGACAAAATGCAAAATCCCCATGACTCAATTATAATGCAGCAGTAATTTAAAAATTGTTTACATGAATTAACTCTTTTGATACGTTTTTTCAGTCTTTTTTTTTCTACAGGTTTTGCAGGTCTTCGTACAGGGTTTTTGAATTTTTTGTACAGGTTTTTCATCTCCGAGATGTGGCATGTATGACAAGAATGTGGATGGGGCATTAACACTGAAAAAACGAAAACTATGATAATTAGCAACGCAGATGACAAGCCAGTGTTACAAATAAGAACCCAACCTACAGCCAATGAGAAGAAAAATGGTGACAAAAGGCATCCCTGCTGCACTCAAGTTCTTATCTCAAAGGGTTCTGTTAGTTGTCCTGCATGTCGTTCCTTCATATTTTTTCTTTTTTAGATACTAGAACAAGTCAAGAGTTTCTCAACGTTTGCACACATAACAGAAGATAGCAGTTGATCAGATAAGATTTATATATGAAGTTGTTAACCCATGCAGGGATCGGAGGGGCTCAGAGATAGGGCACGCACCTCTAATTCTAAAGGTTCCAGGTTCGATCCCAATATAATTGATGAAAAGTTTTTCAGAACCAGTTGTTCCTAATGATGTCTTACTCCTCCCTGATCTCCTTGGGTAGTGAAATCGGATGCCTAGCCTTCTTGGATAAGGGCGAAAAAATAGGAGTTAAGCATGTTAAAAATCCCTCTGCAGTTGGAAATCGTAAAGAGTAGGCCAAACGGCCGCTGTCATGGCAAAATTTAAAAATGAGGAAACCTACCCATCACAAAAATATTTATAGAATGTGCGATTTCTGTATACACACATTGGGATCCTTGCCGGTGCTACGGAGTTCATGCACTGTTTTGAGATCCTCCATGTGTGATCTAAGGGAGAAGATTTGGAGCACTTATGGAGTTATCTGTGTGCAATAAAGATGGTCCTTAAAACCAAAATCAATACCATGCACGTCATCTTAGTCAACTCTTACAGCGTACTTGGTGACAGAATGGATCTTATTCTCATACTGTCTCCTCAGAGTACTTGGTGACAGAATTGATCTTATTCTCATACTGTCTCCTCAGAGTACTTGGTGACAGAATGGATCTTATTCTCATACTGTCTCCTCAGAGTACTTGGTGACAGAATTGATCTTATTCTCATACTGTCTCCTCAGAGTACTTGGTGACAGAATGGATCTTATTCTCATACTGTCTCCTCAGAGTACTTGGTGACAGAATTGATCTTATTCTCATACTGTCTCCTCAGAGTACTTGGTGACAGAATTGATTTTATTCTCATACTGTCTCCTCATAGTAGTTGGTGACAGAATTGATCTTATTCTCATACTGTCTCCTCAGAGTACTTGGTGACAGAATTGATCTTATTCTCATACTGTCTCCTCAGAGTACTTGGTGACAGAATTGATTTTATTCTCATACTGTCTCCCCACAGACATTTGCAAATCACAAAGGGAAAGAACAGCTTATACAAACCAGCTTTTCTTGCTGCAGCAGATGAGATCTCCATCCTTCCATTTCAGCCTCCAATTTTCTGTGAGTACTTTGAGCTCTCAGCAATTTGTCCTGCTCTTCTTTGCTGAGGAAAGAAAATAGAAATCAGCTAATAGAAATCAGCTCTCAGTGCTGATTTAGTTTAATTTCAGGTCACATAGTGACAGAGAATATCAAACTGAGACACAATTAACATTTTCAGTATCAGTAAATTCAACAAATTATAACAGGTCCACATTGTAGCCCATTGGTGTCACTGACAACACAACTCAAAATGGCATACAGATCTTCTTTTTCAAGTACCATGCCTGGTGGTGTAGATGATAACATCTCTTCACAACTTCCTGACTCCGTCTTCTGTTTATCAATTCTGTTGTTGACTTCCTTCCATGCCATGATGTCCAACCTGTTCAGTACCTTCTGTCTTCCTCTATTTCTTCTTCCTTTAATCTTTCCTGCTGTCATGATATATTCCAGCTTTCTTCTTCTCATAGCGTGCCCAATGAGGATTGATATTTAATATTTTTTAAACAGATTCATCATCATCTCAGCCCGTAACCGGTCATGGGTCGTAGGGGTGCCATGGTGGAAGCATCAGCAGACAGGGTTCTCCACTGCTCTCTATCCTCAGCAATGCGTACAAGTGTGGAAAAACCGTGTCCTGCCCATTCTTTGATGTTATCAGCCCAGGATTTTCTCTGCCTTCCTCTTCTCCGTTTACCTTCGACTGTTCCCTGAAGGATCGTTTTTGAAAGGGAGTCATGACGAGTTACATGCCCAAACCAGGCAAGCTTTCGACGTTTCACTGTTGACAAAAGTGGTTCTTGGTGGCCTGCATAGGTGTTTATCTTCTCTCTAACATAGACATTTGTTTTGTGCTCTTTATAGCAAATGCGCAAAATTCTTCTATAACATTTATGCTCGAAAGCCTGAATCCTTCGCTCCGTATCTGCAGTGAGTGTCCAGCTCTCACACCCATACAAGAGAATAGATAATACAAGTGATTTGTATAATTTGATCTTCACAGGAAAACTGATGTTACTTTTCCAGATCACATTCAACCTTGTCATGGCAGCTGAGGCCATCTCAAGTCTTGTCTTGATTTCTTTAATTGATCTTCCATCACTGCATATAGTGGACCCGAGATATTTAAAGGTGTTAACTTCTTCTAACGTTTGCCCATTTAACGTAATGTTGGTCGGAACATGTTAAAAACAGATTGCATAAATGTAACTAGTGAATACCTTCTGGTCAATCTATAAGTTGGCCCGCAGTTCATCATTTAGCAAACACAAGACTTAGTGATGCTCTTCTAATCAGACTATAAACCATTAGCTTCACAAATTTTGTGTATCTATTAGGAGGATCCCGTTACATGCCCATTGAGGCATATTGGGAATATGGTGTTAGGCCCATATTTTCTCGACCATCAGCACACTAGGGGTGATGTGGTCAGCATCACGCGGCCGCCTTAACCTTCCCAGAGTTGCTCTGGTACCCAATTGGGGCTGGGTCGACCCAGGAGTCATTTGCGGCCTTAAAAAAATCCCACATCTTCTGGGGATCGAACCATAGACCACTGAGCTTGGAAGCCAGTGCACTAACCACTATGCTACCGCGGTGTATCTATTAACCAGCATAAAATCTCTTTAATCAATCAATTCCCTTTAGCTGCCTAAGGAGCACAGGCCTTCAACAAACACATGCCAAGTCCGCCTGTCACATGCCATCAGCTCAAGTTCTGTCCACGTTTTCCTCATTATTTTCACTTTTGTCTCCAGTTCTCTTCTCCATGTGTGTCTTGGTCTACCTCTGCCTCTCTTACCCTGGAAGTTCCAGAACAAGGACTGCTTTGTAATGCTATCCACACATTTCCTCAATATGCAATTTCTTAACTAGTATAAAATATTTCAAAATATATATAAAGGCATCATTCATTCAGTTGGAAATCGTAAAGAGTAGGCCATAAGGCCGCTGCCCTGGCAAAAATTAAAAAATTAGAAACCTACCCACCACAAAAATATTTACAGAATGTGTGATTCTTATATATATATATATACACACACACACTGGGATTCTCGCCGGTGCTTCTGAATTCATCCACTGTGCTAAGATCCTCCTTCTGTGATCTAAGGGAGGAGATTGGAATTAAGATGGTCTTTAAATACAAACCTTTCAGCTCTGCAAGAAGCACAGGCCTTTAACAAACTTATACCAAGTCATCCTTCATTGCATTAGGGAATATACAGAAATAAAAAGAAATCGTCCAACAAAGAAATAAGAATCTTCAACTCAAAAGTCAAGCCAGTTCTACTGCATGGCTCTGAAACATGGAGAACAACAAAAACAACAACAAAAAAGTTACAGATTTTCATAAATGAGGGCTTGCACAAAACAGAAGGAATGAAATGGTACAAGAAGATCACCAACCTGGAACTAATGACAAGAACCAAACAAGTAACCAGTGGAGAAGATGGTGAGTGTGATGGACTAGACACACACACTGAAGAAACCTGGCCATAGCATTGTCAAACAGTGCTTGTTGTGGAATCCCATGGGTAAGAGAAGCAGTGGCAGACCAAAGAACATATGGAGAAAACACCTGGAGACAGAAATGAAAATGGCGAGGAAAACATGGAAAGAACTTGAGCTGATGGAATGTGATGGGGAGACTTGGCATGTGTTTGTTGAATACATGCTCCTTCAGGAGCTAAAGTTTTCAGTCTTGAGGCTGGTGTTAGTTATTCCAATCTGATCTTGTAATCATATCTTAATCTGCTCCAGAGTAGTCCCAATCCTAATCTGCTCCAGAGTAATCCCAATCTTAATCTGCTCCAGATTAATCCCAGTATTCTTTTTAAAACTTTGCATTCAAATTCTTTGTACTTTCATTTTATTACCCATTTATCCATTTTTCCTGTTTTTACTCCATGTACAAGCACAGTTCTGATACAGGCATTACTATTCTCACTTTGTTGTTTTTGAACCATACATCTTGGATCTCCATACACAGCCTAAATCTATGTACTTGCCTTACATCCAGTTCAAAATTATGGCACCAACAGATGCAAAATATAGGTACAATACAGATTTGGAAAAGTGGATCACTAAACTGTCATATACTGTAAAAGATGAATCAACAAGGCCACCACTTAGCTAACAGTACACTCATCAGATATGGTAATTATATCAAAATTAATGACAGCCTTAATCATACCTGCTATGCAGAATCTGTGAACCCCTGAGAATCAATGACTAGAACTCAGTGTTTTTACATCATCATGTAGTAGTGTTGCAACTCTCTTTGCAGACCACAAAGTGTCCATCACTTTGGAACTTTGTGGTGCTCAAAAGGGATGTTGCTATGCACATCTTTATGCGTGAGTTTTATGATGTTTGTTGTCTTGTACGGCAACAGGAGAGAGACTTTGTTGTGTGGTTGACCAGTATGGTCGTGTCTTGGATCGTGTTCATTTGAGTATTAAACGATTGTGGATTCCAAGTGTTCAATGAATTAATGTATCTGTCTCAGCTGAGCCTTTATGGAATATGATGTGTGAATAATTATTATTACCAGTCATCGTATGGACTGAGAAGTATAACGGATAAACTTAGATTTTTGGCTCAGTGTATGATGCCTTACGGATTTTATCGTCAGTGTATAATGGATGTATCTGCAAATGTATAAGTGGAAATAGTCCAATAAATTGTGCTGTATATGTGGATTTGAAGTTCTCTGGACTTATTTATGAAGTTACACTTGACTGTGTTCGCAATGAATTATAATTATATTCGATCCTTAGCAATATGGGTGACGGCAAATAATATAGTCGTGACAATTTGCCAATGATGTTCTCCCAGTCAAACTATAAACCAGTACACAACCAGATTTAATTAGCAATACATGACTTACTGATGGTGTGCTATCTGCTGATGTTTCTGTTCCAAGATCTGTGATAAGTTTTTACTGGTCTGACTTAGCCGCTGTTCCATAGATGTCATAATCAAGGCATTGTTTTCTCTGATAGGAAAGAATAGAGAAATAAGATGTTAGTATTTACTGACATTACATCACATTGACTTTTTTTATTTTACTTCAGTAACAACATATGTGAACTTGAACTTCCATCGAAGTTTGCAACTGAAAGTAAGAAATTTCATCTCCCACAATGCATAATTTACTGGGGTTTTTTTTTGGTTGGTTGGTTGGGCGGGGGGGGGGGGGGGGGGGGGGGGGGGGGGGGGTGTTCAAAGCCAAATGTAATGAACCATGCAAAAATCACTAATGTCAGCATTCTGAGACACTGATATACAAGTATCACAAGAAAGGTTATTCAAAGATCTTAGCAATGGCCAAAGGCAAGAAATTATGCATGCTTTAAGCATAATATAAGCAACATTTCAAATTCTGACAAATTAGGTTTACCATTCAGTATGGAGAAGAGAATTCACCAGTGTGTTACCAAGGCACGAGCAAAGAATAGTAACACTGAGACCTAACATGCATGTCCTAAAAGGCAACTAAGGAGTGTTGGGCATGGGGCTGGTTACCCCATCCTGTAGAAACTTAATACCACAAGGTCTTGAGCTGATGGCACAGGACAGAAAGACTTGGCATATGTTTGCTGAAGGCCTATGCTCATTGAAAGGTGAAAGAAGAAGATGGGAGAAGAGAATTGGAGATAGCAATGAAAGGAATGAGGAAGACCTTGAGCTGATGGCATGGGACAGGAGGACCTGGCATGAGTTTGTTGAAGGCCTATACTCCTTTGGGAGCTAAAGGGTAATAAATTAATGAATTCGGCATCTCCTGATGTTTCAGAATAGACCAGTGCTTTGAAATACAGAATATATTAATTCAAGATAATTTATGACAAACAGCCATTTAAAAGTACTTAATCTGAAGTTTCGTAACAGGTAAAAATCTCCTAATCAAAAGTGTTAACCAAATTATTGTTTTTGTGTTTTTATCAAAATCAAAAATGCTAGCAAGTTCAATTTTGCCTGAGCACCTCACAATAGTCTTTGATATAGTGTGATTATGTTGAATGAAAATTTGAATTATAAATCTGAAATAGTGTGATATAAAAAATATTTAAAATCTCACCTCATGCACACAATTTTAAATAATGCAAATCACAAACATTTTTGGAAATTCGCTTGAATCACATTTGTATTTCAATACTGACCGGCCAAGTATGTTTACGCTCTTATTTGTCGGTCGCTGTCTCGAGAGACTGAGCGTGATGATCCCGGTTCGACCGGGCCCTCCCTGTTCATCGGTTAGCGATGCAGTTATTAAGGCTCCTGTGTCCGTAAATCGAAATGTTAGCAAGCTGTCGCATAAAATTAATTTCTTGTTGCCCTAAGACGCCTGCACGTGGCGTATTAGCAGCCACTGACTGCTTTGTCGGTCAGCGGCTAAGGACGGAAGAAGAAGAATTGTCTCTGAGGACTTGCAGGGACTGTGATGGGCCTCTGAAGGCTTGTAGGGACAAAGATGGGCTTGGTCTGGGCAAGGTCGCCACCGGCCGACCGTGCATGAAACGTGGCTGCTACCTTCCCGTAGTCTGTGAGAGTACATCAAATGTCCCGTGGTTTTATAGCGAGTGAGAGTTCACATACGCCGCAGGCGACCTTTGTCTTTACTGACTGTGTGTGGTGCACCACTCTGAGTGGGGACCTCCCAGTACCAAAGACTGCTGTGCCTGTCACAGATTTTGCTCCTTTCCTCAGACCTACGAGTCCTGAGGGTTCCTCTATAAATGCCTTTGTGCAGATGAGGAAGGACATCCCTCAAAACCTTCGGGTACATGAGGCTCTGTCCATTTTGGCTGGAATGACGTCTCGATGGTTCGGAGGTTTTATAGCGAATATGAGTGCACATGAGGGCAAGTTCGGGCACAATGGGCTAATCACCTGTTTGCCAAGTCACTTCGATTACATGTCCCGCCCATGGGCCTTGTGCACTTGGGTCCCCTCTACACCTCGTTTCACGGGGTAGAAGAGGTTCCGATTATGAGATGAGATTAGATGGTGGTGTCATTGCTGCTTGTAAATAGAAATACTCACCATCCTTTCTTAGTATCATGTATACGCTGTTGTTGCTATTATTATCATCAACATTTCATGGAAATAGGTCCCTAGGCAGTGTGAACGATGTATGAAAGAAAATTTGTTTCTCAAATATAAAGAATCTTTGAAGGTGGCATAGAAGGTTCGGTTTAGATGAAATTGATCAAGGGGATATAACAAATTTGCTTGAGTTGCACACTTAAGAGTTAACAAATGAAGATATGCTAGAATTAGAAAAAGAAAGGCATCAACAATCAGCCTGAGCCACCAAAACATCAACTGATGGTAAAGTATTACACAGCTAATATTCAAACTATAGCAATCCTGAATAACACGAGACACATGGGGGCATTAGTCAGCAGCTTTAGTCCCAGGGACTTTTTAAAAAAAGTTGGGAACCACTGATATAAGCAAATAGACAGGACAAGTATGGATAATGTCACAGAAGAGCTTAAAAGAAAGCAAAATAAAGAACTGATCTACTCAAAATTCAAAAAGAAGGTAAGTAATAAGCTGAGAAAGCCAACAACACAGCAGATAACGTCAACAACAAAGCTGATAAAGTCAACAACAATCTAACAACAGAGAAGATAAAGTCAACAACAGAGCTGATAAAGTGAATAACAATCCAACAACAGAACAGATAATGTCAACAACAGAGCTGATGAAGTGAACAACAATCCATCAACAGAGCTGATGATGCAAACAACAATCAAACAACAGAACTGATAAAGCTAAAAACATTCCAATAACAGAGCTGTTAACATGAATAACAATCCAACAACAGAGCTGATAAAGCAAAAAAAAAACAATCCAGCAACAGAGCTGACAAAGTCAACAACAATCCAATAACAGAGCTGATAAAGCCAACAAGAGAGCTGATAAACCAACAACAGAGCTGATAAATCCAACAACAGAGCTGATAGCTCGGTGGTCCATGGTTCAATCCCCAAATGAGGTGGGATTTTTTAGACCGCAAACGGCTCCGGGGTCGACCCTGCCTCATGAATTGGGCACCAGAACAAATCTGGGAAGGTTAAGGCGGCCAGAGTGATGCTGATCACATCACCCCTAGTATGCTGATGATCAAGAAAATACGGGCCTAACAACATATTCCCAATATGCCTCAATAGGCGTGTAACGGGATCCTTTACCTTTACTTGATGAAATGAACAACAATCTAACAATAGAGCTGTTAAAGCCAACAATAATCTACCAACAGAGCTGATAATGTGAACAAAAATCCAACAACAGAACTGATAAAGCAAACAACAATCAAACAACAGAAATGATGATGCAAACAACAATCCAACAACAGAGCTGATAAAGTCAACAACAATTCAACAACAGAGCTGATAAAGCCAACAATAATCAAACAATAGATCTGATAAAGCAAACAACAGAGCTGATAAAGCCAACAACAATCCAACATCAAAGCTGATAAAGCCAACAACAGAGCTGATAAAGCCAACAACCGAGCTGATAAATCCAACAACATAGCTGATAAAGTGAACAACAATCCAACAAAAGAGCTGATAAAGGAAACAACAATCCAACAACAGAGCTGATAAAGCCAACAACAGAACTGATAAAGCCAACAACAATCCAACAACAGAGCTAATAAAGCCAACAAGAGAGCTGATAAAGCCAATAACAAAGCTGACAAAGTGAACAACAATCCAACAACAGAGCTGATAAAGTGAACAAAAATCCAACATCAGAGCTGACAAAGCAAACAACAATCCAACAACAGAGCTGATAAAGCCAACAACAAAGCTGATTAAGCCAACAACAATCGAACAATAGAGCTGATAAAGATAACAAAAGAGCTAATAAAGCCAATAACAATACAACAACAGAGCTGATAAAGCCAACAACAGAGTTGATAAAGCCAACAACAAAGCTGATAAAGCCAACAACAATCCAACAACAGAGCTGATAAAGCCAACACCAATCCCGCAACAGAGCTGATAAATCAAACAACAATCCAACAACAGAGCTGATAAAGCCACCAACAGCGGTGATAAAGCCAACAACAATCCAACAATAGAGCTGATAAAGCCAACAAAAGAGCTGATAAAGCCAATAACAATCCAACAACAAAGCTGATAAAGCCAACAACAGAGCTGATAAAGCCAACAACAATCCAACAACATAGCTGATAAAGCCAACACCAATCCAGCAATAGAGCTGATAAAGTGAACAACAATCTAACAATAGATCTGATAAAGTGAACAACAATCCAACAACAGAGTTGATAAAGCCAACAATACTCCAACAACAGAGCTGATAAAGCCAACAACAATTCAACAACAGAGATGATAAAGCCAATATAAATCCAAGAACAGAGCTGATAAAGCCAACAACAGAGCTGATAAAGCCAACAACAATCCAAGAACAGAGCTGATAAACCCAACAACAATTCAACAATAGAGCTGTTAAAGCCAACAATTGAAGTGATAAAGCCAACAACAGATCTGATAAAGCCAAATAACACTCCAACAATAGAGCTGATAAAGTGAACAACAATCCAACAACAGAGCTGATAAAGTGAACAACAACCCAACAACAGAGCTGAACAAGTCAACAACAGAGCCGATAAAGCCAACAACAATCCAACAGCAGAGCTGATAAAGCCAACATCAGTCCAACAATACAGAAAACAGTGGCATGACAATGACTTCCCATTCTATGGCTATCTCACCAGAAAACATGGCTGCTGGTATGTCAGACTGAGACCCTATTAACAATGCAGTCATTATACAATCATCATCATCATCCTTGTCTCTCAGCTTCTTGTGGAGCACAGACCGACATTTGTGTCCTGTGCCATCCGTTCCAGGTCTTTCTGTTCTCTTTCCCGGGGTCTTCCAGAACATGGACTGCCTTGTAATTCTATAAACTGGTTTTTTGTTTTTTCTCTCAAAATGTGTTCAATTAAAAGCCAGCATCTTCTCCTCATATCTTGTTCCACTGGTATATGTGTGTGTTGGATTCTTTGAATAAGTTCCACACTAGCAATCTACGTACGTACATGTGTCTGTTTTTTTTTGTGTTTTTTTTTTTCAACTTACATTACACTGCATTTAACATGTAAATGCAACTTCATTTTGAATTAATGCAACACCGTGGTTACTTTAACTCTTTGACTCCGCAATTATTTTCCACCCTGTGCTGTAATTTTAATTTGGGATAGACTAAAAACAACGCTCAGAGAGTTGTTTTGGCACTAGTGTCAAATCTGACCAACGCTCTGAGCGTTGTTCCGGAGTCAAAGGCTTAAAACAAAAAATCTAACAACTACTAACATTATTAAACAAATAAAGAAGAAAGTGTGTATGTATCTGTCACAGAAAATGGGTTAGTGTCAATAAACATAGTCTCACATATATACTGATATCCGCACTTACTGTTGCTGATTTTTTAGAAATCTTTGTCGTGTTTCAAATTTCTCTCTTTCTTGCTTGTTTTCCAAGAACTTCTTCTGAAGTTACAAGAAACACAACACCTGACCATTTTTTGTTGTTTTTTGTTTTTAAAACATACTAAAGATTTATTAAGATGATCAGTTTATATATACACATACATATACAGGCCCATATCCTTTTATCCTAAATCGTTGGGGACAGCAGCTGTGTTTTTTTCAGTTTCCAGATGTCTCCCAAATCACTTTTTTCTACAACTGCCCAAAGTCACTCAAAATTTTGTTCAAAAATCGGCCTAAAGTCATCCAAAGAAACTTTTGATTGTGAGAATATTTCAGTTTTCAAGTGTTCGGATTAAAGGATATGGACCTCTGTGAGTGTATGTGTGTGTGCACACAAGTGTGCATGTGTGTGTATGAATATCTGTGTGTGTGTGTATATATCTTCTTCTTCTTCTTCCGTCCTTAGCCAAAGACCGACCAAGCAGTCAGAGGCCATCACGCCTTGTGGCGTCTTAAGGGCAACAGCAGATTGATTTTCTCTGTTGTAGTTTCCCATCACGCCTAGCGGCGTCTTTAGGGCAACAACAAATAGATCCATCTGCCGTTGTTTCCGTAATCGGTGTGACAAGCCAACGGGTGATCAGCCCATTGGGCTTGTGTATATATATATATATATATATATATATATATATATATATATATATATATATATATATATATATATATATATATATATATATATATATATCTTGTATATATATATCCCTTATATATCTGTTGCAGATTCATTTATAAACACTTAAATAAAGTAAATCCCTCTGGCATGTCGTAACAGGCCACTAGTATATGACTGTGTATGAGGCAGGCAGCCTCAGGCGTGTAAAACAAATGATTAAACAACCACAACTGTGAGAGTATATGACTGTGTATGAGGCAGGCAACCTCAGGCGTGTAAAACAAATGATTACACAACCGCAGCTGTGAGAGTATATGAATGCTTTGATGCAGGTCTCTTGCACCGGGGTCAGCTGCCATGGGGAGCCACACACACAAAAAAAATTAATGAATGAATGAAATTAAGCAAACACAAATACTGCAATCACAAAAGGTTAAAGAAAAAAAAATTACATCTTCTGAAGGTATTGTTGTTGTTGTTGTTGTTTAACTATTGCTGGTGAGCTTCTCACTCTTTTGCAGCAAATAACAAAGTTTGAAGACTCCTTGGTATTATCTACCTATGTTGTTGACATCACCCCTAGTGTGCCAATGGTCAAGAAAATATGGGCCTAACACCATATTCCCAATATGCCTCAGTGGGCGTGTAACGGGATCCTTTTGGTATTATCTACACTGTAGATCTAGGGTTTTCCTGTGACTTTTCTGCCATTCCAAAATGTGCCTAGTTGAAATCATGAGCTCCAGCTTGACTTGCATTTAAAGGATCGTCAAATTTGATCCCAAGCTAAAGGTAAGAAGAGCATGGCATACGGTGCATTCCCCGCCATCCAAGGAGGCTCTCCTACTATACAGAACTAAAATATCGTGCTCTGTTTCTGGGCTCTCCCAAGGAATTGTCACATCCTGCACAGAGCCACTTCTCAGCTCCCCCTGCTTATCACTAGGTCCACAGTGAGATCCTCCTGCATGCAGTCAACCGGGTCAAAGCCAAAGAATTGCATCTGTGGCCCAAGTGACTTCTCCAAGCTGGGTTCTCAACAAGTTTCACCACAGGGGGAATCCCTGGAAGAGTATGGATGATTGCAAGAGTCAATGAGGGTGTAATTAGCCTCACAGACAGAGGTTCACTTCCACATACGTATAATGTAGCATTGTGCATAGCTGGTGGTCATATAAGGATGACTCCAGATATGCCATCCCTGCATTTCTGCAGGTATGAATCAAAATTAAAAAATCAGATCAGTTTCTTAGTTCCATCCCTTGATGCTATCCTTTTGGTTTTTTGCCACAATACAACCCACGCTCCCTTTAACTCTTTCAGATATGGGGACTTCACTGTAGAGCAGTGTGTCACCATTGAGATCCATAACTTCTTGTCCCTTTTTCTTCGTTTCCGTTAAAGCCAGGATTTCTAGTTTCACTTTCCTTATCTCCTCCACCAGCTCCTCTTCTTTCCCATTAATACTCCTGACATTCCATGTTCCATAAGTCATTGTCCATAGTCCGTTCCAGTTCGTCACCTTTAGGATCAGTCCGGTTTTCTCTCTTGTGTTTCATGTAATCATGTTTTAAAGCAAACAGGTGATTGGCCTATTGTGCCTTTGCATGATAGAGGGGCTGCCTCCTTTGGACCTCCATGCAGGCCGCCCTCCTCCTTTTTCAACCCGGCTTGGGACCAGCTTAGGCAGAGTTTTTTTCTTTTTCCTGACTTTATTAAATGATAATTTTTAAAATATACAGGACATAAGAATAATGATATATTTCCTACAAAATGATGTCAGATACATCAATAATGCAGTATCAGACTATGTGCCATCATTCTCGCTTCAAAAATTCTTTTACACAAAACTGTAACATTCATTTCTATTAGTCAGTAACATTAACATTTTGATGACTCCATTACATAACTTACTTACTTACTTACTTAGTCGTTCCCCTTCTACCGTGAGGTGTAGAGGTTTGGAAGAGAGAGCGCCAGACTATCCTATCGGCTGTCTTCTTCCTGGCCTGGTTCCATTCTAGTCCTCGGTCCTTCAAAGATTGTCTAATGTTGTCCTCCCAGCGGACACTGGGTCGTCCTGGAGGTCTGGATCCCTGGCTCTTTGTTTCCCATGCTTGTCGTGGTAGCTGATCTTCTCCCATTCTGCAGACATGACCAAACCATCTTAGTTGGGACTGTCCATTACATAATCAATATATTACATCAGTGGTTCCCAAAGTGGGTGGAAGGATCAACGGGGGAGATAAGCAAAAAGGCGGCAACAGTAAGTAAGGGGGTTGTTGAATATTTGGCAGGCTAAACTCAACAATATTACTTAATTTAACGCTTATATGTGAAAGTGGTTTGATTGTACAGAGCTGGCCTGAGCGCTTAAAAGGAGAATGTAGCCTGAATAACCCCTAACCCACCACTCCTCCATAATTTCGCTCGTCCCAGTTTCTCATTCACCCTATCACAGAGGTTCCCAAGCTAGTGGACGCACACCAGTGGGTACCAGAAGCTTGACAAGGGGTATGAGGAATATTTGGTACTTAACTGTATTATACTATTCAAATATAGCATAGCAGTGTTAGTGAAAAAAAATATTGTCTTCTTCTTCTTGCGATCGCATCTTTGATGATTACACCGTCAGACGAGTTCTCATGATGAATTCGACTGTTGTTTGAAGTTCCTCTTTAACTCCATATAGCTTTGAGTTTAGTGTTGAGTCATTGGGCCAGTATATCTTTCTTAACTGGTCATACAGAGGACAGTCCTGTAGAACATGCTCAGCAGTTTGTTCGTTTAATCCACATGTGCACAGTGGTGAAGCAGACAATCGTAGCTTGTGCATGTGTTTATTCAGTTTGTTATGCCCTGTCCTGAGTCGAAAAATAGTTATCTGTCCGTGCCGGTCAAGAGTGTGATAGTCGTCTTTGGGTTGGTTCTGTTCTCTTCTGATAGTCTGGATAGCTCTCTTTTTCTCAAAGTATGTGACTTCATTATCTTCTTGTTCACATTCTCCTCCCTTTTTTGCAAGTTTATCTGCCTTTTCATTTCCGGGTACACCACAATGAGATGGTACTCACTGAAGTATGGTTCTCTTTTTGGCAGCTACCTTGTTTAGTTCATTTCTCAGATGCGGGAGTTTACCACCCTTGAGAGCTTGCAGGACAGACAGTGCATCTGTGAGGATGACTACCTGGTGGCAGTCAGAGTTGGTGTTATAAATCATATTTGCAGCTTGCTCTAGAGCTTGAACCTCAGCTGTATAGTTGGAACAGAATTTACCAGTGGGAATGTGCCTAGTCTCATAGTGGTTGTCAGGATATGAGATAAAGATACCGGCACCTCCATTCCTAACAGCATTAGTTGCTGATCCATCTGTATAGGCATGTATCCATGATTGATCGGGATAGCTTTCTTGGATCATACTCAATGTAGCAGTTCGTTTTTGCAGATCATTATACTCACATCCACTTGTGAGACCACTGACTGATGTATTAATTTGGAGGGCACTGCTGGCCTGCTCCCATGGTACAGGGTATAGGGTGGGCTTCAGTGGTGTTGTCTTCATGGATAGGTCTTCTTGATGCTGTCTTATAAGTCTTTTCCCCCGATGCACAAAGCTGCTACGCTTTAGACGTCCCAATGCCAGATCATCTAGTCTTGCCTTCATTGGGTGCATTGGCATACTGTTGTACTTTTCCATCTGGATCATGGTTTTTGTGTCTCTTCTATGGGACAATGTCTGTAATCCAGCAACCTTCTGCATCTCTGTTATTGGTGTAGTTTTCATGGCTCCTGTAATGAGCCTGAGAGCTTGATTTTGCACCTTGTCCAAAGACTGCAGATGTGAGTTAGCAGCTGATGACCATGCTGCTGAGCTAAACTCTAAGTGTGGTCTTATTACTCCATTATAAATCTTCTTTAGATTTCGTTCATTTGCTCCCCAGTTGGTACCTGCTAATTTTCTGAGTATGCCTAGTCGTCTTCGGGCCTTTCCTTCTGCGTTTTCAATATGCTTATTCCATGTAAGCCTTTGGTCAAATGTCACCCCAAGATAGGTGGGGTAGCTTTCTTCCTTGATCACGGTTGTCCCTAGGTGTATGTTAGCTGATTTGTCCTTGGGGGCGAGGGAGAACAGTGTTGTGGAGGTTTTGTCTGTGTTTATTGTGATAAGCCATTTCTCTGCCCATGACACTAGCATGTCTGCTGCCCGCTGCATTCTATAATTTGCTGTGGTGACATTTTCATCAGCGCACCAGAGTACTAGGTCATCTGCATATAAGGCAGCTTTAACTCCTGCAGGGAGATCTTTCACCAGGTCATTGATGTAAACAAGGAAGAGTGTTGGGGAAATTACTCCTCCTTGAGGTACCCCCTGATGGAGCAACACTTTTCTGCTCTGCAGACCGTCAAGAGTGACTCTAGTTCTCCTGTTATGCAAGTATGACTGGATCCATTTCATCATGTTGCCTTGGATTCCACTTCTCCTAAGTTTTGCAATGAGGCCATCTTTCCACACCTTGTCAAAGGCCTGCTTGAAGTCGACCCAGATCGTTAGGACCTTTTTCTTCTCCTGGAAGGCATCTTCTATTGCTTGAGACAAGTAAGTAACTTGGTCTTCTATACTGTAGCATTCTCTAAATCCAGCTTGTTCCGGCACCAGGATCTGCTCAGACTCTAAATACCATTTCAATCTGTGGTTGACTATTCGCTCCATAGTCTTCCCAACACAGCTTGTGAGACTGATTGGCCGGTAACTTGCAGCCTCGGTCTTACATTTCCCTTTCTTTAGTATGGGTATTGTGATGGCTTCTCTCCATACTTGGGGTACCGTTCCTTTCAACCAGCTGTGGTTGAATATCTCAAGCAGTTTTGTCTTTGCTGCTGAGCTCAGATTTACTAGCATTTCGTTGCTGATTTTGTCTGGGCCGGGTGACTTTTGAAACTTAAGCTTGGAAATAGCCTTCTGTAGTTCTCCTAGTGTGATGGGTTCCCTCATTGGGGCAGGAGTATCTGTCTGTCCCATGGTTGCCAGTATTTCTTTTCTTATCTCTCTCTGATGATCTATGTTAATGGGTAAGTTGCTTTCTGAACTGTATCTTCTAGCAAACAAGTCTGCAGCTTGTTTTCCTCTGAAAAGTTTGCCACCTTCATCCAATGTGATAGTCTGCCTAGGTGAGGAACGCTCTTCATTTAGAGACTTGACTAATCTCCAAAGTTTCCTGCCGTCTTTCTCAAGGTTCAGCGATGCCGTTTTAGTTCTCCAGCTTTTCCGTTTTTCTTCTAGCTTTGTTCTCTGAAACTCTGCTACAGCCTTTTTCCATTTGTTGTGAGTTTCAAGTGAAGGCTGAGACTCTGCGTCCTTTCTAGCCCTGTCCATAGCTTCCTGACGTTCTTGGAGTGTGCTGGACCAGTATGGTATGTAGTTACGCCGGCATCCTTTGGGAATGGTTTCTTTTGCAGCTTGTAGTATGCATCTGTTGAAGTCTTTTACCACTTCATTAATGTCTCTGTTCTGTACCTTGAGGGTAGACAGCAGCGTGTTCACCTGATGCCTGAATAAACCCCAGTTGGCTTTTTTGTAGTTCCATCTTGTAATGGCTGGGCCTGTACTGAGAGTTGCACTCTGGACAGTAAGAAAGATTGGGCGATGGTCGCTTCCCCCTAGTTGGTCTCCTACTTCTCTACTAATAGATCCAGCTATATCTGGTGTGGAGAAGGCAAGATCTGGTGTTGAAGTTGTGTGCCATCCTCTGGAGTAGAAGGTAGGAGTATCTGTGGCATTATTGACTAGGATTAGGGAGTGATCATCTTGCCAAGTTTCAACCTCTTCACCTCTGTGATCCAGATGGTTATAGCCCCAGCTCTGGGAGTGGCTATTAAAGTCTCCAACTGCTATAAAGTTGGTGGCTGGTACCTGTATAGAGCTGAGACTCAGGGGTTTGTTGTTCGGACAGTAATAGTTCAGGAGTTCTATTTCCATCTTGTCTACCTTTATCTGCAGCAGCTGATATTCTGCTCCATCCATGAAGGTTTTCCTTTCGTGTGCAGGAATGTTATTCCTTACAAGAGTAAGTACTCCTCCTTTTCGTCTATCTTTTCTGTCGGATCTGAAGCATTGATATCCCCTTAAAAATATTGTGAAATTTAAAGGCATCATCAATGAGGTGGGGACAATATAGGAAAGATAGGTAACGGAGATTATTATCTTATACTCTTGATAGTTTTTTTAATGTAATGAAGGGAAATGGAGGGGGCTCTAGGGATGTGCTTTGGAGCCAAGGGGGCGGTGACCTGAATAAGTTTTGGGAAAAGCTGTATTACATCACTATTGTTCAAAATAAAGTTGAAAAGAATCAAGATATTTTCCAACATATAATGCTAAATTTGTTGACCAGTGCTATTTGGACTGTGTGTATTGTTGTGACTCATTTTTCAAGGATTGTTTAACATGTAACTGTAACACAGTTTCTGTGAGTCAATAACATTACTGGCATTTGACAGTGTAGACAGAATCATTTTGGAAATTGATGAGGCATTATGGAAATCCCATGAAGATCATTAACTTAATAAGGAAGACCTATGAAGACATGACATGCAGAGTTCTTCATGAAGGACAACTTACAGAACCGTTTAGGATTAGAAAGTGAGTGAGACAGGGATGCCTCTTGTCTCCATTTCTTTTCTTTCTAGCAATAGATTGGGTTATGAAAACATTGATATCACACAACAGAAATGGAATACAGTGGAATCTAAATAGCTTGATGATCTGGATTTTGCAGATGACTTGGCTCTTCTGCCCCATAACTATAATCAGACGCAAGAGAAAATGAAAATTCTCGATGAGAGGTCACAACAAGTGGGTCTGAAAATACACAGGGAAAAGACAAAGGTTATGAGAATAAATGCAAGAAACTTCTTCTTCTTCTTCTTGCGATCGCATCTTTGATGATTACACCGTCAGACGAGTTCTCATGATGAATTCGACTGTTGTTTGAAGTTCCTCTTTAACTCCATATAGCTTTGAGTTTAGTGTTGAGTCATTCGGCCAGTATATCTTTCTTAACTGGTCATACAGAGGACAGTCCTGTAGAACATGCTCAGCAGTTTGTTCGTTTAATCCACATGTGCACAGTGGTGAAGCAGACAATCGTAGCTTGTGCATGTGTTTATTCAGTTTGTTATGCCCTGTCCTGAGTCGAAAAATAGTTATCTGTCCCTGCCGGTCGAGAGGGTGATAGTCGTCTTTGGGTTGGTTCTGTTCTCTTCTGATAGTCTGGATAGCTCTCTTTTTCTCAAAGTATGTGACTTCATTATCTTCTTGTTCACATTCTCCTCCCTTTTTGCAAGTTTATCTGCCTTTTCATTTCCGGGTACACCACAATGAGATGGTACCCACTGAAGTATGGTTCTCTTTTTGGCAGCTACCTTGTTTAGTTCATTTCTCAGATGCGGGAGTTTACCACCCTTGAGAGCTTGCAGGACAGACAGTGCATCTGTGAGGATGACTACCTGGTGGCAGTCAGAGTTGGTGTTATAAATCATATTTGCAGCTTGCTCTAGAGCTTGAACCTCAGCTGTATAGTTGGAACAGAATTTACCAGTGGGAATGTGCCTAGTCTCATAGTGGTTGTCAGGATATGAGATAAAGATACCGGCACCTCCATTCCTAACAGCATTAGTTGCTGATCCATCTGTATAGGCATGTATCCATGATTGATCGGGATAGCTTTCTTGGATCGTACTCAATGTAGCAGTTCGTTTTTGCAGATCATTATACTCACATCCACTTGTGAGACCACTGACTGATGTATTAATTTGGAGGGCACTGCTGGCCTGCTCCCATGGTACAGGGTGGGCTTCAGTGGTGTTGTCTTCATGGATAGGTCTTCTTGATGCTGTCTTATAAGTCTTTTCCCCGATGCACAAAGCTGCTACGCTTTAGACGTCCCAATGCCAGATCATCTAGTCTTGCCTTCATTGGGTGCATTGGCATACTGTTGTACTTTTCCATCTGGATCATGGTTTTTGTGTCTCTTCTATGGGACAATGTCTGTAATCCAGCAACCTTCTGCATCTCTGTTATTGGTGTAGTTTTCATGGCTCCTGTAATGAGCCTGAGAGCTTGATTTTGCACCCTGTCCAAAGACTGCAGATGTGAGTTAGCAGCTGATGACCATGCTGCTGAGCTAAACTCTAAGTGTGGTCTTATTACTCCATTATAAATCTTCTTTAGATTTCGTTCATTTGCTCCCCAGTTGGTACCTGCTAATTTTCTGAGTATGCCTAGTCGTCTTCGGGCCTTTCCTTCTGCGTTTTCAATATGCTTATTCCATGTAAGCCTTTGGTCAAATGTCACCCCAAGATAGGTGGGGTAGCTTTCTTCCTTGATCACGGTTGTCCCTAGGTGTATGTTAGCTGATTTGTCCTTGGGGGCGAGGGAGAACAGTGTTGTGGAGGTTTTGTCTGTGTTTATTGTGATAAGCCATTTCTCTGCCCATGACACTAGCATGTCTGCTGCCCGCTGCATTCTATAATTTGCTGTGGTGACATTTTCATCAGCGCACCAGAGTACTAGGTCATCTGCATATAAGGCAGCTTTAACTCCTGCAGGGAGATCTTTCACCAGGTCATTGATGTAAACAAGGAAGAGTGTTGGGGAAATTACTCCTCCTTGAGGTACCCCCTGATGGAGCAACACTTTTCTGCTCTGCAGACCGTCAAGAGTGACTCTAGTTCTCCTGTTATGCAAGTATGACTGGATCCATTTCATCATGTTGCCTTGGATTCCACTTCTCCTAAGTTTTGCAATGAGGCCATCTTTCCACACCTTGTCAAAGGCCTGCTTGAAGTCGACCCAGATCGTTAGGACCTTTTTCTTCTCCTGGAAGGCATCTTCTATTGCTTGAGACAAGTAAGTAACTTGGTCTTCTATACTGTAGCATTCTCTAAATCCAGCTTGTTCCGGCACCAGGATCTGCTCAGACTCTAAATACCATTTCAATCTGTGGTTGACTATTCGCTCCATAGTCTTCCCAACACAGCTTGTGAGACTGATTGGCCGGTAACTTGCAGCCTCGGTCTTACATTTCCCTTTCTTTAGTATGGGTATTGTGATGGCTTCTCTCCATACTTGGGGTACCGTTCCTTTCAACCAGCTGTGGTTGAATATCTCAAGCAGTTTTGTCTTTGCTGCTGAGCTCAGATTTACTAGCATTTCGTTGCTGATTTTGTCTGGGCCGGGTGACTTTTGAAACTTAAGCTTGGAAATAGCCTTCTGTAGTTCTCCTAGTGTGATGGGTTCCCTCATTGGGGCAGGAGTATCTGTCTGTCCCATGGTTGCCAGTATTTCTTTTCTTATCTCTCTCTGATGATCTATGTTAATGGGTAAGTTGCTTTCTGAACTGTATCTTCTAGCAAACAAGTCTGCAGCTTGTTTTCCTCTGAAAAGTTTGCCACCTTCATCCAATGTGATAGTCTGCCTAGGTGAGGAACGCTCTTCATTTAGAGACTTGACTAATCTCCAAAGTTTCCTGCCGTCTTTCTCAAGGTTCAGCGATGCCGTTTTAGTTCTCCAGCTTTTCCGTTTTTCTTCTAGCTTTGTTCTCTGAAACTCTGCTACAGCCTTTTTCCATTTGTTGTGAGTTTCAAGTGAAGGCTGAGACTCTGCGTCCTTTCTAGCCCTGTCCATTTCCTGACGTTCTTGGAGTGTGCTGGACCAGTATGGTATGTAGTTACGCCGGCATCCTTTGGGAATGGTTTCTTTTGCAGCTTGTAGTATGCATCTGTTGAAGTCTTTTACCACTTCATTAATGTCTCTGTTCTGTACCTTGAGGGTAGACAGCAGCGTGTTCACCTGATGCCTGAATAAACCCCAGTTGGCTTTTTTGTAGTTCCATCTTGTAATGGCTGGGCCTGTACTGAGAGTTGCACTCTGGACAGTAAGAAAGATTGGGCGATGGTCGCTTCCCCCTAGTTGGTCTCCTACTTCTCTACTAATAGATCCAGCTATATCTGGTGTGGAGAAGGCAAGATCTGGTGTTGAAGTTGTGTGCCATCCTCTGGAGTAGAAGGTAGGAGTATCTGTGGCATTATTGACTAGGATTAGGGAGTGATCATCTTGCCAAGTTTCAACCTCTTCACCTCTGTGATCCAGATGGTTATAGCCCCAGCTCTGGGAGTGGCTATTAAAGTCTCCAACTGCTATAAAGTTGGTGGCTGGTACCTGTATAGAGCTGAGACTCAGGGGTTTGTTGTTCGGACAGTAATAGTTCAGGAGTTCTATTTCCATCTTGTCTACCTTTATCTGCAACAGCTGATATTCTGCTCCATCCATGAAGGTTTTCCTTTCGTGTGCAGGAATGTTATTCCTTACAAGAGTAAGTACTCCTCCTTTTCGTCTATCTTTTCTGTCGGATCTGAAGCATTGATATCCCCTTATTTTAAAGGTTTGATCTGCTTTCAAGTGAGTCTCTTGGATACAGCAAACACTGACTTGCTTCTCATACAAGATGTTTTCCAGCTCTGTCTTTTTGCTGTATCCAGCCTGCTTGCTGTTCACTCCCTCTGCATTCCAGTGCATCATGACAAGTGGCACTCTGGGTTTCTCTTTTTCTGTTTTGTTTTGGTCAGTAGTTCTCCTCCGCCGTCTGCTGACTCCACAAGACGGTCTAGAGGGTCCTCCAGTAGCTGAGGGTGGGCTCTGTCGAGGCTCAGAGCCCGGCACTGCACCTGCCTGGTGGAGCTCCACAGGGCGAGCACCAGTACGAGATTTATTTGACGGTGTACTCTCCATAGAAAAAAAAAAGCGAGTTGCGTGATACTGTGGTTTCCGGTGCGCCTTCTGGCCCAGTATCTATGACTTTAGCACCTGTTCAACGGGAGAGTGGGCTCATCCCTAATCTGTTTATGTTCCCAGTAGTAGACTATTCGCAAGCAGCCTGGGGGTGTCACTGCTCTGCGCGGACCTTGTTTACCGAGGCGGCGTCCGAGCTCGTATGGTGAAAATATGGTTGCATTATCTTCAAAATAGCCCTGTCTTTCCTGCCATCCTGCAACTTTGAGTTAGGGAGTTCTGAGCTCCAGTCTCTTTCCCAGGCATTTTATCCTGGCCTGGCACGCATACAGAGGACCCCACTTCTGGTTCTAAGTTAGCAGTTGGGGACAGGTGGGGTAGCACACTGTGCATTCCCCGTCATCCAGGGGGCTCTCCAACTATGCAGAGCTTGCACAATGCTGTGCTCTGGTTCTGGGCTCACCCAAGGAATCCTCACGTCCTGCACAGAGCCACTTCCAGATACCCACCACCTGCCAACCCCCCATTGTAGAAATCTCCTGCATGCGGCCATCCAGTCAAGAGCCAGTATTAAGTCTGGTGCCCAAGTGATTCCCCCCAAGCTCAGTGTGCAATTCTGGGTTCTCATCATGCTGCAACACAGGGGGGATTGTGATGCTCAGCCATCTCTCTCAACTCTGCACCGATAAATGACATCGGGGACTTAACTGTGTCTCAGTACTGGGAGGCCCCGTTTCCGGGTACACCACACACAGCCAGTTGAGGCAACGGTCGCCGTGGGCGTGTCTTCAGTGGGGAAGTTGTGGAGTCTTCCTGTCCATGTTCTTGCACATCCTAACACTGCCCGCAAGACATCGGAGGTTTGGAGAGTGGCCTTCTCTGCTTTTTTGAGCCGGGGTGGGCTCCCCGGGCAAGTCTCGATGGGGATCGGGACGTGTCCACGCGCCAGTGGGCCCAGCATCGGCCGCATCTGTTGGAGGACTTGCTCTGCCAGGTTTGAGTTAGTAAATTCCAACTTTGTCATCTTCTTGGCATTGTGATGCTGGGGTGCCTGTGGATTTCCTAACGCCCCGGGTAGAAGCCAGAAGTGTACTGTGCCAGCTCTGGGGGAGATAAAGGGGGTGTTTCTGCGTCTCCTTGTGATACGTAGCCAAGGTAGGGCTCACAGTGCTCTTTCCCCGCCACCAAATTGCCTGCTGGTTACGCCGAGTTCTCCGAGGCTCTAGGCATGTGACCAAGAGTTGAAGGCAATAGGATCGTCACGTCCTGAGTCTCTGTGCCTGTACGATGGGTTCCGATCTTCAGGGAGCAGTCCACACTCGTTCCCACTCCCAAGACTTGTTCAGTATCCATCTGGCTCCTTCCCACCCACAGAGGGCGTGTACGGTGTAGTGCACCGGTTTTATTATCGAGGTTTGCTCCTCTAGATCCGTTGTGTTTAGCCTGAGGATTCGCACCCTCAGTTACCAGGACTACCTCGAGGAGGGTGTGGCTCTTCACCACGCACAACGATCTTGGGGTATGAGAGGTTTTGCTAGGCCAAGAGACTAACACCGCAATGGTCGCTCCTTTCATGAACAGAATTCACTAGGCCTAGGGTGAAGCAAGGGGGGAAACCCACTACCCACAACACCAGCACATCATACCCCCTGTCTGTAGACTTTGCCCCTTGCAAGAAACAATAACAAGGTTGAACTTGAAGAAACACCACTAAAGGATGTAGAATCGTACACATATCTTGGCAGTAATATAGTTGGAGGGACAGACAATGATATCAAAATAAGAATACAAAAAAGCAAGAGGAGCTTTCACTGCTTTGGGAAACATATGGAGAACAAGAGAAATCAAGTCCAACAAGAAAATAAGAATCTTCAACTAAAATGTCAAGTCAGTCCTATTGTATGGCTCTGAGACATGGAGAGCAACAAAAACAACAACTAAAAAGCTACAGACTTTTATAAACGGGTGCTTGTGTAGAATAGAAGGACTGAAATGGTATGACAAAGTCACAAATGTGGAACTGATGACAAGAACCAGAAAAGTGCCAGTGGAACAAGAGAAGAAGTTGCTGGTGATGGATAGGACACACATTGAGGAGACCTGTTGATAGCATTACAAGGCAGTCCTTGTTCTAGAATTCACAGGGAAAGAGAGGCAGAGGTAGACCAAAAAACACATGGAGAAGATAACTGGATACAGAGGTGAAAATGATGAGGAAAACATGGAAAGAACTTGAGTAGATGGCACAGGACAGAAAGACCTGGCATGTGTTTGTTGAAGGTCTATGCTCCTCAGGGAGCTAAAGGGTATTGATTGAATAACATTACTGAACACTTTGATGACTTTAAAATCTAAATCATTTTTCACATGACTAAAAGTTATCTCAAATTTGACATTTCATACTCTCTTTAAATACAAAAAGCCTTTCATTAAATTCCTTCAATTTTAATCCCTTTTTTTAACTACAGCTGTACAGGAAACCATTCTTTTCATTTGATTGGCGGAGTGGTCAGAGTGCTGGCCTCTCATGGCAAAGGCACCATGTTTGAAACACAGTGGCGTCACACTTCAGTCTACCCAGCTATAAATTGGTACCAGACTCTGCCCTTGAGTTAGGGCAGGCAAAGGCAGAAAGGTAGGGAACTGGTAACCCCCACCTCTCGAAGCTGGACCCAGTATATTGAAGTCTCTAACACTTCACTACCCTACAGCAGTATCAGCTATGGGACTCCCATATATGCCAATATATCATCAATTTAATCACCGTTTGTCACATACTAAGTTGTGCTAGAAATCCAAGTACATATGTGCAATGCAACAAATACTTATGCATAATTTTGCATTTCAATAATTCAGGATAAGATTTCTACAGGTCCAGATTGTGTAACTGCAAACATGTATTTTCCTCCCTCACTGATAAAGGAAGGTCTCCCAAACTGTGCACACTTTTTTAAAGTGTAAAGTGCAAAAAAAGATAAGAGTTTGAAAATAAATTTAAAACCTTTTTTATGCTCTACGTAAATGTGTCAAAATTCACAGTTCTTAAACAAAATCTGTGAATCTTTTTGCATATTTTAGCACATAACATAGCATTCATATTCCTTGCTCTTGATTCCACGGGTAAAAGAGGTAGAATGAGACCAAGGGAGAAGAGAAATGGAGACAGACATAAAGGGCATGATGGAGACAGACATAAAGGGCATGATGGAGACAGACATAAAGGGCATGATGGAGACAGACATAAAGGGCATGATGGAGACAGACATAAAGGGCATGATGGAGACAGACATAAAGGGCATGATGGAGACAGACATAAAGGGCATGATGGAGACAGACATAAAGGGCATGATGGAGACAGACATAAAGGGCATGATGGAGACATGGAAAGACCTAGAGCTGATGGCACGGGACAGGACAACGTGGCTTAAGTTTGTCAAAGGCTTATGCTCCTGGTGGGAGCTGAAAGGTGATGATGATGATGATGATGATGCATTCATATAGAATTTTAGTTCTGCTAAAAATAGATAAATGTATATTCTTCTTCTTCTTCTTTGATCCTAAGCCGCCGACCGTCAAAGCAGTCAGTGGCCATTACGCCTGGTGGCATCTTGTAGGGCAACAACAAATTGATCCCACTTTGCTCAGTCGGTGGCCATCCTTCATACAGTGCCCCAACTCTGGTTCATTCTTTGCATCTCAGCCTCCACAGTCCTCCGCCAAGTAGTTTTTGGTCGGCCTCTCTTTCGTTTTCCTTCAGGGGTCCAAAGCACAGTATACAAAATAACAAAATGTATATTCTATCTTCTATAAAATGAACTGTTACAGGAACTATCACTGCAAGAGCAGATGAATGCTTTGGCACACGTTTCCTGTAAGAGGCCCCATGATCCACAAGCAGCAAAAAGGGCACATGATGATGATGGCAATATTTTATAATAGAACTGCCACAATATATTGTAGTTTAGCCTAAAATTATTATGCACATTTTAAAATCAGACACCTGACTAGCAGACAACATGTGTACACTGACCAGGCTTTCTTGATGTATCTTCATCTCCTTTCTCTCGGCAGCTAAGTTGTGATCCGAGACTTGTCTGGCCAGAGATAACTGTTTCATCTCCTCATCCTCCATCTCTTTGGCTTTGAGGTTTGTTTCCTGGAAACAACAAAAATTTATCATGAATCTTTTCAAACTTCCCACTTCTGAATAGATCAGTCTCAGAACCATATGAGGACTTCTTAGCGGCTTCCTTCCCTCTTTTTATCTGAACAGTAACCAACTCATGATCACATGATGGTATTTGTTCACTTCACAATATTAATGTGTTCTAGCAATTTCCACCATCTCTTTCATCAAAGATGTTATAAATGCCTGTCCTTTTAGTGATTAATGGCTATTGACATTTCTGTTCAAAATGAATTTAGAGAAATATTTTTTGGCATCAAACAGAAAGCTGGAAAGAATATAATGTACTTATGTAGGCCAACTGAAAATAAAATTAAAAATCTATACCAAGTTTGAATGCCCATCTCCATTCAATAAACACACAAGCCAGGACATGCTGAATAAATGCACGACAACAGATGAACAAAGACTATGTATGCAATCCAAAACAAAGCTACAAAACAAACAAAATGTCCGTGCAGCATTTGAAGGACAAGATTAGAAACGGATGTGACAGAAATAAAGAACTGGTGTGAGCAGAAATAAGTCTCTGACCTCAAGGTACTGAATAAGAAAGATTTATTAACAACATCATGATTGATTTTATTAGCATGTGAAGAATTTTTCTGAAAAAAAAGTGTAACCATTCCTATTGATAAATTAATTTTAATCGCATGGGAGTTTAGTACAGTAGCTGATTGTTTATCTTCTTTTCTCCATCTTCTCTCCCAAATTGTCTGTCCTACTGTTACTGTTAAATAGAATCTACATCAATGCACTCCGGGCAAACCCATAAGTGCTCAGTCTCCCTCACTATACGTCAAAGAGTGTGAATGCTAAATGTTCCTGTAGCTTGCTACGGTTGTTAAATGCTGCCTGTTGGTAATGTCCTAAATGGAAGACAATACCATTTACATTCTTCTTTGACTCTACTGAAATAAAAAGATGTTACATCTATGCTTTGGTGGATGTATTTAAAGAAGGGGTCAATTAATCTCAAGGGAAGAGCATCTTTAAAGAAATATAGGTCTCAAGGCATTTCTCAGTACAGTATGATATTTTTCAAAATTTTCTACCATTATTTGTGTCACCTGTTCTGCAGTAGCTTCACAAACCAATGTAGGTTTTCATATTTTTACCACATAACGAATAATATACCTGAATTGCTTTCTTGGCTGCTTCTTCTCTTACTTTGTCTGAGAGCTGCAGCTCCTGAAATGATACAAGAAAAAGATGTGATTACCTATTATGGAAATCACAGAGTATCATAAAAATACGACACGTGTGATATAGTCCAGGTCATAACAAGAAATTTTATTTCTCTAAATAAAATAAAAAATACTGTAAGATATTATAAAAACAAGATGTTTAATAAATTTATAGTGGCCAAAAAGTGACAAAGTAGAGGCTGTAATATGCTCACCTGTTTTGATCCGAGTTGTTACAACAATAGTACTTTTATGAAAAGTAGTACTAAATTATTCCAGAAAAAGGTTGCACTAATCAAATTTATAATTCTCAATTCACATTTAACTTGTAAAACACACAACTGGGACCTAGACCCTAAAATTCAAAATTTTTCATTTTACCATGAGATTAAGAATTTGCTTAGTAAGAAATGTCCTTGCATCTGTTATGTCCCTGCATCTGAACTTCCAAAAACATTCCCACCAGCTTTTAGGGGAAAATATGGAAATGATGCACACTGTGAAAGTTATCTTGAATACTTGTACGCTGTCCACAGACACAGAACTGAATATTAAAACAATTAAAAAGAACATATTCATACCTCAGCTGATGTAAAATATGATGGGGAAAGCACAATGGTTCATAAAATGTAGACCTTCTGAGTAATGCTGCCAATGAGAGCCCTCTGCTCTTTATTTTCCAAGTAGTACATTTAACAGACAACAGGTATATTAGTTCAGCTTCTTTCCCTACTGTTGCCTTTACCATCCACTATTATGGCTCTTTGAAGCTATTATGTGAAGGATGACTAGGCAAAATCACTAGAAAACACACTGAACTTCTTTCAAAAAAGAGGAAGCTTTCACATTGATTCCCATCATGCTCTGATTTGCATACTAGCTGTGAAAACTCTTGATGTCAATGTAAATAAAAACTCACAACTTTTGGTTAAAAAAAAACATCATTCATTCATTTCCTCCCTATAGAGCAGTGTTTCTCAACCTTTTTGTGCTCACGCCACACTTTTCGATTTTCTAAAAATTTGCAGCACACCTATCTGACCTGAATAAAAATTGCAGTGATATATAGTAAATTAAATACAATAATTTGTGGGTACTTTAGAATAAAGAAAACTCTCAGTTCGATTGTCTTTTAATTTTTTAAAATAATTAGACCACATATTTTACAAACAAAAAAATAGTACGAAATTTAAATATGTCCAAGTAGAAGTACTATGCTTTGTCCATGGCCCTTGAAAGTTGTTTATGCGCCTCTTGCGTTTTTGTAATATCATACAATTTTGAAGTATATCTACTTTTGTTCAAAGCAGTTAATAGCTCCAATTATTATTGAATGAATTCAAGCTGTAAGATCAGTTTTACATTACATGATCACTAAAAATATACTTCATGTAGTAAATTTACAAAATTTTTACAGCACACTTTGACAAGCATAGCTGCACACTAGTGTGCCGTGGCACACCACTTAAGAAACACTGCTATAGAGCATAGAGCCACTACTTCAGCTGAACTCTTGC
This sequence comes from Oreohelix idahoensis, assembly GCA_024509875.1. Classification (NCBI taxonomy): domain Eukaryota; kingdom Metazoa; phylum Mollusca; class Gastropoda; order Stylommatophora; family Oreohelicidae; genus Oreohelix; species Oreohelix idahoensis. The sequence goes on from JAMPIV010004698.1 coordinate 207,914, forward strand.
ATTAAGCCTGCATCAAGCATTCATATCTGCCATCAATGGTACCTATACCTTGTAGCGGTATGGCAGCTTGTGTACCCTGACAATCCCCAGAGCTATGCCAGTGGGAGTTTTACTCCTGGTAGGTTCAACCATGCTGGACTGGTCTGCGTGGGTAGGGGTCAGACAAAAGCTGGTACCCTGGTCCTCCAGGTTGGGGGTTTTAGCACAGGGCCGACACCCCTGTCTGTGTAAAAAATCACACACGTTACGGAAACAGCAATAAATGGAAATACTTTGATGCGGGACGGACATCCGGAGTCTCAGGCTCGTATGACTGACAGTGGTGAAAGCCGAAAGGAAGCCACTGGCATGAAAACGGATGCCCAGACCGCAAAACACGAAACCAGAATTGGTTGTTGGAATGTCAGAACTATGAACGAGGCAGGAAAGCTGAGACAGATTACAGCAGAGATGAGGAACTACAAACTACATATCCTGGGAATAAGCGAGAGCAGATGGACAGGGATGGGGAGAATAAAAACAGCTACAGGGGAAACAGTACTTTATTCTGGTAGAGAGGACGGTCAGCACAACGAAGGTGTAGCCATTATCCTTAAGAAAGGAATGGAAAGATCTCTACTGGAATGGAAACCCATTAACAACAGACTAATAAGAGCAAGACTGAGAGGGAGATTCACCAACACCACAATTATACAATGTTATGCACCAACAAATGACAGCGATGAAGAGATTAAGGACGAGTTCTATCAACAGGTACAAAAGGAAATGGAAACTGTACCCAGGTACGATCTTATTATAGTAATGGGAGACCTAAATGCGAAAGTTGGAACACACAATAATTATAACGAAAGAGTAATGGGGAAATGCGGCAGTGGAACAGTAAATGAGAATGGGGACAAATTAATAAGCTTCTGCAGTATTAACAACCTGGTCATCGGAGGAACACTTTTTCAACACAAAGAAGTGCACAAGTTAACATGGGAATCACCAAACGGACGAGACAAAAACCAGATAGATCACATAATGATCAATGGCAGATGGAGACATGCACTACAAGACGTGAAAGTAAGAAGAGGCGCAGATGTGGGAAGTGATCATCACCAAGTAGTAGCAAGACTGAAGGTGAAACTCAGAGCTGCTGGACCAGTTGCAGTCAAACAGAAAAGATACAACATCACGAAACTTAAAGACCCCCTCACCAGAAAAGCGTTTGTGGTCGACGTAAAGAGACGATATCTGATTACCAAAAGCCAGGAAAGAACAGAGACCGACGATGTGGACCAGAAATTCAACACCATCTCAACAATATATAAAGAAAGCAGCAAGTCATGCTTGGGATTCCAGGAAAGAAAGAGCCAAGACTGGATAACACCAGAAACGCTAAACACCATAGCGAAGAGAAAGGAAATGAAAAGGAAGAAAACAGAAGCTAAGTCTCCCAGGTTAAAGGCAATATATAGTGAACAGTACAGTCAGCTGGACAAGGAAGTAAAACATCAAACCCGTGCTAACAAAAGGACATTTCTGGATGACCTTGCAAGACAGGCAGAAGAGGCAGCACTGAGAAATGAACAAAGCACAGTTTATAAAATAACTAAAGCTATCAGTGGAAAACGGGGTGCAAACAACATAACGTTAGTAAGAGACAAGCAAGGAAATCTCATCACCACAGCACAGGGGCAGGAAACAAGGTGGGCAGAGCACTTCAGAGAAACACTGAATAAGGAACCACCAGAGACCCAGCTGAATGTTCCTGAGGCTGAAAGTGACTTAGACGTAAATACAGACATTCCACGAAAAGAAGAAATTATCACAGCTATCAAAGGGCTAAAAAATGGAAAAGCGCCTGGTCACGACAATCTGAATGCTGAGCTATTCAAGACAGACCCTGAACTAGCAGCAGAACTATTAGAACCACTATTTGCACAAGTCTGGGAAACTGAGACAACACCAACAGAGTGGAGTAAAGGAACAATTGTCAAATTGCCCAAGAAGGGCGACCTTGCAGACTGCAACAACTGGAGAGGAATTACCCTCCTCTCAGTTCCCAGCAAAATACTAGGCAGGATAATCATCCAGAGAATTTCAAAAGCAGTTGACCATAAACTGAGGAAAGAACAAGCGGGCTTCAGAAAGAACAGAAGATGTGCAGATCATATATTTGCCCTCAGGAACATTATAGAGCAGTGCTCAGAATGGCAGAGACAGCTGTACATTAACTTTGTTGATTTTGAAAAGGCTTTCGACAGCATACACAGGGACAGCCTATGGAAAATTCTGAGGGCTTATGGAATTCCCAGCCGCATTGTTTCCATTATAAAAAGCCTCTATTCTAACTTTACGTGCAGTGTTGGATCGAGTAATGTAACTTTCGAAGTGAAAACAGGAGTACGACAGGGATGCCCCTTATCAACAACATTATTTTTGACAGTCATAGATTGGGTGATGCGCCAGACAACAGAGGGCAGTCCAAGGGGAATTAGATGGACAACGTTTTCTACACTGGAAGATTTGGAATATGCAGATGACATTGCACTGCTCGCGCATTCACACCAACACATTCAAGACAAAACTGATAGACTGAATAAGTATGGCCAGCAGGTTGGCCTGAACATCAATCTGAAGAAGACAGAGGTCATGACACTAAATGTGGGCAATCCTGAGCCAATAACAGTAAGGAACCAGAAGTTAGAACAGACAGACACATTTACTTACCTAGGAAGCATAGTAACACCTGACGGCGGAACAAGCAAGGACATTAACAACAGAATGAATAAAGCGAGAACAGCCTTTGCTATTCTCAACAACATTTGGAAGTCTTCCCAGTACAGCACAAACACCAAATTAAGACTGTATGAGAGCTGCGTACTTTCTGTGCTTCTCTATGGTGCGGAATGTTGGAGAGTAACAGAGAAGGAAATGTCGAAACTGTCCTCCTTCCACACAATCTGCCTAAGGAAAATTCTCCGAATCTTTTGGCCAAACACCATCAGCAACCAAGAACTACTTATTCGGAGTAACCAGGAGGACATGCACACCATCATAGCTGGCAGACGCTGGAGTTGGGTTGGCCATGTCCTCAGAAGGGACCCTGATACCATCGCAAGAACAGCTATGCTATGGACCCCCGAGGGAAAGCGAAAGAGAGGCCGACCAAAAACAACTTGGCGGAGAACTGTGGAAGCTGAGATGCAAAGAATGAACCACAGTTGGGGCACTGTACGAAGGATGGCCGCCGACCGAGCAAGGTGGAATCAATTTGTTGCTGCCCTACAAGACGCCACCAGGCGTGATGGCCGCTGACTGCTTTGACGGTTGGCGGTTATGGATCAAAGAAGAAGAAGAAGCATTCATATGTTCTTGCAGCGAGTATTCATATGTTCTTGCAGCGGTGGTTTCTGATGGCAGTTTGTTTTAAATGATGAGGTTACCAACCCCATGCCATAACCTCATATTAGTCACCTGGTACTGCATGCCTGAGTATGTAGAATTCCTACTCTTTCTCTGTCTCTTAAACAGACCCCCCCCCCCCCCCCCCGGGAACCACATTGGGCCTGACAATGAATGTAAAAACAAACAAATACCCGAATGTGCAGCTGCTTCATTAAAAGTGAATCTGCGTGAAGCTGGGAGTCATGAATCTTGTGTTTCTTTATCTCTCTCTTTTTCTCCTCTTGCTTCGCTCTTCTCTCTTGTGCCTCAATCTGAAGGGAAGAGTGGAATTATCATTTTACTATAAAAATGTTATAAACCCATACTATTTTGCCCCCCCTCCCCAAATAATGCCAAAACAAAAATAGCATGAAGGGCAAAGATGAATGAAAAATCTGATCAAATAAAGTGCTATGCCCAGAGTAAAGGTCGGCTGTTAAGGATCTCAAACATTTTCTGCCTATTATGGTCAAGATGAATTTCCGATTGACAAAGTGGTTAGAGCGCTGGTCTCTCATAGTAAAGGTGTCGGTTTTTGATTCACAGTATCAACACGCTTCAGTCTATCCAACTGTAAATGGGTACCTGACTTAGCACTTGAGTTAGGGAAGGAAAAGGGAATGAGGGAGCTGGTTACCCCACCTCTCTGTGCTGGACCTAGTATAGTGAAATCTCTAACACTTTACTCCCCTACGGCAGTATCTGCTACGGGACTACCTTTTTACCTTCAAGATACACTCAAAAAGACTATACAAGTTGGCAACCCCTTATTTGAAATTTCTGAAGGAGGAAGAAAAAGGCTATATATGTATCATTACTAATTTTTGTCCTGAGAAGTTTAGAGAAATTAAATCAAATCTAGATAAAACAGTCAAACTAGATAATCTAATGCTTATTAAATCTAGATAAAATAATCAAACAAGATAATCTAATGCTTATTAAATCTAGATAAAATAGTCAAACATGATAATCTAATGCTTATTAAATCTAGATAAAATAGTCAAACAAGATAATCTAATGCTTATTAAATCTAGATAAAATAGTCAAACAAGATAATCTAATGCTTATTAAATCTAGATAAAATAGTCAAACAAGATAATCTAATGCTTATTAAATCTAGATAAAACAGTCAAACAAGATAATCTAATGCTTATTAAATCTAGATAAAATGGTCAAACAAGATAATCTAATGCTTATTAAATCTAGATAAACTGGTCAAACAAGATAATCTAATGCTTATTAAATCTAGATAAAATAGTCAAACAAGATATTCTAATGCTTATTAAATCTAGATAAAACAGTCAAACAAGATAATCTAATGCTTATTAAATCTAGATAAAATAGTCAAACAAGACAATCTAATGCTTATTAAATCTAGATAAAATAGTCAAACAAGAAAATCTAAAGCTTATTAAATCTAGATAAAATAGTCAAACAAGACAATCTAACGCTTATTAAATCTAGATAAAATAGTCAAACAAGACAATCTAACGCTTATTAAATCTAGATAAAATAGTCAAACAAGACAATCTAATGCTTATTAAATCTAAATAAAATAGTCAAACAAGACAATCTAATGCTTATTATATCTAGATAAAATAGTCAAACAAGACAATCTAATGCTTATTAAATCTAGATAAAATAGTCAAACAAGACAATCTAATGCTTATTAAATCTAGATAAAATAGTCAAACAAGACAATCTAATGCTTATTAAATCTAGATAAAATAGTCAAACAAGACAATCTAATGCTTATTAAATCTAGATAAAATAGTCAAACAAGACAATCTAATGCTTATTAAATCTAGATAAAATAGTCAAACAAAACACAGAAGGTTTATTAAATCTAGATACAAGTCAAACAAGATAATCTAGTGCTTATTAAATCTAGATAAAATAGTCAAACAAGACAATCTAATGCTTATTAAATCTAGATACAACAGTCAAACAAGACAATCTAATGCTTATTAAATCTAGATACAACAGTCAAACAAGATAATCTAGTGCTTATTAAATCTAGCCTAGATAAAATAGTCAAACAAGACAATCTAATGCTTATTAAATCTAGATGAAATAGTCAAACAAAACACAGAAGGTTCAAAAAATCTAGATCCAACAGTCAAACAAGATAATCTAATGCTTATTAACACATTAACTACCGCAAGCCGCTGTCAGCGGCTCACAAAATAATCACATTTGGACCGCAAGCCGCTCAGAGTGCCAATCTAATTTTAGTAATAAAACGAATGAAAAATGTACTGAAACACTCTCTGATCTGGTTTGAGATTTTAAGTTGCCACCGAAAAACAAATTCCCAAAGCATGGTTGTTGTAGAACACTGGAAAATTGATATTATGTTCATATTTTTCAGCGTTTTAGGGTAGTTACCAAATTGTGTAAAACTGTTTACCGTGGCAACTAGTGATAGGACTACAAAAAATGCGTGTACATCTCGTCTAACGGCTGAACAGGATAGAAACGTGTTTCAACAATTGACTGACAGATCTAGCGACGAGGACAAGAGTGAAAATGGTGTGCACATTGATTGAAATTGTGATTTTGATAGAGATGGGGCGCAAGCAGTTATAATTGTGAAAATATTGCAAGTCCTCGGCCATTGGAGGGCCGTTAAATAGCAACAACCTCTATTAGAGTTACAACTGGTGTTTATTGTAATAGTACATTCATTTATCTTTAAAATGACATGTAATTCATAAAAATCTGTAAACAATTACGAAAACTACAGCTTACTTTGTGCAAACACCTACAGGATGAAAATGGGAAAAAAAATTTAATTCGGCCACAGTGTGTTTTTCAAATAGGTAGTTAATGTGTTAAATCTAGATAAAATAGTCAAACAAGATAATCTAATGCTTATTAAATCTAGATAAAACAGTCAAACAAGATAATCTAATGCTTATTAAATCTAGATACAACAGTCAAACAAGATAATCTAATCCTTATTAAATCTAGATAAAATAGTCAAACAAGATAATCTAATGCTTATTAAATCTAGATAAAACAGTCAAACAAGATAATCTAATGCTTATTAAATCTAGATAAAATAGTCAAACAAGATAATCTAATGCTTATTAAATCTAGATACAACAGTCAAATAAGATAATCTAATGCTTATTAAATCTAGATAAAATAGTCAAACAAGATAATCTAATGCTTATTAAATCTAAATAAAACAGTCAAACTAGATAATCTAATGCTTATTAAATCTAGATAAAATAGTCAAACAAGATAATCTAATGCTTATTAAATCTAGATAAAATAGTCAAACAAGATAATCTAATGCTTATTAAATCTAGATAAAACAGTCAAACAAGATAATCTAATGCTTTTTAAATCTAGATAAAACAGTCAAACAAGATAATCTAATGCTTATTAAATCTAGATAAAATAGTCAAACAAGATAATCTAATGCTTATTAAATCTAGATAAAGCAGTCAAACAAGACACAGAAGGTTTAAAAAATCTAGATAAAATAGTCAAACAAGACACAGAAGGTTTAAACAATCTAGATACAACAGTCAAACAAGACTAGATACAACAGTCAAACAACACAAGAAAGCTTATTAAATTTAGATAAAATAATCAAAACTAGAAGGCTTATTAAATCTAAATAAAATAGTCAAACAAATCAAGAAGGCTTACTCTCTGCATGTCCCTGATCCTATTCTCCTCTGCCAACAGTTCTCTTCTCCTGTTCTCTGCAATGATCTTCAAGGTCTCTTCCCTCTTTTTCTGATCCTCCCATAGCCTGTGAACTTGCTCACTCCCCTCAAGATTTCTACGTTCGCTTTCTCGTCGCTCCTGCATTAATTTTAGAATCTTCTTGTCCTAAGAGAAGTAAAAGAGATGTTTGCTTAAAGAATATTCACTGACCCACATACTGACAAGTGTAGAAGCATCTCTGAAACATATAAACTAAATCAGCTGATGAAGCTGAAATCGAGTTTTGTGATAAACCTTCACATTTCATGAGCCTGGGTAGCCGATCTATTTCTGTTTACTGTAATGTAATTCCCGGGGATTTCTGAAGAGGCAAAGAATGAATAGGATTAGTGCACCATCAAGAATATCATACAAACCTACTAATATGAGTTTCTGCATGCAGCTGGCAACCTCACCATGTTAAACAAATTGCCACAGAAACGACAGTTGCAAGAACATATGAACACTTGGTGAAAGCTACCTGCAAAGGGACCAGCTGAAGTGGCAGCTCTGTACTCTATAAGGAGCGTAAAAGTAAATGATGCTGATGATGATACAACTAAATGTTAACTGAATACGTTAACAAATTACACCTTAAAGATGCCACATGTAAATGATGCTGATGATGATACAACTAAATGTTAACTGAATACGTTAACAAATTACACCTTAAAGATGTCACATGTAAATGATGCAGATACAACTAAATGTTAACTGAATACGTTAACAAATTACACCTTAAAGATGCCACATGTAAATGATGCTGATGATGATACAACTAAATGTTAACTGAATACGTTAACAAATTACACCTTAAAGATGTCACATGTAAATGATGCAGATACAACTAAATGTTAACTGAATACGTTAACAAATTACACCTTAAAGATGCCACATGTAAATGATGCTGATGATGATACAACTAAATGTTAACTGAATACGTTAACAAATTACACCTTAAAGATGTCACATGTAAATGATGCTGATGATGATACAACTAAATGTTAACAGATTACACCTTAAAGATGCCACATGATTACATATTTTTAAGAACTCCAAAGTATTTTACCCTTGCTGGAAGCTTATATGCGACATCTGGCGCTGAACCGCATCTATATCTAACTTTCTGCCCGAGGGCAACTGAAGAACTGCATCTTTGAGTTTTTCTTCCTTCTGCTGACTGTGGTCTTGTTCTGTTAAAGACATGCAACCATATATGTGCTAAATAAAATTAGCGCCAAAAAAAAAAAAAAAAGATATGTTTGATTTCATAAACAAGGGAGCCGCGCTGGTGTAATGGCTTCGGCATTGTACTGGCGACCAGGTGTTCATGGTTCAAACCCGGGCGTCGGCGTTTGAAGAAATGTTTACGGCCGGAAATTTGACTGAATAGCCTGAACGGCTCCTGTGATAAACCCTCTGTGGATGGGAAGGAGCGAAGCTCCTGACCGGGTTGGAAGGAAAGTCCTCAGGTTCCCCAGCCTCGCAATGACATGTCATTGGGCTGAAGGGCTGAAAGCCCAAGTGCCACTGGTTAAGGGAAAAAATAAATTAAAAAATTAAAAAATATAAAAAATTCATAAACAAACTACTGAAATGTTAGACAAGGTAACTTTATATAGAAATTGCTGTATCATCAGTTATGTGAGCTATAATATACAAACTGTTACGTCTTCACATGTAGTTCATTTGTTTTATTTATTTATATACACGCTGATACATCTTCAGGCCCAGTGTAGTTATCAGGGGTCTTTTATGTGACAACAGAGGCGAGGTAGCTCAGTGTTTAGTGCACTTGCTTCCTGGCTCAGTGGTCCATGGTTCGATCCCCAGTTGAGGTGGGATTTTTTTTAGACCGCAAATGGCTCCGGGGTCAACCCAGCTTCATTAATTGGGTACCACAGCAACTCTGGGAAGGTTAAGGCGATCGGCATGATGCTGACCACATCACCCCTAGTGTGCCGATGGTCGAGAAAATATGGGCCTAACACCATATTCCCAATATGCCTCAATGGGCATGTAACGGGATCCTTGACCTTTACCTTTTTTTATGAGACAAAGAAAAAGTAGGACTACTACTGCTTCCTCAGGCATGTCATAGAAGGTGGCTAATATGAGGTTGTGTATTGGACTGGGAACCTCATCCAGTAAAACAAACTGCTACAGAACCCACCACTACAACAGCACTTGAATGCTTTGTGCAGGCTTCCATCGGGAGTCTTCTTCTTCTTCGTACACTCTCAGACGTCCACTTGAATGTTCTCAAAGAAAGCAGTAGTCAGTTTGAGGCTATTTGAATCCCCGTAAAGCTTTTCCACGAAAGGAACTGGCGTCGGCCATATGCGCTTTCTCTGTACTGCATATAAGGGGCAACTTTGAAGCAGATGTTCAGAAGTCATTTTATCAGTGCCACAGTTACACTGATCGGTAGTTCCAATCTTTAGCTTGTTGAATAGATGGTATCTCAATCTGTTGTGGCCAGTGCGGAATCTGAAGATTACCACTTGTTCTCTTCTGTTGAGCTGGTAGTAAGCATCATTCTGTGTGTGACCTGGATGTTCTACATTCCATTTGTTTCTGTATCTGATTCTGATAAAACTCTTGGCCTCCTCAAAGTTATGCTTGCATCAGCTGAGGTAGATGTGAACCTTCTTTTGCCATAGGGAGTGACAAGGACCTATGCATCTTCAGATTTATTTTATTTGTAGATGCAAACTCACAGAGTCTGACTGGCTAAGCCGTTAGAGTGCATGACTCTCATGGGAAAGTTACTGGGTTCCAAGAATAAAACCTGGTACCATCACACTCCAGTCTACACAGCTGTAAATGGGTATCTGACTTTTGCTCCTGGGTTAGGGAAGGCAAAGGCAGCAAAGAAGGGAACTTGTCACTTCGCCTCATAAAAACTGGGCCTAGTATACTGGTCTCTAACACATCACTCCTCTATGGCAGTATCTGCTATGGGTCTACCTGTACCTTTTTAAATGACATCAAACGTGTATCAAGATGTGCTCATATGTATACAGATATAAACCGACCTAAGACAAATCAATGTGTATAATGAAGGTCAATAACCTTGAGGCAGATAGTGTTACAAATAAATGATAACTTATTTGCAGCCTTAACCCAAGGAATTTTATTTGTCACATTCATTGATATTGATTGCATCTATGCTGCTGCAAAACACGAGGCAGGAACCGGGGTATCGGCTTGACACTGTATGTGTTACAAAGGGTGCCCATGATGAGAAATAATGAAAATCTGTATCCTTGGATTTTCATTTTGAATGTAAATTTCTTTTCTGGAAACTTAGAGTCCCATAGCAGATACTGTTACGTAGGGTAGTGAAGTGTTAGAGACTTCACCATACTAGGTCCAGCATTAAGAGGTGGGGTGGCCAGTTACCTTCCTCCCTGCCTTTTCCTTCCCTAACTCAAAGAGGAGAGTCAGGTACCCATTTACAGCTGGGTAGGCTGGAGCAGAGCATGTTGGTACCGTGATTCGAACCTGGCACCATTGCCAAGAGAGACCAGCGCTCTAACCACTCCGTCAATCGGACGCTCTGAAGTCATTTTACAAACTGTTATATCTGATAATTACAAAAACATAAACCTGATGTGAAACAAAGACTGAAACATATATTAATATTCAACAGGGGCATGTATTAAATACTTACTTAAGAGTGTCCCTAGACCGAGTTATTTTTCTATCTTTTTTTGACAACAGCTCCCTATGTAGCTTCAAGCTCTCATTGTCCACAGACCTGGGAGAAAAACATTTGTTTAATAAGTATGTAAATGTTCTATGTAGTTCCTGGGAGTCTCTAAGAAGACAAAGAAAGAATAGGATTACTAATCTCTCAGACAAGAGGTGTCTTAGATGAGGTTGTGCGTGGGGCTGGCAACCTCATAATGCAAAACAAACTGCTACAGAACCACAATTGAAAGAGCACATGAGGTCTCTTTGTCTTGTGTGGACTGGCCTATGCTGTCTGATAGGGAAACAACAGAAGTGATTGCGTCATTAATAGGCCGTACTGCCCATGGTGGACTTCTGGTGTTATGTATTTCGGTTCACACTATTGACCTGTCATCTTAGCATCATTTTTTGGTGATGCGTGGATGGCAGGGAGGATAGTGTGATTCGCTTGCATAGCTAGGCTGGGTTGTCGCACGGAAGGTCCAGTGTTCGAATCCTGGGTAAGCCACTCATGTCTGTTGTTTTTCTGTTGTCTAGTGTTCTACTTCTTTATTTCTTACGAGTGCCTGAAAACATACCTTTATGTTTGTTTCATATTAATTTACCAGTGAGATTTACCATAATTGTTATTCTCAGCCTTGCTCACTGCTGGGTTTTTTCCATGTCAATCGATAATGAAAAGTAATATCTAGTTAGTTTTTATTTTCCTTCACGCATAGATTTTTGTCACTCAGCATTAACTTGGAGCTCTGTGGTTCATCCGAAAGAGTGAACATTGTGAATGTTATTATTTCTTTCCCTTTACCTTTATTAGCTACGCTCTGGATCAGAATTTTCATAAGTACAGGGCTTGTTGCATCCAAATACCTGTTGTGGTGAAATATTCTTTGAAGTTCCACAAGGACAAGTCTTCAGCAAACAAGGAATAATTTGATTTTTTTGGGGATAATGTCTGTTACACCATTTATCTTTATATAAGTAACAGTGTGGGTGGCAGGACTCTCTCCCTGTGGGACACAATACATTCATTCAAAACCTTCTGCTCCCCAAGGAGCATAGGCATTCAACAAACACAAGCCAAGTCCTCCTGTCACGTGCCATCATCTCAAGTTCTTTCCATGTTCTCCTCATCATTTTTATCTCTGTTTCCAGCTCTCTTCTCCATGTGCTTCTTGGTCTACCTCTGCCTCTCTTGCCCTGGGAGTTCCAGAAAAAGGACTGCCTTGTAATGCTATCAACATGTTTCCTCAGTGTGTGCCCTATCCATCGCCATCGTCTTCTTCTCATCTCTTGCTCCACTGGCACTTGTCTGGTTCTTGTTATCAGTTCCACATTGGTAACCTTGTCATACCATTTTAATCATTATATTCTAAACAAGCACCCATTTATGAAAGTCTGTCGCTTTTTGGTTGTTGTTTTTGTTGTTCTCCATGTTTCAGAGCAATACAATAGGACTGACTTCACATTTGAGTTGAAGATTCTTATTTTTGTGTTGGATCCGATTTCTCTTGATCTCCATATTTTCCCAATGCAATGAAAGCTCCTCTTGCTTTTTGTATTCTTATTTTGATATCACTGTCTGTCCCTCCAACTTTGTCTATATTACTTCCAAGATGTGTGAACAATTCTATATCTTGTAGTGGTGTTTCTTTAAGTTCAACCCTGTTATCATTTCCTGCATTTATTCTCATTATTTTTGTTTTTTCCCTGTGTATTTTCATACCCAATTGCTGTGACCTCTCATTGAGTATTTTCATATTTGTCCTGCATCTGATTACGGTTATGAGACAGGAGAGCCAAGTCATCAGCAAAATCTATATTATCTAAATGTTTTGTCAGATTCCACTGGATTCCATTTCTGTTGTGTGTCGTTGATGTTTTCATAACCCAGTCTATTGCTAGTAAGAAAAGAAATGGAGACAAGAGGCATTCCTGTCGCACTCCCGTTCTTATTCCAAACGGTTCTGTAAGTTATCCTTCATGAAGACCTCTGCATGTCATGTCTTCATATGTTTTCTTTATTAAATTAATGATTTTCAGGGGAACTCCATCTTGCCTCATCAATTTCCAAAGTGATTCTCTGTCTACACTGTCAAATGCCTTTTCATAGTCCACAAATCCAGTGTATAGTGGTGAAGTCCATTCCAGACTTTGTTCAACTATTATTCTCAAAGTGGCTTACTGGTCTGTACTGATCAAAAGCATGCTTGTTCATCTCTCAGTTTCTTGTCTATGGACTCTTTTAATCTCTCGAGGATGATCCTGTTTAATACTTTTCCTAGCACTGATAGTAAAATTATTCCTCTATAATTTGTGCACTCTTGTAAGTTACCCTTCTTAGCCAGCTTAACCATTCTGCTGGTATCTCTTCCCTTTCCCAGACTTTACCAAGTAATTTATATAACTTCTGTGTAGCCGTGTCAATATCTGCTTTGATAGCTTCTGCTGGAATGCCATCTGGTCCAGCCGCTTTTCCATCTCTTAGAAGCTTTATGGCTTTCTTTATTTCTTCCTTCATCAGTTTTTCACATTTAATTTGTAGCTCTTCTTCTCCTGGCTGGATGTCTAGGGGGTTTTGTGGAGCTGGTCTATTGAGAAGGTCCTCAAAATATTCCGTCCACCTCTTCATTTACTCTTGTATATTGCTAAGCAGTTTTCCATTCTTTTCTTTTGTGAGGCAACTTACTTGCTTGTATTTATTTCCCTGTTAGCTTCTTTGTACTGTCATACAGTTCTCTCATATTTCCTTTGGCTGCAGCATCTTCTGCCTCTCTTGCCAACTCCTCAATATATTTCCTCTTGTCTCTTTTGATGCTTCTTCTTACTTCTTTGTTTGCTTCTGTGTACACTTCTTGAGCCTTGGCTTTGGAACTTCTGGTTTTGCTTCTGTTTAAATCTGCTTTCTTGTTTTTTCTGTCTTTTATCTTATTGATGGTTTATGTTGTTATCCATGCTTTTTGTTGTTGTTCCATTTTCCCCAGTATTTCTTCACATGTCTCATTCTATATAGTTTTGATTTGCTGCCAGTGGTCTTCTGTATTCACTACATCTTCCAGCTGTTGGAGCACTTGGTATTTGTTGGATATTGTGACCGTAAATTTGTTTATTGATATCTTAGATGTCCTACATTAAAAAGTTGTCTATAACTATGCATTGTTGCATATCTCTTGAGTTTCATTTTTATTTTGGCTATCAGAAGATTGTGATCTGATGCCACATCTGCTCCTCTATATACCATTACATCCTGCAATGATGATGATCTAAACTTCTTTTTTATGCATATATGATCAATCTGATTTTCTGTTCTATGGTCTGATGATATCCATGTTGCCTTGTGTGTTCTCTTATGTGGAAACATGCTTCCTCCTATAGCCAGTTGATTTGAAGCACAGAAGTTTGTGAATAGTTCCCCATTTTCATTCATTATTCCTAGCCCATGTTTTCCTATGATTTCTTCAAAGCTGGAACACAATGCTGTAGTGTCATCTTTTTTGTTCCTTCCATAGTTCATCCAATACTTTTTCTAGATCCACCTATACCAATAGTGTGTGATTCTTCTCCTGGAAGGCATCTTCAATTTCATAAGCTGCATAGATGATCGATCTTCAGTGGATCTGCACTGTCTAAATTTTTCTTACTGAGGGATTACCAAGTGTTTTTCTTCACCAGACCTCGCACAGAGTGATTATCATGTGTTTGGACCCCTCAAGGAGTCACTCGGTGGCAAGAAGTTCAGTACGGACGATGGGGTGAAAGAGGCGGTGCATACATCGCTATGCAGTCAGTCAGAAGAGTTTTTTTCTCGCGGAATCCAGGCATTAGTGAACCGCTGGCACACCTGCATTGAATGTGGTGGGGACTATGCTGAAAAGTGATTAAGTGCTTTCATTCCTATTTGTGCATATTCTGTTAATAAAAAAATATTAAGGTTACTTTTTGACTCCTCCTCATAGTTCAACATAGTTAAGTAGGCTGACATGTCTGTTTGCCGCAATTTGTATTTGTGAGAAAATTTGTCTTTCTTGGGAACTGGTAACAAGGTGGCATCCATCCAGGACTGCAGTATACTGCTTCTTTTCTAGCTACAGTTTAGTATTGCTAACAGTTTCTTTGTTGTCTTTTTTCTTTACTCAGACCTACAAGTATTCATTTATTATGCATTTATTTTTCTCCAATGACCTCAGTGCCTCCTCCTCATTACTTAAATTTGCTATCATGTGCTCTTCTGAAGCATACGTTGTGTTGTCAAAGATTCGCTGGTCTTCAGGGATGATATTTTTCCCATGATTTAGAAAGACAATGGGGTTTGCTCATGTAACGTGTTCCATTTGGCATCTGCAGCACTTACATCTGTCAACTTGCTTTACTGTGCTGTGTTTGTTAAGTTCCTTTGATGCTGAAGCCCTGATTAGTTCCAATCTCTATCTATATTCCAATTTTCTGTTTTTTCTTTCCAGCAATATGAGGTTGTGTGCATGGGGGCTGGGAAACTCTTCATTTCAAACAAGTTGCTACAGAAACCACTGCTGGAAGAGCGATGAATGCTTTTATATAGGCTTCCTACAAGACCAGCTATACTGGTGGCTCCATGCTCCATGTGAAAAGAAAAGGAAAAAAAAGAATATGAGGTTGTGTATAAGGCTGGCAACCTCAACATGTAAAATAAATCGATACAGAAAATATCACTATATCAGCACATGAATGCTTTGGTGTACCCTTCTTGTAAGGGGTCCAGTTTCACTGGTGGCTCCATGTGCAAAAAGGAGCAAACTGAAAAATGATAAAGATGATTATAGAAACTGTATATATTTCATCTTTATGTATTAGCTGATTAAATCTTGTCACAGAATGCTCCAACGTATCCGTGGCCACTTTTAAAATACAATGAAAAACGTAGTCAGTGCTTAAACAAATTACAGGTACCCAAGCCCAGGCTAGACTTGTTCAGGACCGAAGACGCAGCAAACGAGATGAATGCAATCAGCAACCCATAGCTTGACTGCTTGCGTCAGGGTCAGCGAACCAGAGCTGAACAAGACCCTACTCCAAGTGGTGGTCCTGGAAACAGGCTGCATCACTGCAGTCTGGCCGAGAGAGTAGGGATCAAAGAGGGAAGGCAAACCGGGTCCCAAAAAATGCTGTGCGGAAGTCGGATGTGTCGGGCCGAAAGGCGCAAATATCACAGATTCGCTGTAAACGGCGACACAATGCAACCAATGTCCTTTTCAGGACGAACGAGGAAGAAGGAAGAAGAAGACTTGTTCAAGAAGAGCTTGGCTTACTCAGCTGCTCATCTTTGGAACAATCTTCCACATGACCTGAAAAACACGCACAGTCCCTACTCACATAATCATAGACTGTTCAAATACATTATGAGTGCTGATTATATGTTGTCCTAACTGATTATGTTTCGAATTATTATTATCTAATATACTGTATGGATGGTCTGATGATCTAGTTTTTCATTTTAATATACTTTACTTCTTAATTGTAATCAGATACTGTAAATGTATGCTTTGATACTACTTTTCATGTTGCATCGCCATTAAATTAATACTTTAAGTATGTTGGAGAATGTCTGGATAACTAGCAATAAAAGATGAGTAAGAGGAAGGGCAAAATGCAAGACGGGCCTATTTGCACGATTCTCATCTATCAGTCAACACCCTTTATCTCCCTTAGAAGCATAGGTCATAAAGCTGGATCTCGTATAGTGGAGACGGTAACAATTCACTCCCTGTGGCAGTATCTGCTTGGGACTCAAAGCCGCTCACCTCTGGGAAAATTGTCAGCATACACTGACAGCACATCTGATTATGTTTCAAGTGATTTCTAATTTACTGTATGAATGGTTTAGATTTTGTTTGTTTGTCTGTTTTGTTTTGTAATTACTTTTCATTACTTTCTTTTATTTTTTTTAAATTTTTAAATTATTTTTTTTTATTTTTATTTTATTAATTTTTTTTTTTACATTAATTTTATTTATTTATTTTCTTTATTTTAATTTTTTTTTTTAACATACTTTAATTTGATTGTGACTGGATATTTCAAATGTATGCTATTACTTTACCTTGATAATGTTGTATGTTTAAATAATGCTCAAAATGCATGTGCGATTGAAAGGATACAGTATGCAAGATGATAGAGCGAGGAAGGGCAGAATATAAGATGGGCCTGCGTGCCCAATTCTTAACCCTTTTAAAATAAAGTTTGTTCGTTCGTTCGTTCACTCTCTGCAACTAATTGATGTTTATATTATTATTTCATCTCTATGTATTAGCTGATTTCCCTTCTCTGTAACTAGTTCATGTTTATATTATTATTTCATCTGTATGTATTAGCTGATTTTTCTTCTCTGCAACTAATTTATGTTTATATTATGTCAACAACTACCTGATTCATTAAACACTCATTGTTTTTTTTTTTTTTAAGAAAGGGATACATAAAACACTGGACGATCATTTCCTAACTAACAAAAGATTCATACAGCGCAAGATCCTATATTTCAAGCATAAGATACACACACAAAATGAGACCCTTTATTTTGCCAATTTTCAGCAAATGATATTTACAAAAAGACACATGACATCATCTTTGAAGCATAGGCTACAAAACAAAGAGACAGATCATTCTTTTATAAGAGACTATAACAAAACTTACTTACTTACTTACTTAGTCATTCCCCTTCTACCGTGAGGTGTAGAGGTTTGGAAGAGAGAGCGCCAGACTATCCTATCGGCTGTCTTCCTCCTGGCCTGGTTCCATTCTAGTCCTCGATCCTTCAAAGATTGTCTAATGTTGTCCTCCCAGCGGACTCTGGGTCGTCCTCGGGGTCTGGATCCTTGGCTCTTTGTTTCCCATGATTGTCGTGGTATCCGATCTTCTCCCATTCTGCAGACATGGCCAAACCATCTTAATTGGGACTGTTCTACTTGGGTCTGCAGGGGGTAGGATTTAAGGCCTTGACGTATCGTCTGGTTGCGTACCATGTCACTTCTTGTTACTTCAACCACCTTCCTCAGATACCTCATTTCTGAGGTTTGGATCTGGCTTTTATGGGTTGTAGTCATTGCCCATGACTCGCATCCGTATGTCAAGACTGGGACATAGGTGGAGCGGTATACAGCCATCTTCGTTTTCTTACCAATTATAACAAAACTTGAAGTGATAATACTAACCCCTGAAGATATTTTCCTGCTACACTGCTCTTGTAACTTGGTGGATTCCGACTTGCTGCTTTCTTCATAGTTCTACCCTCATGAGTAAAGCCTGAAAAAATACAAGCATAAGTAGTCCCAAGTTCCATATGGAGCAGGGAAGGAAGATGGGAGAGACAAAGTGAAATGATGATTATTGCAGGCGGAATAGTTAATCAGATCATCCAAGCTCTCGTATATTAAAAAATTAACTTGTGCATGATCACGAGAAAAAAGAGGACATCGGATTGGGCTGGGAGAGCGGGTCCTGGAGCAGGTCGACCACTTTAAATATCTCGGAGCTATTTTAGACCGAAAGGGAGGCATCAGGGAAGAGTTGGCCACTCGAAAAGCAGCAGCTGGGAGACTTTTTCAGGCCATAAATCGAGGATTCCTCAGCAAGAGAGAGGTTGGTAAGAAAGCGAGGATGGCTGTGTGCCGCTCCACCTGTGTCCCAGTCTTGACATATGGATGCGAGTCATGGGCAGTGACTACAACCCATAAAAACCAGATCCAAACATCAGAAATGAGGTATCTGAGAAAGGTGGTTGAAGTAACACGAAGAGACATGGTCCACAACCAGACGATACGTCAAGGCCTAAAAATCCCACCCCCTGCAGACCTAAGTAGAACAGTCCCAACTAAGATGGTTTGGCCATGTCTGCAGAATGGGAAAAGATTGGCTACCACGACAAGCATGGGAAACAAAGAGCCAGGGATCCAGACCCCCAGGATGACCCAGAGTCCGCTGGGAGGACAACATTAGACAATCTTTGAAGGACCGAGGACTAGAATGGAACCAGGCCAGGAGGAAGACAGCCGATAGGATAGTCTGGCGCTCTCTCTTCCAAACCTCTACACCTCAAGGTAGAAGGGGAACAACTAAGTAAGTAAGTAAGTAACTTGTGCATGTGTTGTGCCCAAATTAGTTCCCACAGGTCTCTGATGAGACAAAGTAAGGGAATGACTACTGCTCCTTAAGACATGTCATATGAGGTGACTAATGTGAGCTTGTGCATGCAGCTGGCAACTTCACCAAGTAAAACAAATTGCTCCTGAGACCATATGGATGCTTTTTTGCAGGCTTCCTGCAAGGGGACTGTTGCCGTCATTTCTGACGGTGGGAAAAACTCCAACCTAATTTATGTTTGGTTTAATGTGATCAAAGAGAGATAAATGTTTATTATCTTTCTGTGACAGGTTTCACTGGTGATTATCTTCTCCTGTCTTATGTTGTCCTATCTCAGGCAATGTCTTATAGTTGACATGTCTTAAGTCTATTTATAGGATCATATACGGAGTATCTTTATCACCCATTTGGGCGGAAACGCCTGGTCTGGGTTTGCCTCGATCTGGTCCATGCTCTTTGGGCATGCGCGGGTCTTGGCAGCAAAAGCCGGGAGACTGATTCAGAGAGAGTGTACCGGAGGCTTAGAACGGATGTACCGATCCGTAGATTTCTCTCTGCCAAGTTATCGATAGGGATTGGAAATTCTGGGAATGACAGTCTTGTCATTATTCCGTCCCTGAGTGTTTCTTTATGCCAGTATTGGCTGTGTTGTGTTACCTTAGAGTGTAAGGATTCTTTGACAAGGTAACTGAAACATTATTCGATCTTTTCGTCTCGTTTAGATCTTACAGGTACATTTATCGCTGATGGCGACATAGTGAGCGAAGCTCACAAGGAGTTATTATACTGTACCCCAGTATGGCTTCATATTTGAAAGACTAGGTCTAAGTTGACCCGTTACATACATAAGCCTAAGAATCATCTTTATGGATCCGCAATGCAGGCGGAATATGGTTTGGCAGAAAATATATTTAATCTCAGAAGCTTGTGTAAACTGAGAGTGACCTGATTATCGAGGCCCGCGACCTGCGGCCTGATTTCGTTGTCATCATATTGGTCCGTGTTCACGGCCAATATTCTTCACCAGAATGAAGTATCTGGCATGTGAGGCCAGTCTGAAGTCTTTTGCTAATGGTAGGACAATGGCATTGACTTTGTTTAAATAACTGATATCGCCCGTACTAAGCAAGATATTTGCTAGGGTTTACCTGACGGGGCTCAGTCAGGGATTAGAGCTATTGCATGAACAGTAAACATTGGCCAAGACATTGTTACATGTCTGGGATCTGTGATGCCTGAAGCTGACCTTTGTAACTACACACATTATGTACTCGATCTTATACTATTGACTGTTTCGTCCATCATCATCGTATTATCGTACGTCATGAATAAATATTGTAAACATCAGCAGCATTCCCTATTTCACTGACTTCTACTTGTGGTTGTGTGAGTTAATGTAAAGACGTCCAAGGGCCTATACGGCCTTCGTGTTATCAGCACTGTTATTTACTCACCTACACAATCAACCACATTGTAATACAAGTACTACATGTCTGAATCTACGGGAATACTGACATTATGTATGTGTCTACTATACCCTGGCGGCACCTCACGCTAGTGACCTAATTCCTCGCTACTACTTGGTACTGTCCAGGACAACACGACACGCTCCACGAACTAACATTCATAACACATCAAAACAGTACGTTACATCTGGGCATTTACACTGAACAGCCTTTTACATCTCCAGTCAAGCAGACTTTTACATCTGGTGGACCAGATTCGTGGGTTTTTTTTTTGTCAACGACACAGATTTTCCTGCCCACATCTGGATTTATACATCCGGAAGACAAGATTGACGTTTAGTTGTCAGCTACACAGTAGGAAATAGGTCAACTTCTGCTGACCGACGTATACATTTATAGCTGCTACAGAATCGCTACATGGACCACAGCTGCTGCAGAATTGCTACATGGACCACAGCTGCTACAATAGTGTTACATAGACCACAGTTGCTAACGAAGTTATTTAACACTGTGACAATCGTCGAAGGACATATGTGTTAAAGTTCATGTCACAAGTTTACGTGCAAGCTCGAATTGTAAACATAGAACAGTTCAACCTGTTGTTTACTACGACATTCTACAAACATTCTCAACTGAAGTCGAGTTTGGTTTGATAGCTTCACTTTGGAGACTACTACACCCGTTGTCAAGTTACGGTGACCTTCAACGGTGGAACGTCTACTAGTGTTTACAAGTATACTGCAATGAACTGCATCTTTGCGGTTGTAGAGGATTACGCTTAAAGATAAGTGGCCTGGTTTACATGTTAAACTTAGCCTTTATTTTATGTGCAAATAAGCCTTCCTCGTTATATTCATTATATGCATTCTATTGTTTACTTGTTCTTTGTTTACTTGTTGAGTTAGTGTGTATTTTTTTTGTCGCGGGTTCAGGTTGGAGGGTCTTACAGTAAATATCACACTCAACCGAGGGTTACTGTAAGCATTCTTTAGAGATTGTGCATATTTCTCACAGTGGAAATTGCAAGCGACTTTTGTTGCTATTTATTTATTTTTTTTCTTAGCTGTGACGAGATGTGTTAGTGTTGTTTTCGTTATTTTTTCTCCGTACTTTAGTTTTTTGATTCGTTTTGTTTGTATTTGTCTGCCTTCTCTTTTCTATTGTTAATTTCTTTACACCCTTTTGTTTATACACTGTGTTGTCATTGTATTATTGTGAATTTTTCGCAGTTATCATTGTGATTTTTCACAACATTTGATTTAGTTAAGCTGTATTTTCTTTTGACCTCTGCGAATGTTTTCGTTTGTTTAGATGCTTGTCTTTGTTTAGTTATCGTGATATTGTTGATATATACAGTCTTCATGTATACTTGATCATGTACTATTAGTTATATGATGCAAATTATATACTGAGCTGGTTACTGGTGACTTAATAAATAAGGTAATTGTACTTAGTCTTTATAAAAGACTCATCTCCCACTGAGATTGGGATAACTTGTGTTGCTATTTCAGATATATTGACAGCACATTTGTAGACAGGATGTCTACATTAGATTACTTTATCGCGCAAGGGATACCCCTTGGAAAAACTGAGGAGAAATTGGAGGATTTTGCGCTTGCTCAATATGCCAAAGCACAAAAGGCTGAAGAGAAAAAGATTCAAGCGCAGCTAGACAGAGAAGCTGAAGAAAGGAAGATTCAGCTAGACAGAGAATTTGAAGAGAAAAAGCATCAAAGAGAAGCTGAAGAAAGGAAGATTCAGCTAGACAGAGAATTTGAAGAGAAAAAGCATCAAAGAGAAGCTGAAGAAAGGAAGATTCAGCAAGACAGAGAATTTGAAGAGAAAAAGCATCAAAGAGAACATGAAGAAAGACTCTTGGCTTTGGAAGTAGAGCAGTTGAAAGTGACTAATATAGGGAGTTCTCAAGCGACTTCTTCGAGCACAAAAAGTCATGATTATAAGTTCAAACTTCCTCATTTTAATCCTACAAAAGATGACATAACGTTCTATCTAGATAGACTAGAACTTAATTGAGTAACATATAAAGTAGATAAGGCACAATATGTTAGACAACTGTTGAATTCACTTACAGGTGAACCATTAAGTATTATAATGGCAATAGAAGAACATGATAGGACTAACTATGAAGTTGTCAGAGCAGCCTTATTGAAAAGATATCAGCTTAAAGAAGATGATTACCATCTTCGTTTTAAGACTATGTTACCAGAATCTGGTGTAGAGTTCTCGGACTTTATAGGAAAGATACGCCTTACTTTCACTAGATGGATAGAGTTGTCTAAGACTGAACATACTTATGAGGCACTTATGGACTTGTTGCTTAGAGACAAAGTAATGTCGTCTGTTAATGAGTCTTTTCTTGCCTTTATACACGAACGTAAACCTAAGGACATAAAAGAAATGGAACAATATTGTTGCCAATATGTCACTGCTCATCCACAACAAACAATGAGCAATAGTAAGATTAAAGAAGGTTTACCCGTGGCTTCTGCGGCTCCATACAATTCTAATTTCGGAGGTAAAGTTAAAGGTACTCAGCACAACTTCGATAAGAAGAGTAAGAGTAACTTTGGACAGGATCAAAGTGATTCATGCCAAAGAGGCTCGTCTTCTAGGAATTGGAGGCAATCTGATAGCCCTCATAATTATGGTTCCAATAAATTTGGTAATTTCCGAAGGGGTAGCCACAATAAAAACTATCCGCGCCATAATTCTTCAGGAAGACAGCAGTATCAGTCAGATAGATATTTTCATCAAGGTGTAAATCACAATCACAATTGTGAAAACTGCGGTTCAAACCAAAATAATAATAGCAATAGGGGTAATTACCATAATTCCAAAGGAAATAGTAATCGAGGTAGATGGCAGCATAATAATAACAGATTATGTCATCATACTAACTGTGCTGAACAAGAGTCACAAGGAGTTAGTAATGAACAAAACAATAGTAAACCTAGCGCTAGTGTTAGTTCTTGTTCTGCCTTTGATTTTGGGAGAGCATCTCAATGCCCTCAGTGCACCACTTTATTTGAACCTACTACTATATCCACCTTGAGTTGCGGTCATCCTCTGCCCGCTCTTCCTGCCGCGGCGGCTCATGACGGGAGAGGATCTCTTATTCTACATAGGGGTCTAATGAATAATGATCCAGTCTCAGTCCTCTTTGATTCTGGATGTACCACTATTGGGGTTAGACAATCTCTTGTAGATCCTTCATGTGCCACCGGAAGAGTGATCAAATGTGTAACATTTGGTGGCACAGTGGAAAAATACTCTACCGCTATCATCCGTATAGCTACTCCCTTCTTTACGGGAGAGGTCCAAGCGTGTCTGCTTCTGAATCCTATTGCGGATCTTATCGTCGGGCGTATACACGGCATTAAAGAGTGTACCCCGCAGCAGATTATTGCTTGGGAAGAACATAACTTAGAAGCTGCTAATGCAGTTGTCACGAGAGCTCAGGCTCAGAATATGCCTCAGACTACATCGATCGAAGGTGTTGAGGTACGTGATCAAGATGATCATGATGTCATTTTACGGGACTCTTTTATCAAAAGTCAACAGGAAGACATTTCGTTAAAAAAATTCTTCGTTCTGGCAAAAAAAGGTGACCCAAATAAGAACACAGATCACAAATCTTGGATCACTATGAAGAATGGTGTACTAGTGCGTATGGTACAACACTCCGACATGTCTATACATTCACAAATTCTTTTTCCGAAAGACATGAGAGTTAGAATACTGCAACATGCTCATGACTCCCAATGCGCTGGTCATATGGAATTTTCACGTACGAAGTCGAGAGTTCTTGCGGCTTTCTTTTGGCCATTCGTCAACAGAGACATACGTCTTTATTGTCGCTCGTGTAAAGTATGTCAAGAGGTAAAATCAAAAGGTCCTCGCCATGCAGCCCCTATCCAGGCGGCGGACATTCCTATCCATCCATTTCAGAAAATGGCGATAGATATCATTGGTCCTTTCAAAATAAAATCAGCCAGAGGACATCAATTTATTCTAACATGTGTTGACATGTGTACTCGATGGCCAGAGGCCATTCCTCTGAAGAGCATTTCGACTGCCGATATTGCAGACGCTCTTTGGCTGATATTTTCGCGGTTGGGATTCCCTAGGGAAATCTTGTCAGACCATGGCACCCAACTGATATCTGAGACAATGTCGCAAGTGATGTCTACTCTTAACCTTTAGCACGCTGCATAAAAATTCAGAAATCTTGCCCAACACCTGCATTCTTTTTCACAACGCCCCATTTTTATAGTGGGTGACTTGTAAATTCTATAGTTTTTTTGTTTTTTGGTCAATTGCTCTAATTTTTAGATTGTATAGAAATGAATGAATGATGAATCTGATGATATAAAATTTGTTTGTGTACATGTTAGATGTGATAGGAAGAGAGGAAAGGAAAGATGAAAAAAAACGAAAAAAATTTAAAAAAAAATAAATAAAAAATTTTTTTTTAATTTTAAAATTAAAAAAAAAAATTAAAAAAATGACCAACGAACGAAGAGTCCATATCCCTTGCATCTCAATGAAAGTCATTTGACCAATAGAGCAATACAAATCAAATGACGATCTTTTCGTTACACCCATCATCAGTAGCAAAGCAACAAACTCCCTAGCCAGCCGTGATATTCGGCCGTAATCCTATTTTTTTCCGATATTCCTAATCCTAACCCCGAAAATTATACATACTTGAAAGGCCATTTTACTTTCGTTTCTATCTCAGCCATCAAACATATTCTGAGAACCGATTTCAGCGCTTATAAAGACAAAAATTGCATCCCCACCGCATGGCGTCAGAATCCAATAAAATTAGAGCGAAATGGCTGCGTGTCTGATGCCGATTCATTTCGATTTAAAAAATTTACAAAAAATAAACGCGGATACACCCATCACTTTTTTAAGATCGGAAACGGAAGCTAACTCTCTTGCAAATAAAATTACAACTTAACATCCGGGGCTGAAAATCACGTGTACACAAGTCCTCATGCTAGAAACGGTGACAGCCGCAAGGCGACTAATATCGCCTCCAGCTGGCAGAACATAGGTTGCGTTCGGCGAGATGTCTCGCCGGCAGTGTGCTAAAGGTTAATATCAAGAGATCACTGAGTAGTATTTATCATCCTATGTCTAATGGACTAGTCGAACGTCTCAATAGAACTCTCAAAAATTTACTTGGGAAAATAACTGAGGATCATCCTCAGGATTGGGACAGAGTCTTACCCGCTGCTCTCTTTGCTTATAGAGAGGTTCCTAATGAACATACCGGGTTTTCTCCTTTCGAGCTCGTCTTTGGCGCGCGTCCGCGCGGCCCAATGTCCTTGCTTCACGATCTGATAGCTGCCAATGATATTAGTGATGACACACAATCTTCTTACGAGTATGTCATTGCCCTCAGGCAGAAAATCATTGAAGCTTGCAAATTAGCAACTTCCGCATCTGAATTTGCTAAAGCAAAGGCAAGGCAGTTCGCAAATAAAAATAGATGCCTACGTAAACTTTGTCCTGGAGACAAAGCATTTGTGTTACTTCCTTCCAGGGAAAATAGACTTCTTATTGGTT
This sequence comes from Oreohelix idahoensis, assembly GCA_024509875.1. NCBI lineage: Eukaryota > Metazoa > Mollusca > Gastropoda > Stylommatophora > Oreohelicidae > Oreohelix > Oreohelix idahoensis. The sequence continues at coordinate 233,938 of JAMPIV010004698.1, forward strand.
GGAAAGGTCCTTTTGAGATTGTATCTAAAATTTCTGATGTCGACTATGTCGTCGATATTGACGGAAAGCATAAGACTTTTCACATAAATATGCTTACAGAATTTTATGAACATCCAGAGTACTTACAACCTATCTTTCAAGTGACGGACGACGCTACAGTCGCGCGTGGCCATTACTCATCCCTGTCTGTCATACAGGATGAGGAATCTACTTTCTCTGATGTTAATCTTCCTCTTCCGATGATTCCACTTCATTCTACGGAATCATGGAAGGATGTTGCAATTTCACCTTCTTCTTCTTCTTCTTGCGATCGCATCTTTGATGTTTACACCGTCAGACGAGTTCTCATGATGAATTCGACTGTTGTTTGAAGCTCCTCTTTAGCTCCATATAGCTTTGAGTTTAGTGTTGAGTCATTGGGCCAGTATATCCTTCTTAACTGGTCATACAAAGGACAATCCTGTAGAACATGCTCAGCAGTTTGTTCGTTTAATCCACATGTGCACAGTGGTGAAGCAGACAATCGTAGCTTGTGCATGTGTTTATTCAGTTTGTTATGCCCTGTCCTGAGGCGAAAAATAGTTATCTGTCCCTGCCGGTCGAGAGTGTGATAGTCGTCTTTGGGTTGGTTCTGTTCTCTTCTGATAGTCTGGATAGCTCTCTTTTTCTCAAAGTATGTGACTTCATTATCTTCTTGTTCACATTCTCCTCCCTTTTTTGCAAGTTTATCTGCCTTTTCATTTCCGGGTACACCACAATGAGATGGTACCCACTGAAGTATGGTTCTCTTTTTGGCAGCTACCTTGTTTAGTTCATTTCTCAGATGCGGGAGTTTACCACCCTTGAGAGCTTGCAGGACAGACAGTGCATCTGTGAGGATGACTACCTGGTGGCAGTCAGAGTTGGTGTTATAAATCATATTTGCAGCTTGCTCTAGAGCTTGAACCTCAGCTGTATAGTTGGAACAGAATTTACCAGTGGGAATGTGCCTAGTCTCATAGTGGTTGTCAGGATATGAGATAAAGATACCGGCACCTCCATTCCTAACAGCATTAGTTGCTGATCCATCTGTATAGGCATGTATCCATGATTGATCGGGATAGCTTTCTTGGATCATACTCGATGTAGCAGTTCGTTTTTGCAGATCATTATACTCACATCCACTTGTGAGACCACTGACTGATGTATTAATTTGGAGGGCACTGCTGGCCTGCTCCCATGGTACAGGGTGGGCTTCAGTGGTGTTGTCTTCATGGATAGGTCTTCTTGATGCTGTCTTATAAGTCTTTTTCCCCGATGCACAAAGCTGCTACGCTTTAGACGTCCCAATGCCAGATCATCTAGTCTTGCCTTCATTGGGTGCATTGGCATACTGTTGTACTTTTCCATCTGGATCATGGTTTTTGTGTCTCTTCTATGGGACAATGTCTGTAATCCAGCAACCTTCTGCATCTCTGTTATTGGTGTAGTTTTCATGGCTCCTGTAATGAGCCTGAGAGCTTGATTTTGCACCTTGTCCAAAGACTGCAGATGTGAGTTAGCAGCTGATGACCATGCTGCTGAGCTAAACTCTAAGTGTGGTCTTATTACTCCATTATAAATCTTCTTTAGATTTCGTTCATTTGCTCCCCAGTTGGTACCTGCTAATTTTCTGAGTATGCCTAGTCGTCTTCGGGCCTTTCCTTCTGCATTTTCAATATGCTTATTCCATGTAAGCCTTTGGTCAAATGTCACCCCAAGATAGGTGGGGTAGCTTTCTTCCTTGATCACGGTTGTCCCTAGGTGTATGTTAGCTGATTTGTCCTTGGGGGCGAGGGAGAACAGTGTTGTGGAGGTTTTGTCTGTGTTTATTGTGATAAGCCATTTCTCTGCCCATGACACTAGCATGTCTGCTGCCCGCTGCATTCTATAATTTGCTGTGGTGACATTTTCATCAGCGCACCAGAGTACTAGGTCATCTGCATATAAGGCAGCTTTAACTCCTGCAGGGAGATCTTTCACCAGGTCATTGATGTAAACAAGGAAGAGTGTTGGGGAAATTACTCCTCCTTGAGGTACCCCCTGATGGAGCAACACTTTTCTGCTCTGCAGACCGTCAAGAGTGACTCTAGTTCTCCTGTTATGCAAGTATGACTGGATCCATTTCATCATGTTGCCTTGGATTCCACTTCTCCTAAGTTTTGCAATGAGGCCATCTTTCCACACCTTGTCAAAGGCCTGCTTGAAGTCGACCCAGATCGTTAGGACCTTTTTCTTCTCCTGGAAGGCATCTTCTATTGCTTGAGACAAGTAAGTAACTTGGTCTTCTATACTGTAGCATTCTCTAAATCCAGCTTGTTCCGGCACCAGGATCTGCTCAGACTCTAAATACCATTTCAATCTGTGGTTGACTATTCGCTCCATAGTCTTCCCAACACAGCTTGTGAGACTGATTGGCCGGTAACTTGCAGCCTCGGTCTTACATTTCCCTTTCTTTAGTATGGGTATTGTGATGGCTTCTCTCCATACTTGGGGTACCGTTCCTTTCAACCAGCTGTGGTTGAATATCTCAAGCAGTTTTGTCTTTGCTGCTGAGCTCAGATTTACTAGCATTTCGTTGCTGATTTTGTCTGGGCCGGGTGACTTTTGAAACTTAAGCTTGGAAATAGCCTTCTGTAGTTCTCCTAGTGTGATGGGTTCCCTCATTGGGGCAGGAGTATCTGTCTGTCCCATGGTTGCCAGTATTTCTTTTCTTATCTCTCTCTGATGATCTATGTTAATGGGTAAGTTGCTTTCTGAACTGTATCTTCTAGCAAACAAGTCTGCAGCTTGTTTTCCTCTGAAAAGTTTGCCACCTTCATCCAATGTGATAGTCTGCCTAGGTGAGGAACGCTCTTCATTTAGAGACTTGACTAATCTCCAAAGTTTCCTGCCGTCTTTCTCAAGGTTCAGCGATGCCGTTTTAGTTCTCCAGCTTTTCCGTTTTTCTTCTAGCTTTGTTCTCTGAAACTCTGCTACAGCCTTTTTCCATTTGTTGTGAGTTTCAAGTGAAGGCTGAGACTCTGCGTCCTTTCTAGCCCTGTCCATAGCTTCCTGACGTTCTTGGAGTGTGCTGGACCAGTATGGTATGTAGTTACGCCGGCATCCTTTGGGAATGGTTTCTTTTGCAGCTTGTAGTATGCATCTGTTGAAGTCTTTTACCACTTCATTAATGTCTCTGTTCTGTACCTTGAGGGTAGACAGCAGCGTGTTCACCTGATGCCTGAATAAACCCCAGTTGGCTTTTTTGTAGTTCCATCTTGTAATGGCTGGGCCTGTACTGAGAGTTGCACTCTGGACAGTAAGAAAGATTGGGCGATGGTCGCTTCCCCCTAGTTGGTCTCCTACTTCTCTACTAATAGATCCAGCTATATCTGGTGTGGAGAAGGCAAGATCTGGTGTTGAAGTTGTGTGCCATCCTCTGGAGTAGAAGGTAGGAGTATCTGTGGCATTATTGACTAGGATTAGGGAGTGATCATCTTGCCAAGTTTCAACCTCTTCACCTCTGTGATCCAGATGGTTATAGCCCCAGCTCTGGGAGTGGCTATTAAAGTCTCCAACTGCTATAAAGTTGGTGGCTGGTACCTGTATAGAGCTGAGACTCAGGGGTTTGTTGTTCGGACAGTAATAGTTCAGGAGTTCTATTTCCATCTTGTCTACCTTTATCTGCAACAGCTGATATTCTGCTCCATCCATGAAGGTTTTCCTTTCGTGTGCAGGAATGTTATTCCTTACAAGAGTAAGTACTCCTCCTTTTCGTCTATCTTTTCTGTCGGATCTGAAGCATTGATATCCCCTTATTTTAAAGGTTTGATCTGCTTTCAAGTGAGTCTCTTGGATACAGCAAACACTGACTTGCTTCTCATACAAGATGTTTTCCAGCTCTGTCTTTTTGCTGTATCCAGCCTGCTTGCTGTTCACTCCCTCTGCATTCCAGTGCATCATGACAAGTGGCACTCTGGGTTTCTCTTTTTCTGTTTTGTTTTGGTCAGTAGTTCTCCTCCGCCGTCTGCTGACTCCACAAGACGGTCTAGAGGGTCCTCCAGTAGCTGAGGGTGGGCTCTGTCGAGGCTCAGAGCCCGGCACTGCACCTGCCTGGTGGAGCTCCACAGGGCGAGCACCAGTACGAGATTTATTTGACGGTGTACTCTCCATAAAAAAAAAGCGAGTTGCGTGATACTGTGGTTTCCGGTGCGCCTTCTGGCCCAGTATCTACGACTTTAGCACCTGTTCAACGGGAGAGTGGGCTCATCCCTAATCTGTTTATGTTCCCAGTAGTAGACTATTCGCAAGCAGCCTGGGGGTGTCACTGCTCTGCGCGGACCTTGTTTACCGAGGCGGCGTCCGAGCTCGTATGGTGAAAATATGGTTGCGTTATCTTCAAAATAGCCCTGTCTTTCCCGTGGCTTTTCTGCCATCCTGCAACTTTGAGTTAGGGAGTTCTGAGCTCCAGTCTCTTTCCCAGGCATTTTATCCTGGCCTGGCACGCATACAGAGGACCCCACTTCTGGTTCTAAGTTAGCAGTTGGGGATAGGTGGGGTAGCACACTGTGCATTCCCCGTCATCCAGGGGGCTCTCCAACTATGCAGAGCTTGCACAATGCTGTGCTCTGGTTCTGGGCTCTCCCAAGGAATCCTCACGTCCTGCACAGAGCCACTTCCAGATACCCACCACCTGCCAACCCTCCATTGTAGAAATCTCCTGCATGCGGCCATCCAGTCAAGAGCCAGTATTAAGTCTGGTGCCCAAGTGATTCCCCCAAGCTCAGTGTGCAATGCTGGGTTCTCATCATGCTGCAACACAGGGGGGATTGTGATGCTCAGCCATCTCTCTCAACTCTGCACCGATAAGTGACATCGGGGACTTAACTGTGCCTCAGTACTGGGAGGCCCCGTTTCCGGGTACACCACACACAGCCAATTGAGGCAACGGTCGCCGTGGGCGTGTCTTCAGTGGGGAAGTTGTGGAGTCTTCCTGTCCATGTTCTTGCACATCCTAACACTGCCCGCAAGACATCGGAGGTTTGGAGAGTGGCCTTCTCTGCTTTTTTGAGCCGGGGTGGGCTCCCCGGGCAAGTCTCGATGGGGATCGGGACGTGTCCACGCGCCAGTGGGCCCAGCATCGGCCACATCTGATGGAGGACTTGCTCTGCCAGGTTTGAGTTAGTAAATTCCAACTTTGTCATCTTCATGGCATTGTGATGCTGGGGTGCCTGTGGATTTCCTACCGCCCCGGGTAGGAGCCAGAAGTGTACTGTGCCAGCTCTGGGGGAGATAAAGGGGGTGTTTCTGCATCTCCTTGTGATACGTAGCCAAGGTAGGGCTCACAGTGCTCTTTCCCCGCCACCAAATTGCCTGCTGGTTACGCCGAGTTCTCCGAGGCTCTAGGCATGTGACCAAGAGTTGAAGACAATAGGATCATCACGTCCTGAGTCTCTGTGCCTGTACGATGGGTTCCGATCTTCAGGGAGCAGTTCACACTCATTCCCACTCCCAAGACTTGTTCAGTATCCATCTGGCTCCTTCCCACCCACAGAGGGCGTGTATGGTGTAGTGCACCGGTTTTATTATCGAGGTTTGCTCCTCTAGATCCATTGTGTTTAGCCTGAGGATTCGCACCCTCAGTTACCAGGACTACCTCGAGGAGGGTGTGGCTCTTCACCACGCACAACGATCTTGGGGTATGAGAGGTTTTGCTAGGCCAAGAGACTAACACCGCAATGGTCGCTCCTTTCATGAACAAGAATTCACTAGGCCTAGGGTGAAGCAAGGGGGGAAACCCACTACCCACAACACCAACACATCATACCCCCTGTCTGTAAAAGACTTTGCCCCGCAATTTCACCTAATTTATCAACTAGGGAACAGTCACAAATCTCTTCCATGTTACAAGCATTTCAGGATGTTCTCACGGACATTCCTGGACACACTACAGTCATTGAACATGACATTGTATTGACTGACCATACTCCTATCAGGGTCAGACCTTATCCTATTCCTATCCACTTCCAAACTCAAGTCGAGAAAGAGTTGGATGAAATGATAAAGTTAGGAATAATTGAACCATCCAATTCGGCATACTTGTCGTCTATGGTTATTGTCCGAAAGAAAGACAATAACATACGCATTTGCGTCGATTACCGTAAACTAAATCAAGTAACGAAGTTTGATGGAGAACCTATGCCTCTGTTGGATGAGTTACTTACTAGACTTTCCAATTCTCGCTTCTTTACAAAGCTGGACTTGTCTAAAGGTTACTGGCAAGTTCCTCTAACCGAACGAGCCAAACCTTTCACTGCTTTCTCCACACCCAAGGGTTTGTTCCAATGGAACTTTATGCCTTTTGGCCTTATGAATGCCCCAGCTACATTCGTACGCATGATGCGTCGAATACTGGCATATCGTTCTGATGTGATTGCATACTTAGACGATATCTGTCTTTTTAGCGATTCTTGGGAAGATCACTATCTGGGATTAGATGAACTGTTGTCTACTCTACGTGAGCATAATTTGACAGCTAAACCCTATAAAGGCTATGTTGGGTTTAGTGAGATTTCTTTTCTTGGTCATCGTGTTGGTCATGGTCTCTTGAAAACAGAAGACCACAACACTTCTAAGATACTGAACATCACTATTCCTAAGACTAAAAAACAGATCCGTAGTCTCTTGGGCCTAATACAGTTCTACGGAAGATTCATTCCGAATCTTTCCTCTATTACGGCACCACTCTCAACCCTATTGAAGAAAGGGTCTTCTAATATGGTGCGTTGGTCCCAAGAATGCCAATCTTCATTGGATCAGATTAAGTCATTATTTTCGTCTCCTCCTATTTTAAGACTTCCTACAGCCAATAGGACGTTTGTCCTTCGTAGTAACGCCTCAGCAATAGGGATCGGGGCGGCACTGATGCAAGAGTATTCTGAGACTCTGCATCCTGTAATGTATGTCTCGAGAAAACTGAATGCGGCAGAAAGGAATTATTCTGTTCTAGACCAAGAATTGCTAGCTATGGTCTGGGCAATTCTTAAACTCCAAAGATTCCTTCTCGGCACACATTTTGTAGTAGAAACCGACCAAAAAGCTCTCACAGCTATGCAGAATAAGGATTTGAAGAGTTCGAGATCCCCTCGATATGCTATTGCTCTTCAACCTTTTCATTTCACGGTACGAGCTATCCGTGGTTCGGATAATGTGATGGCGGACATATTGTCTCGATGCCCACATGAAGCTACTTAGCTCTTTTATCTAGATCTACTGTTACATATCTAAAGTTATGATCTATTCTTACAATAACATGCTTCTGTAACACTTGTTGCCACTTTGTTTAAACTCATGGTTATGTATTGATTTCTTGCTTTCTCTGTTACCGTCTTCGGTAAAACAGAGGAAGGCTTTGTTTCATATGAAATAAAGGTCGAAAAAATTAATGCGGCCACATTTATAGTTTAGATATATATTAAGTGACTATGGTACATTATATTCTAAGAAGTGTTCTATTTGCATTGTTCTCAGCAAACCAGTGTGATATCTTGGAACGCTGTATAACTACGATGACTTCTATAGATGCCCTGATGTTCCTTGAGGATTTTGCTTACAAGACATCGCCGGAAAAGAGCATCGTCTTGTTCTTCTGACGTCATCAGATATTAGTTCTATACACATGTATAATTATATGTTTGTAAAAAGAATTTAGAAATGTTGTTAATGATTGACCATTTGAATTTATGGTTATATACTCATTATACGTCGTGAGATTTCGATGTTGGTGTAATCAATTAATGGAAATTGTCATACACCATTTATTCACATTGATATGAATTTTTGTTGTAACATTACCTGCACTTTTGAGTTGGTTGGTAACACCTCCCCAGATATATTTACTTTGAGAAAATAGTTTCTCCTATCTAGTGAGATTTTTTCTTCTCACCAGATGCTCTACTGTGCGTCGATTGGATCTGACATTATGATGTTATATTTTTGGTGATCCTTTCATCGGCGCATTACTCATGCATTATGAGCTCAATGCACCTGGCTCATAGATGTATTTCCAAAAAAAAAAAGTGCCATTTTTTTTTTCCCCCGGGAGGTGTGGTAATGTTGCCGTCATTTTTGACGGTGGGAAAAACTCCAACCTAATTTATGTTTGGTTTAATGTGATCAAAGAGAGATAAATGTTTATTATCTTTCTGTGACAGGTTTCACTGGTGATTATCTTCTCCTGTCTTATGTTGTCCTATCTCAGGCAATGTCTTATAGTTGACATGTCTTAAGTCTATTTATAGGATCATATACGGAGTATCTTTATCACCCATTTGGGCGGAAACGCCTGGTCTGGGTTTGCCTCGATCTGGTCCATGCTCTTTGGGCATGCGCGGGTCTTGGCGGCAAAAGCCGGGAGACTGATTCAGAGAGAGTGTACTGGAGGCTTAGAACGGATGTACCGATCCGTAGATTTCTCTCTGCCAAGTTATCGATAGGGATTGGAAATTCTGGGAATGACAGTCTTGTCATTCTTCCGTCCCTGAGTGTTTCTTTATGCCAGTATTGGCTGTGTTGTGTTACCTTAGAGTGTAAGGATTCTTTGAGAAGGTAACTGAAACATTATTCGATCTTTTTGTCTCGTTTAGATCTTACAGGTACATTTATCGCTGATGGCGACATAGTGAGCGAAGCTCACAAGGAGTTATTATACTGTACCCCAGTATGGCTTCATATTTGAAAGACTAGGTCTAAGTTGACCCGTTACATACATAAGCCTAAGAATCATCTTTATGGATCCGCAATGCAGGCAGAATATGGTTTGGCAGAAAATATATTTAATCTCAGAAGCTTGTGTAAACTGAGAGTGACCTGATTATCGAGGCCCGCGACCTGCGGCCTGATTTCGTTGTCATCATATTGGTCCGTGTTTACGGCCAATATTCTTCACCAGAATGAAGTATCTGGCATGTGAGGCCAGTCTGAAGTCTTTTGCGAATTGTAGGACAATGGCATTGACTTTGTTTAAATAACTGATATCGCCCGTACTAAGCAAGATATTTGCTAGGGCTTACCTGACGGGGCTCAGTCAGGGATTAGAGCTATTGCATGAACAGTAAACATTGGCCAAGACATTGTTACATGTCTGGGATCTGTGATGCCTGAAGCTGACCTTTGTAACTACACACATTATGTACTCGATCTTATACTATTGACTGTTTCGTCCATCATCATCGTATTATCGTACGTCATGAATAAATATTGTAAACGTCAGCAGCATTCCCTATTTCACTGACTTCTACTTGTGGTTGTGTGAGTTAATGTAAAGACGTCCAAGAGCCTATACGGCCTTCATGTTATCAGCACTGTTATTTACTCACCTACACAATCAACCACATTGTAATACAAGTACTACATGTCTGAATCTACGGGAATACTGACATTATGTATGTGTCTACTATACCCAGGCGGCACCTCACGCTAGTGACCTAATTCCTCGCTACTACTTGGTACTGTCCAGGACAACACGACATGCTCCACGTACTAACATTCATAACACATCAAAACAGTACGTTACATCTGGGCATTTACACTGAACAGCCTTTTACATCTCCAGTCAAGCAGACTTTTACAGGGACCATCTGTAATAGTGGCTCCATGCTCTACAGGGAGCAAAAAGGAAAATGATGATGATGTGTGGTGTATATGTATGTGTGAACATAGATGCATATATGTGCGTGTGTCTGCATGCCATTGCCTGTGTGTTTCACTCTCTCATCTCCTATCATTAATATTGTCCATTCAACTAGAAAATACTGTTTGTTGTTTCTTTAAGGTAAATTTAATTAACAACAGAACACAGTAGAATAAGAATTCAAAGAACCACAGCAAACATATATATATAGAACAATTTTACCACCTCTCCAAGAAAAAACTGATCCTCTAGAACTGGAAGAAGAAACATATAATTAAGGTGCTAAAGCTTCTGTATGAGCAGTAACTGCTGGTGAGGCACAATACTTTTGCCTGTGGCTCAAAAATTTCTGACCACAGTGGATTGGTGCATAGTGAATTTATTTTTTTCCATAATTTGTTATCATTAAACTGAGAATCATGTGCGTTTTTTCGTTCTTTCCTTCCCTTTACTTTTCTTTTTATGCTCATGAGGCTACTCAATGTACAGTGTGGTTGTAAGGCAAAACAAAGCAAGTGTGGTACAGATTTGCATCAATGGTGGCAGGAACAAGAACAAATACTTGGGACAACAACCAAAAGAAAAGGACTGTTTCTTGCACTCTGATTGCTTAACTATTCTTGCTGACACAGCTCAACTAGTTTCTGTTTTTTTTAACATACGCCCGCTATTACTTGAGGCGAAATTTTAGGTTAGTATGTCCAACCTGAGACTGATTTTATGTGAGTATCCTATTTTCCCTGTATGCTGACAGGTGTCCTCTCGCCATTCAGGCAGATACTTGCCATCTTCGGAGAGTACCATCTAGAGCTGGGTCGGCATATGAATACTTAATCTGTGAACTGTAAAAAAAAAAAAACAGACTAGATCTCTTCTCACGAATGATCAGCCTGTGAGACTGCTAACTAGTTCAGGTTATTTCAGTCTCTAGTCGACGACACTACTTCAAATGTTCTTGCCAGTGCTCGAATTAATCCAGTCCAAAACCCGGTCTACGACACTCCTTCAAATGTTGTCTCGCCCGGGCTTGAGCCTGGATCACCCAATCGCCAGCGCAGTGTGGTAACCATTTCACCAGCGCTGCTCCCGTTTCTGTGTTTGATGTGTATCATTGGAACGTAAATGTTATGAAGAAATAATTGCATACACTGGGCTGATATTGCATAAGTGAAAACCATATACTTGAAAGTTTCACTGAAGCATCAGGGAAGTTTAAACTGAATCTGGCAAAGCTAACATCAGCAGCAAGAGAATAAGCTGGAGGATATGCTAGAAATATCAGTTGATACACATAATTTAAACAACCTGCAATACACTGATGATAATGTTTTAATAGCGAAAAATGGAAAGCAGCTACAGGAAACAACAGATTCTAAAAACAAATGCCTTAGTCTAAATAACAATAAAACAGAAGCAATGATAAACTTTTAAAAATATTAAATTCCCCAGAATGCATCATCAAAGTAAATGGGGCACTTCTGACAAAAATCTATGGATTTAATATCTGGACATACACATACCATAATAAAGAAGATGCAACTTAGATTTTTTTTAAAGCAGAATAACCCAAACAAATACATAATTCTAGAAAATTGAAAGTATTCTATGCAAAAAGATCTTTCTCGACAGAAGTAACGAAGAGAGTTCTCCATTGTTAAATACAGCCAATCCTTTCATCTAGAGGCATATAATGTGACACCCACTAAATAAACTATAATATTTCTGTAGGTGACACAAATGTAGTTTTACAGTAGAATGTTAAGAACTAAAAAGACTAATGAAGATGTGCTGAAAGAAGCCAATGCATAAAGTTAGCTGATTACATGCATTAGAAGGAACCAGTCCAAGTTTTTTGGGCACAGAAGACGAAACCTAAAATATCTTGTGACAACAGGCAAAACTGATTGGAAAAAAAAACAGATCTTGGAGAAGTGAGAAGACACTGAGTATTTTAAAATCAGGCTGTTTGAAAAAACTTTACAACAGAAATAATAAACAGCTCTGAGGGCAGCAAGCTGTACATCATAAATGCCAATTAGTATGGTGCTTGAAAAACAGAGAGACTCAGACTCGGTTGGATGGAGAAGATATTGTCTCTGCCTTATGCCCATCACAGTTACTAATAATGATGATAAATTTCATGTCCTGTATAAATCAATAGAGATATCCTGTCAGTGTATTAATGTGATAGGACATGTCTGGTTTGCATGTATCACAAAAACATACAATTTCAATAATGCCATTAAAATTATCACAAACTAGTGTAAAACCCCATCATAAGACGGGAATTAAATTCAAAAGCACCAATATCTAACGGCAATTTTACTAATTCAAAAGTATTTTTTTTAAACCACTGTGCATCACCACAGTTCTATCAATATTTTTGTGCACACCGTCATCTGCGCACTTTTCTTTGTTGAGTGTTACTATTTTCAGGAGAGTACATATAAGGGAAACAATACAATTAATGTCTAACTTTCAACCAAAGTTGCATCCCTTAGCATTAGTGACAGAAAAAGCTGGGATTTTATATATATTGATGACACTAATTATTCACATCCCAGTTGATTCTTTTTCAAAATCAAAGGCTAAATATAATCTTAAATGTGCGTACCCTGACTCTGAAGACCAGTGAAATGGGCCTTACTTGCTGGCTTGGCAGTCTCTTGCTTTTCAGCACTGATAATCCGACTCCTCTCTTCTCGACAAAGTCTCAACTTCTCTAAATGCAGGAAAAGAAAATGAGCAGCCTGTAAGGTTTCTAACAGATATTCAGTCTGTGAGGCTGCTAATAAATGATCAGCCAGTGAAGCTTTTAACAAATAAATATAATCAGTCAAGCTGCTAATATATTATCAGTCATTGAGGTTGCTAATAAATAACCAGCCAGTGAAGCTTTTAACACAAAAAAAAACAGTCAGTGAGGCTGTTAACAATTAATTAGACAGTGAGGCTGCTACTAAAATATGAGACTGGAAGGCTGCTTAAAAAAAAAAAAAAAAACTTCTAATGAATACTCAATCTGTGAACTGTTAAAAAAAAAAAAAAAAAAAAAAAAAAGCAGACTAGATCTCTTCTCACGAATGATCAGCCTGTGAGACTGCTAACTATTTCCTGAGCTGCTAAGTAATGTCGTTATGACCTTCTCATACATTTTATCATCATCATCACCCTTCAGCTCCCCAAGGAACATAGGCCTTCCATAAACTTATGCCAAGTCTTCCTGTCCCGTGCCATCAGCTCAAGGTCTTTCCACGTGTTCTTCATACCCTCCATGTCTGTCTCCAGTTTTCTTCTCCATGTGTTCCTTGGTCTCCATCTACCTCTTTTACCCTAGGGGGTTCGAGAAAACAATGGCTACCTGGTAATGCTATCAACAGGTTGCCTAAATGCATGTCCTATCCATCTCCAGCATCTTCTTCTAATCCCTTTTTCCGCAGCCACTTGTCTGATTCTTGCCATCATTTCCACATCAGTGATCTTGTCATACCACTAAAATCCTTCTATTATATGCAAGCACCACATTTATGAAAGTCTGTAACTGTTTGGTTGCTGTTTTCATTGTTCTCCATACTTTCGAGCCATACAATAGAGGGGACTGAACTGACATTTGAGTTGAAGATTGTGATTTTTGTGTTTAGACTGGATTTTTCACAGATTTAGAACTTGCTAAAAATTGTGAGGATATAAAGCTTTCAGCAAATGATGACTGAAGAGGGGGATTTTTACCATTTACTTTCCGATTAAACCACAGATATTTGTGTAATTCAAATTATTATTATAACTCTGTCTAATATCATTTTACTATACAAAAAATGCAAAAATGTCAAGAAACTTTAACCCCTTAAGACCCAATAGACCATATAAGACATCAAATTACACAATGAATTTAAAGCTTTAATTAAACTTATGTTAATGTCCTTTGGGTCATAAATGGGTCATTTCAAAACTAGCCAAATATCATTCAAGTTTATAAAACAGGCTGAGATTCTAATATAGGTATTTACGACTTAAAATCATGAACATAAAATAGTATTCATTTTGAAAGGTACACGGGTGTTAGGGGGTTTAATAAACTTTACAAAAACAAGTGTCTAGTATTAACTTTTTGACTCCAGACCAGCAACCCTGAGCCCATATCAGTAAGGAATCAGCAATTGGTACAGACAGATACCTTCACATACCTAGGAAGCATAGTAACACCAGACGGTGGGGCAGGCAAAGACATCAACATCAGAACGAATAAGGCAAGAACAGCCTTCTTTAGCCTAAATAACATCTGGAAGTCCTCCCAATACAGCACAAGCACAAAATTAAGATTATACCAGAGCTGCGTGCTTTCTGTGCTTCTCTATGGTGCGGAATGCTGGAGAGTCACAGAGAAGGAAATGTCAAAATTGTCCTCTTTTCACACAACATGCCTAAGAAAAATTCACCGCATTTTTTGGCCGAATACCATCACCAACCAAGATCTGCTTACTCGTAGCAAGCAAGAGGACATGCACACCATCATAGCTGGCAGACGCTGGAGCTGGGTTGGTCATGTCCTCAGAAGAGACCCCGATGCCATCACAAGAACAGCTATGCTTTGGACCCCTGAAGGAAAGCGAAAGAGAGGCCGACCAAAAACAACTTGGCGGAGGACTGTGGAGGCTGAGATGCAAAGAATGAACCAGAGTTGGGGCACTGTACGAAGGATGGCCACCGACCGTGCAAAGTGGAATCAATTTGTTGTTGCCCTACAAGACGCCACTAGGCGTGATGGCCACTGACTGCTTTGACGGTCGGTGGTTAAGGATCGAAGAAGAAGAAGACTCCAGACCAACGCTCTGAGCATTGCGAAATTCAACGAGGTGCCAAAGCAACGCTCAGAGCGTGGTTTTTAGTTTATCACGAATAAACCCTAAAAATCGACGGTTTAATGCAGTTCATATATTAAAACTCGTAGAATGACTTCCGCTACTATTTAAACAACTAATTTGACTGTAGTTAATCAGCACATGTGCGTGTTTCGATGTTAATATCACAATTTTTGTGAAGATTCGCGTGTTTGCGTTTTTCGTTGTTATTGCTAGAGAAATATGTCACGCTTTATATTTACATTTCCTTAGTCTCCTAAGCAAATAATTGTGTCAAACTACTTTGAAACATTGCTGACATTGATGATGATTGCTTGGTAGTCACAGTTTGTTGTCAAAATATGGAATCTGTGCAGAAAAGCTAGACACACTAGATTTAGTTGATGAGTGGGCGTAGTCATATTCTGGCCGATCAAAAAGCAACAAAACTAGACCTACCATAACATCTAATCACTAGTTCTTGGTAGAAGATGAAGCTAGGGATACTATTAAAGCATTAAACAAGAGTAAAAATGTTTTTATATGACGTTATTCTTCTTTATTTGTTTGAAAATTATGTAATGCATGATTGCATAATTTATTTTTTTCTTACAAAGGACCACAGAAAAACTGGTGTGATTAACACTAAATGTACTAATTGTGGCCATAAGCATGTTTTTTTTAGTTTATGTATGGATTAACTTGACGTTTGAAGTCTAAAAAGAAAGTTTTATTGTCTACAACAGTAATTTGTCTTTGGTAAGATCGTATTCTACAGTTAACTTTTTAGTGTTTTTCAATTTTACATGCAAAATGTTTTAAGTATAACGAACACACTTGTGTAAATACTACCAAAGACATTATATATTAAAATTTTCTATCCATTTCCCTACAGTTTGGTATATAATAAGTTCACAGAAAAAGATTAACATAAAATTTACACTAAAAGTCAGTTCACTTCACCGTTTAGAATTCTTCAAAAAATAATTATGGCACAGGGTGGAAAATAATTATGGAATCAAAGAGTTAAAGTGAATAGAAGAGTATGTTTTTTTTTCAATTGTAAAATAATTTTCACAGTTAATACAGCTCTGTATCCTGTTAACATAATCCTCCGGAACAGCTTTGTTTCGGAAACTGGATTTTTTTCGGTTTTCAGATGCCGCCCGAATAGCATTCGAAAAGTAGCCCAAATCACATTAGAAAAGATTCCAAATCACCCAAAATAGCCCGAGTCGCTTGAATGTGATCGAAATTAGCCCAAAGTCACTCAACATAGTCAGACATTGCTCGATTTGTGATTAATGTTGTGAATTATTCTAATCCCCATATATAAATTAAAACGTAAATGCAAAGCCTAACAAATAAATTTAATAAAAGGAAAGAAGAATGGTAAAGCACAGTGCTGTCACAATGACTGTACGCAAAATCCCCCTGTGTTCTCCTTCGTCTGCAAATTGTAACGCTTTCACGTTGATAGTAAAAGCCTACTGTATTATTACCCGCTTTCTTCAATGAAACGTGTACTGTATTTCTTGGAAAAACCTTGAGATACGCAAGCTGATCAATGACCTAAATTTAATATTTCATTCATTCCATTTTATACACGGCGTAACTAAAAGACAGATGGACTAAAGGATAGAGAGAAGGGAGAGGCAGAAAGCAGGGACACATGCAACACTAAACACGCGTCGCGCGATACACAATTGCTGCCATCACGCGTGTAAGGCCACATGCACTAACTTTATTTCAAATCGACAGTGATAAAATTCACTACCCATACCAGAGTTAGGTTTTAAAATCCTGAAAAACGCTTATTGGGAATTATGACATTATACCGGTTTACGTTTGAAAACATGACAGTACCCAGACACCCTCAAGTTTGGAAGTGAGAAGGTAGTAACAGCACGACTATCCTAGAAGAAAATGCATATTGGCTCCATTAAATTCGTATATTTGGGTTCCTTAGGGTTTGCTGACAAAGAATATGTAAAACGTTACGCAAATAGTCTAGGAATTACCAAGTTATGGCCAAAATAAAATAGTGGGGGTGCCTGACAGCATGAAATCATTTCTGCTCATAAAATTTTTTTTTATAACGTGTTTGAAAAAACATTACGTTACGGAAATAGCCTACCATGTTAACTCCTATTTGATTGGAGCGCAACAAATGTAAGACTAAACACGATTGGTCGGGCTATAAATACTATCTTGTGTTGTCAGGGGAAACGTGAAAAGGGGTACTTTTTTGAAAAGATGTGTAGACATGGTTTGATTGGGTAGAGCTGCGAATATACTCAATTCAGAGCGTCTGTTCCTTGCCACATCTTGTAATAAACCTACTAAGAAGCAGTGCGTTGAGCACCAGTGTATATTTTTTATAAAATAAAGCCTGGGACATCGGCAGATCGGAGTTGTGCTATATTCATTGCCAGTCAACGAAACTGTTTATTATTTCCATGAATTGTGGTAAGCTTGAAATATTCAATATCTTTTAATGAAAATTGAATGTAAATTGATAATTTATGTCTGTATATATGTGTAGTTCAGTAGCGAACATGATGTAAAGCCTATAGTGCTCCAGCCTGAACAGAAGGTGTCGGAGGAAAGTAAAACTGCATGGAATGGCCAAACAGTACACTGACACCTAGATTATTGACTAGAAAGAAATAATGCTGGAATTGCAGAGGCGTAGTAACCATTAGGGAGGGAAATACTGGTATAAAGTATTTCAGATGAAGCTGACAGTTGGCCTAACGCTCTGAACTCAATGTTTGTGATGTATTGTGCTCAGTGTAGAAATAGAGTATAAATTAGTTCTGACGTAGAAGGTACAACCTTCTTGTTTCAGGGACCGTGGTCTTAAAGTTATTGAGCAGCACCTGGTCAGAGCTTTGCTGAAGCCAGAGGCGGACAGCATACTCCTTGGTCCATATAGCAACCAGTGGGGTGGCTCCAGAACTCATTAAAGTAATCGAGCAGAGGAGTCTTTTACTGCAGTCATCACGAAAGATAAGAGAGTGTGGCCATGGAGCTCAACATTATGTACCCCCATCTTAAAATGACATTGTAAAATAAAATTAAGAGGGGAATTTAATTGTTTTAATACCAGGAACTGAGAACATCTCCAATACTAGTTCCAATAGAAACAAACTATTGAAGTCATGATGACAAATACCAACAGAGCTTGAACAAAACAAAACCAGTATTACCTCATATTACTACTACACAACTGACACACATAGGATACTATTAATAATATATGTCACTACAAGATTCATATTAATAAATTCTGTACATATAACTTGTAATTAAAATTGATTGTGATTCCTGGTTCCCTTTGTATTTGAATCAGGACACATATACATTCATGACAGCACTGAATACATATTGTTATTTGAAAAGTTATCAGTGACTCCTTTAAGATATCCTCGTAGAGTGTTTTATGTATGTGAGTGTCACAGTGTTGTCAAGTGTGGTGGAATAAATTAAATTGTTTATCTGTCTGTTGTTGTTATGACTTACACTTCATCATACACATACCCTAGACATATAACGTAGTCATCACACTATTCCAGAATAATTCTGACTGAGGTATACATATGTGACAGCAAGTAAGGTTATCTATAATACACTACTCTTATTAGATATAGATACCTTCACAGCTGATCTCAGTCAGTACACTAAGTCCCCTATAAATATTTATAACATCCCACTTCACCACATATATTGGGGTCTCGCTCTCGGGATTTTGAATCTTTCCCTATTACAAATATTGGGGGTAATTCACTTCAGGGAATAATAAGAATTAAAAGGTATCCTTGGGTGAAAATAAATAAGGTTGAGCTCACAGTGCCTGTGTTGTCCTGAGTTAATTAGTCATAGATAAAATTGTTTAGTTACATATTTTAGACATTTATCTGTTAGACAATGGCCGACCTGGCAAAATTTCGATCTGCTGCTGTACAGACTGCGAAAGAGTTAGGAATGGACGGGCAAATTATGATTTCTTATGTCACTGCTGAATGTGACAAATATATTGAACGGGAAGAAAGAAGATTAGAAAAAGAGGCCGAAAGAAAATTAGAGGCTGAGACTAAGAGGTTGCAGATTGAGGCTGAGGCTAAGAGGTTGCAGATTGAGGCTGACAAAGAGGCTAAGAAATTGGAGGCAGAAAGAGAAGACAAGAAATTAGCTGCAGAAAGGGAAGAGAAGAAATTAGCTGCAGAGAGGGAAGCAGAAAAGGAGGAGAAGAGATTACAAAGGGAACATGAGTTACGACTAAGGGAGTTTGAGTTTCAAGGCCATGCTCCTGAAAATGGTGCCAGTCCCTTTGCCTCTGATGCCACTGCTAGCCAGGGAGCCTCAACCTCAGCTATGAATTTTCATTTAGATCATTTTGTTGAGAAAGACGATGATATAGAGAGCTATCTAAATAGGTATGAACTATTAGCTACCACGTATGGGTTAGAGAGAGAAAGGTGGAGCTTAAAGTTATCTCAGGGACTTCGTGGGGCAGCTTATGAAGTTTTTGCAAAAATGAGCAGAGGTGATCAGGAAAATTATGACATGCTAAAGCAGGCTCTTTTGTTAAGATATGAAAAGAATGCAGAATTTTATAGGAAAAAATTTAGGAATGCTAAACTACTGTCAGGTGAAACCTATCACCAGTTCTCTGCACGAATAGAGACATACTTGGAGAAATGGACTTCTCTGGGGAAAACCCAAGATCTTAAGGAAATGGTCCTTATAGAGCAATTAAGAGAGTCCATGGCTCCAGACCTGAGAAAGTTTCTCATGGAACAAGGTGCAGAGAGGCTGGGTGAGTTGCTAAATGTTGCTGAAAGGTATCAAGCAGCTCAAGCAGAGGTAACAGGTAATAAAAAGAAACAGGTGGATAACTTTAGGGCACCACAGAACTTTAATAAATTTGATCCTAGGGATCAAAACAAAGGTAAGCACCAATTTGATAGGCCACGGTATGAAAATAAAAATAAATTCCCACAATTCGATGAAAGGAAATATGATGAAAGAAAATCTTTCAACCAAGGAAAAAGGTGGTGTAAGAATTGTCAGATGGACAATCATGACACTGACCGTTGCAGAAGGAAACCTGTGTATATGGCAACCCTTCAGGTCAGGTCGACCTCAAGACAGGAGGAGGATATTATGTTAGATACCACTCCAGAAGAGATGAGGAAGGCACAGGCTGGGGATAAAACACTCAAGCCTTGTTTCAGAAAATTGTCAACTTGTCATACAACTCCAGGCAAGGGAGATTTTTACATGAAAAACAAGTTGATGTATAGGAAGACTGGAGCTAGATCCAAAGGTCACGGACAGCTGGTACTTCCTAAAAGATATAGGGCAGACTTAATAAGGAGCCTACATGTGAAACCAGATGGGGACCATGAGAAGATAGGTACCATCATTCAAAAGGTGGCTCACAATTATTATTGGCCCAAAGCAAGATGGGACATTGAGAATTTTGTAGAAAGGTGTAGCATAGCACATGAGGGAACACCCACAAGTGGGAACATTGATCAGGACCTGGACACGCCACGGGGCAAAATTAGGCCTGATAATAAAAAGAAAAATAGATTTGATAAAGTGGACCAAATGGAATGGGAAGCCCCTTTTCACGGACAAGCTTCACTTAACTGTTTTACAATGGCCACTATGCGGAGAGTGCAAAAAGATGTCTTACCCCAGGATAAGCCGAAAATCCCTCAATCGGACTTAAACAAACTGGAGGAAGAGGATGTAGAGAGGAAATCTCTCATCAAGAATTTTAAGTGGGGAGAAAGCCCCAAAAGAAAAATTGGTAGCGGTCGTTTTGTGAATGATAATTCTGGGAAGAAAAATCATCACTATAAAGCTTCGAGTGGAAGAGACCATACCGGTGCATGGACAAATAGGTCCACAAAATTAAAGGTCCATATGTAGCTTTGTTAAGAACGTGGACTGATGAAAAGGCAGAGGAAAACATTACATCTTCATACCAATATGTGAATGAGCTGACCACTCGTTTAAAAACTGGCTGGAAACTTGCCAATGAAAATTTGAAACAAGCCAGGAAGAAACATGCTGCCTATTATAACAGGAAGGCGAAAGACAGAGATTTGGCTGTGGGAGAGAAGGTACTGCTTCTTTTGCCCGGGAGTCAGAATAAGTTACAAATTGGATGGCAGGGTCCATATACAGTTTTAGAGAAGGTGTCTAGAACAAATTATAAGATAGATAAGAAGGGGAAAGAAAAAATCTATCATGTGAATCTCCTGAAGAAATATTTGGAAAGAGAACATCAGGAAGAGACACACTTGTTGACCTTGTCCATCGCCATGGAGATGAAAAAGGAACCACTTTCATCATTTGAATATCCATTACACCCCTGTGAGACAGCAGCACAGGTGAAAATCAGTACACATTTAACGAAAACTCAGAAAGAGAGAGTGCAACAGGTTCTAAATAATCATGCAGAGGTGTTAACAGACCGACCAGGGCATACAAACCTATTGGAATATGATATGAAACTGATAGACCCCACACCTGTCTGTATGAAACCATATTCGATTCCGTTTGCTAAGGAGAAAGCTTTGAAGGAAGAGATAGACTATCTGTTGAAGGAAGGAATTATTTCGCACAGTGAATCTTCGTATAGTTCCGGTGTTGTACTCTTAAGGAAGCCCTCTGGAGAACATAGACTCTGTATAGATTACAGGAGACTGAATGCTATTACAGAAGGACAGGTGGATCCATTGCCGGATACAAATCAGCTGTTTGCCAGACTAAATAAAGCTAAATATTTCTCAAAAGTGGATCTGAGTAAAGGATACTATCAGATTCCAGTAAAGCCTGAGGTTAGACCATACTTAGCTTTTAGTACCTCAGAAGGACACTATGAGTTTAATAGATTGCCATTTGGATTGAAGAATGCGCCTAGTGTCTTCTCTAGAATGATGAGAAAATTATTGGACCCTCTGAATAATCCATGTATAACAAATTTCATGGATGATATCCTTATAGCAACAGAAACATTTGAGGAACACATTGACTCTCTGAACATGCTGTTTAATCGACTTAGGGAAGCAAATTTAACAGCCCGACCAACCAAATGTTGCGTTGGATGTAAAGAATTGGAATTTTTGGGACACACAGTTTATCAGGGAAACATGACCCCTGACCCAAAGAATTTAGAGAAACTAAAGAAAGCCCCGAGACCACAAACCAAGAAGGACGTGAGATCCTTTGTCTCATTATGTGGTTTCTACCAGAAGTATATCAAAAACTTTAATTCCATATGTGCACCGTTAACTGATTTGACACGTAAAGGACATCCAGATCGCATTACATGGACACCACAATGTGAAATGGCTTACCAAGAATTGAAGGAAAAGCTCACAAGTAAACCTATTTTGAAATTACCTGACTTAAGTCAAGAATTCATAGTAAGGACGGATGCCAGTAATATTGGGTTAGGTGCAACTCTACTACAGAAATCAGATGCATTGGATGGGGAATTAAGCCCAGTGGCATATGCTAGCAGAAAGTTGAATAAAGCTGAAATCAACTACTCAACTAGCGAAAAAGAATGTCTTGCAGTAATATGGGCAATAAAGAAATTCAATATTTATCTGTATGGGAAGGCATTTAAGTTGCAAACGGATCACAAACCTTTATCGTTTCTAGCACAGGCTAGGCATGAGAACTCTAGGTTACTCCGATGGTCCTTACTTTTGGCTCCATATAATTTTAGCATTGAGTATATATCTGGAAAAACAAATTTGGGAGCGGATTTTTTAAGCCGCCATCCGTGTGATGAGAATCACCGTAAACCCCAGAAATAATAATAAATTTCTCTATGTGTATATAGAATAAAGGACTGACATATAATGTCTGTTTTAAGAGGGGAGATGTCGTGAATTATTCTAATCCCCATATATAAATTAAAACGTAAATGCAAAGCCTAACAAATAAATTTAATAAAAGGAAAGAAGAATGGTAAAGAACAGTGCTGTCACAATGACTGTACTCGAAATCCCCCTTGTTTTCTACTTCGTCTGCAAATTGTAACGCTTTCACGTTGATAGTAAAAGCCTACTGTATTATTACCCGCTTTCTTCAATGAAACGTGTACTGTATTTCTTGGAAAAACCTTGAGATACGCAAGCTGATCAATGACCTAAATTTAATATTTCATTCATTCCATTTTATACACGGCGTAACTAAAAGACAGATGGACTAAAGGATAGAGAGAAGGGAGAGGCAGAAAGCAGGACACATGCAACACTAAACACGCGTCGCGCGATACACAATTGCTGCCATCACGCGTGTAAGGCCACATGCACTAACTTTATTTCAAATCGACAGTGATAAAATTCACTACCCATACCAGAGTTAGGTTTTAAAATCCTGAAAAACGCTTATTGGGAATTATGACATTATACCGGTTTACGTTTGAAAACATGACAGTACCCAGACACCCTCAAGTTTGGAAGTGAGAAGGTAGTAACAGCACGACTATCCTAGAAGAAAATGCATATTGGCTCCATTAAATTCGTATATTTGGGTTCCTTAGGGTTTGCTGACAAAGAATATGTAAAACGTTACGCAAATAGTCTAGGAATTACCAAGTTATGGCCAAAATAAAATAGTGGGGGTGCCTGACAGCATGAAATCATTTCTGCTCATAAAATTTTTTTATAACGTGTTTGAAAAAACATTACGTTACGGAAATAGCCTACCATGTTAACTCCTATTTGATTGGAGCGCAACAAATGTAAGACTAAACACGATTGGTCGGGCTATAAATACTATCTTGTGTTGTCAGGGGAAACGTGAAAAGGGGTACTTTTTTGAAAAGATGTGTAGACATGGTTTGATTGGGTAGAGCTGCGAATATACTCAATTCAGAGCGTCTGTTCATTGCCACATCTTGTAATAAACCTACTAAGAAGCAGTGCGTTGAGCACCAGTGTATATTTTTTATAAAATAAAGCCTGGGACATCGGCAGATCGGAGTTGTGCTATATTCATTGCCAGTCAACGAAACTGTTTATTATTTCCATGAATTGTGGTAAGCTTGAAATATTCAATATCTTTTAATGAAAATTGAATGTAAATTGATAATTTATGTCTGTATATATGTGTAGTTCAGTAGCGAACATGATGTAAAGCCTATAGTGCTCCAGCCTGAACAGAAGGTGTCGGAGGAAAGTAAAACTGCATGGAATGGCCAAACAGTACACTGACACCTAGATTATTGACTAGAAAGAAATAATGCTGGAATTGCAGAGGCGTAGTAACCATTAGGGAGGGAAATACTGGTA
Organism: Oreohelix idahoensis; assembly: GCA_024509875.1. NCBI lineage: Eukaryota > Metazoa > Mollusca > Gastropoda > Stylommatophora > Oreohelicidae > Oreohelix > Oreohelix idahoensis. Next base: position 257,796 of record JAMPIV010004698.1, read on the forward strand.
TAAAGTATTTCAGATGAAGCTGACAGTTGGCCTAACGCTCTGAACTCAATGTTTGTGATGTATTGTGCTCAGTGTAGAAATAGAGTATAAATTAGTTCTGACGTAGAAGGTACAACCTTCTTGTTTCAGGGACCGTGGTCTTAAAGTTATTGAGCAGCACCTGGTCAGAGCTTTGCTGAAGCCAGAGGTGGACAGCATACTCCTTGGTCCATATAGCAACCAGTGGGGTGGCTCCAGAACTCATTAAAGTAATCGAGCAGAGGAGTCTTTTACTGCAGTCATCACGCAAGATAAGAGAGTGTGGCCATGGAGCTCAACATTATGTACCCCCATCTTAAAATGACATTGTAAAATAAAATTAAGAGGGGAATTTAATTGTTTTAATACCAGGAACTGAGAACATCTCCAATACTAGTTCCAATAGAAACAAACTATTGAAGTCATGATGACAAATACCAACAGAGCTTGAACAAAACAAAACCAGTATTACCTCATATTACTACTACACAACTGACACACATAGGATACTATTAATAATATATGTCACTACAAGATTCATATTAATAAATTCTGTACATATAACTTGTAATTAAAATTGATTGTGATTCCTGGTTCCCTTTGTATTTGAATCAGGACACATATACATTCATGACAGCACTGAATACATATTGTTATTTGAAAAGTTATCAGTGACTCCTTTAAGATATCCTCGTAGAGTGTTTTATGTATGTGAGTGTCACAGTGTTGTCAAGTGTGGTGGAATAAATTAAATTGTTTATCTGTCTGTTGTTGTTATGACTTACACTTCATCATACACATACCCTAGACATATAACGTAGTCATCACACTATTCCAGAATAATTCTGACTGAGGTATACATATGTGGCAGCAAGTAAGGTTATCTATAATACACTACTCTTATTAGATATAGATACCTTCACAGCTGATCTCAGTCAGTACACTAAGTCCCCTATAAATATTTATAACATCCCACTTCACCACATATATTGGGGTCTCGCCCTCGGGATTTTGAATCTTTCCCTATTACAAATATTGGGGGTAATTCACTTCAGGGAATAATAAGAATTAAAAGGTATCCTTGGGTGAAAATAAATAAGGTTGAGCTCACAGTGCCTGTGTTGTCCTGAGTTAATTAGTCATAGATAAAATTGTTTAGTTACATATTTTAGACATTTATCTGTTAGACAATGGCCGACCTGGCAAAATTTCGATCTGCTGCTGTACAGACTGCGAAAGAGTTAGGAATGGACGGGCAAATTATGATTTCTTATGTCACTGCTGAATGTGACAAATATATTGAACGGGAAGAAAGAAGATTAGAAAAAGAGGCCGAAAGAAAATTAGAGGCTGAGACTAAGAGGTTGCAGATTGAGGCTGAGGCTAAGAGGTTGCAGATTGAGGCTGACAAAGAGGCTAAGAAATTGGAGGCAGAAAGAGAAGACAAAAGATTAGCTGCAGAAAGGGAAGAGAAGAAATTAGCTGCAGAGAGGGAAGCAGAAAAGGAGGAGAAGAGATTACAAAGGGAACATGAGTTACGACTAAGGGAGTTTGAGTTTCAAGGCCATGCTCCTGAAAATGGTGCCAGTCCCTTTGCCTCTGATGCCACTGCTAGCCAGGGAGCCTCAACCTCAGCTATGAATTTTCATTTAGATCATTTTGTTGAGAAAGACGATGATATAGAGAGCTATCTAAATAGGTATGAACTATTAGCTACCACGTATGGGTTAGAGAGAGAAAGGTGGAGCTTAAAGTTATCTCAGGGACTTCGTGGGGCAGCTTATGAAGTTTTTGCAAAAATGAGCAGAGGTGATCAGGAAAATTATGACATGCTAAAGCAGGCTCTTTTGTTAAGATATGAAAAGAATGCAGAATTTTATAGGAAAAAATTTAGGAATGCTAAACTACTGTCAGGTGAAACCTATCACCAGTTCTCTGCACGAATAGAGACATACTTGGAGAAATGGACTTCTCTGGGGAAAACCCAAGATCTTAAGGAAATGGTCCTTATAGAGCAATTAAGAGAGTCCATGGCTCCAGACCTGAGAAAGTTTCTCATGGAACAAGGTGCAGAGAGGCTGGGTGAGTTGCTAAATGTTGCTGAAAGGTATCAAGCAGCTCAAGCAGAGGTAACAGGTAATAAAAAGAAACAGGTGGATAACTTTAGGGCACCACAGAACTTTAATAAATTTGATCCTAGGGATCAAAACAAAGGTAAGCACCAGTTTGATAGGCCACGGTATGAAAATAAAAATAAATTCCCACAATTCGATGAAAGGAAATATGATGAAAGAAAATCTTTCAACCAAGGAAAAAGGTGGTGTAAGAATTGTCAGATGGACAATCATGACACTGACCGTTGCAGAAGGAAACCTGTGTATATGGCCACCCTTCAGGTCAGGTCGACCTCAAGACAGGAGGAGGATATTATGTTGGATACCACTCCAGAAGAGATGAGGAAGGCACAGGCTGGGGATAAAACACTCAAGCCTTGTTTCAGAAAATTGTCAACTTGTCATACAACTCCAGGCAAGGGAGATTTTTACATGAAAAACAAGTTGATGTATAGGAAGACTGGAGCTAGATCCAAAGGTCAGGGACAGCTGGTACTTCCTAAAAGATATAGGGCAGACTTAATAAGGAGCCTACATGTGAAACCAGATGGGGACCATGAGAAGATAGGTACCATCATTCAAAAGGTGGCTCACAATTATTATTGGCCCAAAGCAAGATGGGACATTGAGAATTTTGTAGAAAGGTGTAGCATAGCACATGAGGGAACACCCACAAGTGGGAACATTGATCAGGACCTGGACACGCCACGGGGCAAAATTAGGCCTGATAATAAAAAGAAAAATAGATTTGATAAAGTGGACCAAATGGAATGGGAAGCCCCTTTTCACGGACAAGCTTCACTTAACTGTTTTACAATGGCCACTATGCGGAGAGTGCAAAAAGATGTCTTACCCCAGGATAAGCCGAAAATCCCTCAATCGGACTTAAACAAACTGGAGGAAGAGGATGTAGGGAGGAAATCTCTCATCAAGAATTTTAAGTGGGGAGAAAGCCCCAAAAGAAAAATTGGTAGCGGTCGTTTTGTGAATGATAATTCTGGGAAGAAAAATCATCACTATAGAGCTTCGAGTGGAAGAGACCATACCGGTGCATGGACAAATAGGTCCACAAAATTAAAGGTCCATATGTAGCTTTGTTAAGAACGTGGACTGATGAAAAGGCAGAGGAAAACATTACATCTTCATACCAATATGTGAATGAGCTGACCACTCGTTTAAAAACTGGCTGGAAACTTGCCAATGAAAATTTGAAACAAGCCAGGAAGAAACATGCTGCCTATTATAACAGGAAGGCGAAAGACAGAGATTTGGCTGTGGGAGAGAAGGTACTGCTTCTTCTCCCCGGGAGTCAGAATAAGTTACAAATTGGATGGCAGGGTCCATATACAGTTTTAGAGAAGGTGTCTAGAACAAATTATAAGATAGATAAGAAGGGGAAAGAAAAAATCTATCATGTGAATCTCCTGAAGAAATATTTGGAAAGAGAACATCAGGAAGAGACACACTTGTTGACCTTGTCCATCGCCATGGAGATGAAAAAGGAACCACTTTCATCATTTGAATATCCATTACACCCCTGTGAGACAGCAGCACAGGTGAAAATCAGTACACATTTAACGAAAACTCAGAAAGAGAGAGTGCAACAGGTTCTAAATAATCATGCAGAGGTGTTAACAGACCGACCAGGGCATACAAACCTATTGGAATATGATATGAAACTGATAGACCCCACACCTGTCTGTATGAAACCATATTCGATTCCGTTTGCTAAGGAGAAAGCTTTGAAGGAAGAGATAGACTATCTGTTGAAGGAAGGAATTATTTCGCACAGTGAATCTTCGTATAGTTCCGGTGTTGTACTCTTAAGGAAGCCCTCTGGAGAACATAGACTCTGTATAGATTACAGGAGACTGAATGCTATTACAGAAGGACAGGTGGATCCATTGCCGGATACAAATCAGCTGTTTGCCAGACTAAATAAAGCTAAATATTTCTCAAAAGTGGATCTGAGTAAAGGATACTATCAGATTCCAGTAAAGCCTGAGGTTAGACCATACCTAGCTTTTAGTACCTCAGAAGGACACTATGAGTTTAATAGATTGCCATTTGGATTGAAGAATGCGCCTAGTGTCTTCTCTAGAATGATGAGAAAATTATTGGACCCTCTGAATAATCCATATATAACAAATTTCATGGATGATATCCTTATAGCAACAGAAACATTTGAGGAACACATTGACTCTCTGAACATGCTGTTTAATCGACTTAGGGAAGCAAATTTAACAGCCCGACCAACCAAATGTTGCGTTGGATGTAAAGAATTGGAATTTTTGGGACACACAGTTTATCAGGGAAACATGACCCCTGACCCAAAGAATTTAGAGAAACTAAAGAAAGCCCCGAGACCACAAACCAAGAAGGACGTGAGATCCTTTGTCTCATTATGTGGTTTCTACCAGAAGTATATCAAAAACTTTAATTCCATATGTGCACCGTTAACTGATTTGACACGTAAAGGACATCCAGATCGCATTACATGGACACCACAATGTGAAATGGCTTACCAAGAATTGAAGGAAAAGCTCACAAGTAAACCTATTTTGAAATTACCTGACTTAAGTCAAGAATTCATAGTAAGGACGGATGCCAGTAATATTGGGTTAGGTGCAACTCTACTACAGAAATCAGATGCATTGGATGGGGAATTAAGCCCAGTGGCATATGCTAGCAGAAAGTTGAATAAAGCTGAAATCAACTACTCAACTAGCGAAAAAGAATGTCTTGCAGTAATATGGGCAATAAAGAAATTCAATATTTATCTGTATGGGAAGGCATTTAAGTTGCAAACGGATCACAAACCTTTATCGTTTCTAGCCCAGGCTAGGCATGAGAACTCTAGGTTACTCCGATGGTCCTTACTTTTGGCTCCATATAATTTTAGCATTGAGTATATATCTGGAAAAACAAATTTGGGAGCGGATTTTTTAAGCCGCCATCCGTGTGATGAGAATCACCGTAAACCCCAGAAATAATAATAAATTTCTCTATGTGTATATAGAATAAAGGACTGACATATAATGTCTGTTTTAAGAGGGGAGATGTCGTGAATTATTCTAATCCCCATATATAAATTAAAACGTAAATGCAAAGCCTAACAAATAAATTTAATAAAAGGAAAGAAGAATGGTAAAGCACAGTGCTGTCACAATGACTGTACGCAAAATCCCCCTGTGTTCTCCTTCGTCTGCAAATTGTAACGCTTTCACGTTGATAGTTTTTTTTTTTTTTTTTTTTTTCGTACGCCCGCTAATACTCGAGGCGAAATCTCAGGTTATTACTATGTCTAACCTGACATTGATTTTACGTGAGTATCCCTTTTTACTTGTACAGAGACAGGTGTCCCTCGCCATTCAGGCAAATACTCTCCGATTTCGGAGGTACCCATTGCAGCTGGGTCGGCTCAGGAGCCGCCAATCCCTGGTCGACAACACTCCTTCAAATGTCATTGCCAGGTCTCGAGTTAATCCAGTCCAATTCCCGGTCGACGAAAAATCCTCAAATGCCGTCGCCCGGGTTTGATCCTGAATCACCCGGTCGCCAGAGCGGTGTTGTAACCACTACGCTAGCGCGGCTCCTACGTTGATAGTAAAAGCCTACTGTATTATTACCCGCTTTCTTCAATGAAACGTGTACTGTATTTCTTGGAAAAACCTTGTGATACGCAAGCTGATCAATGACCTAAATTTAATATTTCATTCATTCCATTTTATACACGGCGTAACTAAAAGACAGATGGACTAAAGGATAGAGAGAAGGGAGAGGCAGAAAGCAGGGACACATGCAACACTAAACACGCGTCGCGCGATACACAATTGCTGCCATCACGCGTGTAAGGCCACATGCACTAACTTTATTTCAAATCGACAGTGATAAAATTCACTACCCATACCAGAGTTAGGTTTTAAAATCCTGAAAAAACGCTTATTGGGAATTATGACATTATACCGGTTTACGTTTGAAAACATGACAGTACCCAGACACCCTCAAGTTTGGAAGTGAGAAGGTAGTAACAGCACGACTATCCTAGAAGAAAATGCATATTGGCTCCATTAAATTCGTATATTTGGGTTCCTTAGGGTTTGCTGACAAAGAATATGTAAAACGTTACGCAAATAGTCTAGGAATTACCAAGTTATGGCCAAAATAAAATAGTGGGGGTGCCTGACAGCATGAAATCATTTCTGCTCATAAAATTTTTTTTTATAACGTGTTTGAAAAAACATTACGTTACGGAAATAGCCTACCATGTTAACTCCGATTTGATTGGAGCGCAACAAATGTAAGACTAAACACGATTGGTCGGGCTATAAATACTATCTTGTGTTGTCAGGGAAACGTGAAAAGGGGTACTTTTTTGAAAAGATGTGTAGACATGGTTTGATTGGGTAGAGCTGCGAATATACTCAATTCAGAGCGTCTGTTCCTTGCCACATCTTGTAATAAACCTACTAAGAAGCAGTGCGTTGAGCACCAGTGTATATTTTTTATAAAATAAAGCCTGGGACATCGGCAGATCGGAGTTGTGCTATATTCATTGCCAGTCAACGAAACTGTTTATTATTTCCATGAATTGTGGTAAGCTTGAAATATTCAATATCTTTTAATGAAAATTGAATGTAAATTGATAATTTATGTCTGTATATATGTGTAGTTCAGTAGCGAACATGATGTAAAGCCTATAGTGCTCCAGCCTGAACAGAAGGTGTCGGAGGAAAGTAAAACTGCATGGAATGGCCAAACAGTACACTGACACCTAGATTATTGACTAGAAAGAAATAATGCTGGAATTGCAGAGGCGTAGTAACCATTAGGGAGGGAAATACTGGTATAAAGTATTTCAGATGAAGCTGACAGTTGGCCTAACGCTCTGAACTCAATGTTTGTGATGTATTGTGCTCAGTGTAGAAATAGAGTGTAAATTAGTTCTGACGTAGAAGGTACAACCTTCTTGTTTCAGGGACCGTGGTCTTAAAGTTATTGAGCAGCACCTGGTCAGAGCTTTGCTGAAGCCAGAGGCGGACAGCATACTCCTTGGTCCATATAGCAACCAGTGGGGTGGCTCCAGAACTCATTAAAGTAATCGAGCAGAGGAGTCTTTTACTGCAGTCATCACGAAAGATAAGAGAGTGTGGCCATGGAGCTCAACATTATGTACCCCCATCTTAAAATGACATTGTAAAATAAAATTAAGAGGGGAATTTAATTGTTTTTCATACCAGGAACTGAGAACATCTCCAATACTAGTTCCAATAGAAACAAACTATTGAAGTCATGATGACAAATACCAACAGAGCTTGAACAAAACAAAACCAGTATTACCTCATATTACTACTACACAACTGACACACATAGGATACTATTAATAATATATGTCACTACAAGATTCATATTAATAAATTCTGTACATATAACTTGTAATTAAAATTGATTGTGATTCCTGGTTCCCTTTGTATTTGAATCAGGACACATATACATTCATGACAGCACTGAATACATATTGTTATTTGAAAAGTTATCAGTGACTCCTTTAAGATATCCTCATAGAGTGTTTTATGTATGTGAGTGTCACAGTGTTGTCAAGTGTGGTGGAATAAATTAAATTGTTTATCTGTCTGTTGTTGTTATGACTTACACTTCATCATACACATACCCTAGACATATAACGTAGTCATCACACTATTCCAGAAGAATTCTGACTGAGGTATACATATGTGGCAGCAAGTAAGGTTATCTATAATACACTACTCTTATTAGATATAGATACCTTCACAGCTGATCTCAGTCAGTACACTAAGTCCCCTATAAATATTTATAACATCCCACTTCACCACAATTAAAAAGTAGCCCAAAGAAACTTTTGACTTTCAGAATATTTCAATTTTTGGGACACAGACTTGTATTTTCTCAAGTACAAAACACACACAACTACTTACGTTGTCTAATCTGTTCACTTTCATCAAAGACAGCATAGATTGTCCGCAGAGGGATGTCCTGAGGAAGCAGTTCTTCTTGGAATTCTGACAAGGGCTTGTAGAGCAATTCTACTGGCTAGATAATAATAAGGAAGACAGTAACCAAATGCAGATTAGTTGAGAGTTCTCTGGCAGAATTTTTACAGATCCTGTACTTTACCATTTAAAAAAATTGTATCTTGTTACACCAAAGACACTTCCTTTAAAAGATATAAAAAAGAAAAACTTACTTTTGCTGCAAAGCGTGCATGCATGAAATGCAGGAGACAGCAGTCTTTTCACCATTCAGTACCAGTATGTTTTTCAAAAAGTGTCTCAAATTTACTTTCACTAAAATCAAGTGTACAGACTATTTTTGAAATTTAAGTCATTTTGATCTATATCCTAGTGGTTATACTAATCCAGAAGGAAATGGATTGTATTCCTAGCATGTATATGTGCATGTGTGCTCGTGTATGTTTGTGTGTGTTTGTTTGTCTGTGGGTCTGAGAAATCTAAACAAGGGCAAAATGTGTGAGAGATAGAAATGTGTGAGACTAATGTGATGATCAGATTGCCTACTGTTGTATCGCTCTGTAGAGTTTTCCTATCATCATCATCATGTGTTCTGGAACATGTGCACCTGTATCTGTGTGTGTGTGAGCAAGAGACAGAAAGATAATGGCTCTGACGACACAATAGATCATCACAATCCTTTCCTTTGTGCTCGTTACAGAGCTTGGAGCCACTGTGGCCGTGTATGGTAGCTTGTCTACTATTTCCTACTTCTCTATTTGGTGATCGTATAGGTTTCATTTCTCTACCATAAACAGCAGGCAGCTTATTTGTGGTAAGGGAGACTTCTTACTCTTAAAACAATGACAACAGTTCATGTACTGACAGTTGATGGATGATTTCCCGAGTCGATGAATGACTTCACGCTGACAGCAGTAACAGTCAAATGTTGAACTTTATTTACATGATCAAAAATGTTGAAGAAATGATATGCCCAACCTTCCTCATGAGGCTGGCAGACTTTATACAGCAAAACTTCAGTAGGTAATAATAAAAGGTCATTTTCTTTTATTCTCTCTCTCTTTCTGTCGCTGCTTCTATATTCATACTGTCTCTAGTGGTTATGGTGGTCGTGGCTTCAGAACCACTGTTGTCACTATTTTTCTTGTAATAATATTCTTCGTATGTACTCGCTGTTTCTTCTATTTGTTCCGACTTATTTTCTCTGATTTCTGATTACTTGACTTGGTGTGTCTTAATGAGACTGGCCTACTGCCAGGGATGTTGGTTTACCAAGTTATTCTTCTGCTCGCTAGTCTTTCAACTTGTCTACTGCACTTCTCTAATTGCTATGAGACAACAAAAATGTTCAAAAAAACTGGGTTTACAAAAATACACAATTTCTCTCACTGGCAAGCTTGGCATCTTGTCCTCAGAATAAGTAACAAAACTGTTATACATAATTGTGGCATGAGTTGCGATTTAGACGTCTAGACAATAGTTCATTTTTTCTGTTACCACAGAAATCAACCAAAACATTGGCATATAGTCCGATGATAATTTCTAATTCGCAGCCACTTCTAAGATACTATCTTTAACACAACTCAAGCAAACTTGCTTCTAAACGCTATCGCGTCTGAGATCTGACTGATTTAAATCTATAACTTCGATTTAACACTACAATTATTTCCAAACATTCTCGAACAACTTTGTCTCACAACAGCTCACCCAAAATATAAATTTCCCGTGCAAAGTCTCTTCACTCAGTAGCTGAACTCCCCAAAACAAAACAGAAAAACTTAACACTATAATTCTCGGCCAAGGTCAGCCGCACTAATCAGTGTGTTCAAGGGATGTCAACCCTACTCTTGTCCCCTTCCTCAGTGTATTATGGATTATTTCCCTTAGGCTACAAATTTAATTTCAATCATAAAATTCGATCTCATAAAAATATAATTGTACCCGAATTACTCTTGCCCACACTAACTGTTACACCACCACTTCAACTGGTCTCCATGCAGAAAGCCTGTACCAATCATTCACGTGCTTTTGCAGTGACACGTAAGACAGAGATTTGTTGTTGTTTTTGTGGGGCTGCAGAGCTTCTCGCTCTTTAGAAGCCAATACCAAGTTGAAGATTCCTTAGTATTATCTACACTGTAGATCTAGGCTTTTCCTGTGGCTTTTCTGCCATTCCGAAATGTGTTTAAAGAGTTGAAGTCATGAGCTCCAGTTTCTGCAGCTTGGCTTGCATTTATAGGATCCTTACATCTGGTCCCAAGCTAGGAGGGGTGGCATACTGTGCATTCCCCGCCATCCAAGGGGACTCTCCAACTATGCAGAGCTAAAATACTGTACTCTGGTTCTGGGCTCTCCCAAGGAATAGTCACGTCCTGCACAGATCCACTTCTCAGTTTCCCCTGTCTATCACTGGGTCCATAGTGAGATCCTTCTGCAAGCAGTCAACCAAGTCAAAGAATTACACATGGGGCTCAAGTAACTTCTCCAGGCTTAGTGTGCAATGCTGGGTTCTCAACAAGTTTCACCACAGGGGGAATCCCTGGAGGTGTGTGGATGATTTCAAGAACCAATGAAGATGTAATTAGCCTCACAGACACAGGTTCACTTCCAGGTACATATATTGTAGCATTGTGCATAGCTGTGGTCATATAAGAATGACTCCAGATATGCCTCCATGCATAAGGTACAGGGATAAAAAGTTAACAACTTCGTAAAGAACTTAGCCAAATAAAACAACAGAGAGTGTTTGAGTCTCAAATGACTGCATGTAGTGAGCTAAATTTTTGGAGTCTTTGCTGTTATGTAAGACAAAGCAGCTAAAATTACAAAGAATTTAAATATAAGAGTTACCTTCACATTTAATCTTGCACAGGCCTCTAAAGATCTTGGGCTTGTGAGGACATACTTGCTGCCTTCAAACTTGTCATCGTCCAAGTTGTGCAGGTCTATACGCACATTCAAAGCTGCCAATCATGAAATAGGTTTTCCTGAAATCAGCTGACTCTAAAGTACATAAGATGACTTCTTAACTATTTTTAATAATATTCATTTACAGTACCATACGTTTAGCTCTGGGCTGCACAGCACTCATTTTTTAAATTAAGACAAATAAATAACTACATTGAAACTTTTTTCCTTAATGCTTAATATTCTATACCCGCTCTTCTTTATTATGTGCTGCGTTATAAGCCTCCTTTATAGAAGACCCTTCTTCTGTCTTGGATGGCTGAGTGATTAAATCTATTACTTTGGTTAATTTATCCATTTTTGTTGAAGTTTTGTTAGCATTATGTTTGTACAGGATGGTGTAGCCAACCCCAGGCCCAACCATCCTTAGTTACCTCTTATGACATGCTTAGTAGGTTACAGTGTTACTATTCTCTGCAGGACAGCAGAACTTGGCATAAATTTGTTGAAGGCTGTCAGAGAGTCAATTCATGGTGAGGGGTATGATGTTGTTAAACTAAAGACAAGGGCTTATAATCACTCACTCATGCTCACAACTTAAATGATGACACCGAAGTCTGATGATCGATTCCTGACATCTACTATGACAAATATGAACATTCCAGCAGAGTCAACTATATCACTAATATATACACTGAAATCTCAAGCTATATTCACATCTCAGATCAATCATATTCACATCGCAGATTGTCCACCTTTTAAACATCCATTTCTCAGTCTTCACACTTAAGAAAGTCAAGACACACTCTCTCACTAAGTCACATCTCCACCACAGGCTTTCTCTTCTTGCATCCTTAGCCCCTCACTGACAAAGCAGTCAGTGGCCATAATGCATAGTGGCGTCTTGTAGGGCAGCAATAAACTGTTCCCATTTTGCTCGGTCGGTGGCCATCCCTCGTGCCATGCCTCAACTCTGATTCATGATTTGCATCTCAACCTCCACTTTTCTCCACCAGGTTGTCTTTGGTCTGCCTCTCTTTCATCATCCTTCTGGGGTCCATAGCACAGCAGTTCTGGTGATGGTGTCAGGGCCCCTTCTGTGGACATGGCAAACCCAGTTCTAGCGTCTGCCTGCAATGATGGTGTGCATGCCTTTTTTACTGCACCGTGTAAGCAGTTCCTGGTTGGAGATGGTATTTGGCCAAATAATTTGAAGAATTTTCCTTAGGCCGGTTGTGTGGAATGAGGATAATTTGGACATTTCCTTTTCTGTTATTCTCCAGCACTTATACAGGCATTCTCAGCATGCCCAAATTGTACACCTCTGCATGGAATCTGAACAAACTGAAAACCCACAATTCCATACAACGGGTGCATCGCTTAACAAAGGCGTAAGCTAATCATTGAGGTGAAGGAAAATGAATGAATAAATTTATTATTCTTCTTCATCTTTAAGCTCGGTGTAGAGAAGAAGCTTTCAATTAGCTCTTGCCATGCCCTCCTGTCTTGATCCATCAATTAGCTCTTGCCATGCCCTCCTGTCTTGATCCATCAATTAGCTCTTGCCATGCCCTCCTGTCTTGATCCATCAATTAGCTCTTGCCATGCCCTCCTGTCTTGATCCATCAATTAGCTCTTGCCATGCCCTCCTGTCTTGATCCATCAATTAGCTCTTGCCATGCCCTCCTGTCTTGATCCATCAATTAGCTCTTGCCATGCCCTCCTGTCTTGATCCATCAATTAGCTCTTGCCATGCCCTCCTGTCTTGATCCATCAATTAGCTCTTGCCATGCCCTCCTGTCTTGATCCATCAATTAGCTCTTGCCATGCCCTCTTGTCTTGATCCATCAATTAGCTCTTGCCATGCCCTCCTGTCTTGATCCATCAATTAACTCTTGCCATGCCCTCCTGTCTTGATCCATCAATTAGCTCTTGCCATGCCCTCCTGTCTTGATCCATCAATTAGCTCTTGCCATGCCCTCCTGTCTTGATCCATCAATTAGCTCTTGCCATGCCCTCCTGTCTTGATCCATCAATTAACTCTTGCCATGCCCTCCTGTCTTGATCCATCAATTAGCTCTTGCCATGCCCTCCTGTCTTGATCCATCAATTAGCTCTTGCCATGCCCTCTTGTCTTGCTACAACCATTCAAGTTCTTTCAATTTAATCTCAATGGCTCATTATTTTATCACTCAAATTATATTGCTGCTGAGCTGTTATTTTAAACACTTGATGTATTATAACCTTTCACTTATCAAAGCATTATAAACAGCTTTCCTTTTCAATTGGTGATTGTTGCTCTTGAGTATATCTCCCTGCAGCTAAGACATGTAACAAAGCCAAGAAATAAAAATCTGACCCACTGGAATTTTATTTTTTTACTCTAAATTCATCGGATTTAGTTTGGATGTGAAAAGCATTATAATGATAACTTTATATATGTGGTAGATGTGAAAAGCACAACTTTATATATGTGGTAGATGTGAAAAAGTTATCAAAGAAGTAAACAGGAATAGTCAGAATTATATTGGACATCATCACAAACACTAATATTCAAACCAGTGGTTTTTATGGAACTGATAACATGAAGCAGCCCTCCCATGACTCCTATAGCTGTGGGGCTTTCACACCATGAAATTTGTGCATGACTTGTCTATGCCACTTTCCAAGCCAATAGCAAAAATGAGAGTTGTCTAGTACTGCTTTTCATTAATTTATAGGGCAAAAATAAGGACAATGAACAAATAATTGGAAGATTGAATTGACGCCCTTTCTGACAATATATATATACTGTTCAAAGAAAGAAACGCAACATTATTGCAGTGGTAATGGACACCAAATTTCAAACTTGTACCAACATTTTATTTTACGGAATTAATGTTTCAATCTTGGCATGAAGAAACTTTCAGACTTTAACAATGAAATGATGTTCATTAAATTTGGTCTGGACTTTTATTCTTTGCGACTGAGGCCTCCGTTTCAGTAAGGTGTATGACCTCCTCTGGCCTCTATCAGAGAACAACATCTCCTTGACATGGATCCGATTAGCCGTTGGATCTGTTGTTGTGGGATGGCTGCCCACTCTTCCCGCAGTGCAAGAGACAACTGTCGGAGATTGGCTGGAGCCACGTCTCGCTGGCGGAGTCGTCTGTCGAGTTCATCCCATAAGTGTTCTGTGGGGTTCATGTCTGATGACATGGCTGGCCACGGAATGGTCTGGACGTTGTTGTCAGCGAGGAACTGGGTGGTGAGTTGTGCCACATGAGGTCGAGCGTTATCCTGCTGAAAAATCGACCCTCGTGCAGCCAGAAGTGGAAGGACGTGAGGACGAAGAATTTCAGCGACGTATCGTTGGGCATTCAGGCGTCCTTCAATTTGCACCAGGTCACTTCTTCCCATGAAGTTGATCGCCCCCCCCCCCCCCCCCCAACATCTGTACACCTCCACCACCATGTAGAGGAGCCTCACCAATGCTGTTCTGGGCGTAGCGCTCATGGACTCTGCGGTAAACTCTTCTTCGTCTATCGTGTCGCTGGAGCACAAAAAATGATTCATCACTAAACCAAACCTGTCTCCAGTCATTCCCAATGGTCCATTAACAATGCTGGTTCACCCACTGCAGTTGGTTCTGGCGATGCCGTTCCGTAAGAACAGGACCTCTGTAGGGTCTTCTAGCCCAAAGACCAGAGTCGTGCAGCCGGTTCTTGACCGTTTGATCTGAAATTTGACGAGCTGCTGACATTGACTGGACTGTGGAGGACGCAGATGCAAGTCGATTCCTGAGGTGACGCAGCCGTATGAAACGGTCTTCTGCAGGAGTTGTGACTCTGGGTCTTCCACTGCGCGGCCGGTCTGCCACTGAGCCAGTTTCTTTAAATCGCCTCCAAAGGCAACTAATGGTGCTTCTAACCACATTAAATTGTCCGGCCACTACACTTTGTGACTGTCCAGTCTGTAAACGTCCAATGATGATGAGTCGTTGTTCTGTAGAGAGATGAGCCATACTTGCGCATTGAATTTTCAACTGTATTTATTAAAGGAGCATCAATCTTTTATAGGCATTCAATAATATGGTCAGAGAGTTTTGTGTTCAGTAAGTTTCACTGGATTCTCATGAACCTGTCATGAGTTATTGTCAAAAATGTTGTTTTGACCTTGACCTCTTTCATGACCTCACGAATCATTAGGTGAGTACAATTCAGGTAACCACGAGAAGTTAATGACCAGGTGGACACAGTCGATAGGTTGACTGATGTCCAATCAGCGAATATCTTTTATAAAAGTAACACCAAAAAAGTTGCGTTTCTTTTTTTGAACAGTATATATATATATATATATATATATATATATATATATATATATATATATATATATATATATATATATATATATATATATATATATATATATATATATATATATATATATATATATCATCATCATGTGACGTATTCTTTCCAGAACGTTGTCTCCATTACAGCTGCTCTGAACGCATCACGATTCTGGGCAAGTCGACCTGCATCAGCCAAAGACAAGTTCAGACTCTCTGTGATGTCCTGGTTCCACCGTCGTCTAGGTCGACCCCTTCCCCTTTTTCCAGGGACCATGCCTTCCATCACTGTTTTTTCCAGACTATTATGTCTTTTTATATGACCGAAAAATTTCAGCTTCCTTATTGCGATGGTATTTAGGAGCCAATGTTCCTGTACGTTTAGTGAGTGCAGTACTTCTCTGTTGGTCTTTTTTTCTGTCCAGGGTATTCTCAACATCCTTCTGTAGCATTTCATTTCGAATGATGTAATCTTTTTTGCAACTGTTTTATTGAGTGTCCAAGTCTCGCAGCCGTATGTTGCTACTGGGAATATACATGCTCTGATCAGTTGTAACTTTGTTTCTTTGCTTGTGCCTTGCCATAGGTTTTTCATCTGTATTAGCTTATGTGAAGCAATTGCAAGTCTTCTTTTAATTTCTACTGCACAGTCGCCAGAGCTGTTAATGATTGATCCTAAGTATTCGAATTCATTGACACTTTCCAGTTCTTCGTATATATATATATATCATATATAATATGATTGTTACAATTACTGATTATAGAATTCAGATTGATAATAAATGAATAAATGTTTCAATATATCACTCCTTATGCTTCTTAAATGTTTCAATTTAAATGACCAAGCTGAGATACGATAATCAGTCACTAGTCCTTTCAGTTTTCAAAAGCTTATTATAAATAATATCTAGTAAGGATGTGTACTATCACTACTTCTAGTCATCACTATAATGAGAATATCATCAAAGGTGCACATACACAACTTGTGCTCAAAATAAATCATGTGATCTAAAAATAATCTACTTTATGTTATGACAAGTGTATATTTCAAAGAGACAATACACAAGTACAGAACAAAAATCTTTTTAATACTGTTTGCCTTGAGCAATAAATGAGAATCAGCACAGATACTTCAAATTTTAACAATAAATAAAATGCCAAAAGAGCTGACAGAACTAAAATAAAACAGGCAGTTTGAATTGCTGATGGCTGATGACATTGCCAAGTAGCATAAATTGTGGAATCTTGAAACCAGCTAAAAGCAATACAAGGCGGTCCTTGTTCTAGAATTCCCAGGGTAAGAATATTACATGACATGACACAAAAACACATGAACTAGAAAACCCGAGAGAGACATAAAGGATAAAGAAGATGAAATAACTTGAAAGATAATACAGGACAAAAGGGCTTCACTCAACACCTTTTAGCTCCCCAAGGAGCATAAGCCTTCAACAAACACATGCCAAGTCCCACCTGTCATGTGACATCATCCCAAGTTCTTTCCATATCTTCCTATCTTTTTCGTTTCTGTCTCCAGTTCTCTTCTCCTATTTCTATTTTGGTCTAACTCTGCCTCTTTTACCCTGGGGATTCCAGAACAAGGCAAAAGGACTTGGCAAGAACTAATTACTTTAAAGAGAGAGCTTACAAAATGTTTACAGCTCACTTACTTACTTAAATCATTCCTCTTCTACACCCCAGGAGCTTTGCCAGAGAGAGCGCCATACTATCATATAAGCTGTCTTCATCCTGGCCTGGTTTTTAAAGTGTGTGCAGCACATTTTGTAACTACGTATTTCTGCCTTTCTTCCCATCATCCTATCCCATTCACAACAGCTATAATGTAGTCTAAGTGTTCGACTGACAGTGTGGTAAGAGTGCTGGTCTCTCGCGGCAAATATGCTGAGTTTGATTCACAGTATCGAAACGCTCCAGTCTACCCAGCTGTTGAGTTATGGAAGGAAAAGGCAGTGAGGAAAGGAACTGGTCACCCCACCTCTCAATGCAGGACCTGGTATCATGAAGTCTCTAACACTTCACTCCCCTATGGCAGTATCTGCTATGGGACTCCCTTTACCTTTTATAATGTAGTCTACCTAGCTGTTCACTTGGAAACATGGACAGAGCGTGAAAATTCATTTAAAACTATAATGCTGAAAAAGGGTAAAGCTAAAGGATCTCGTTACATGCCCGTTGAGGCATATTGGGAATATAATTACAATTTTTTCTTAACCATCGGCACACTAGGGATGATGTGGTCAGCATCATGCCGGCCGCCTTAACCTTCCCAGAGTTGCTCTGGTACCCAATTTTTTTAGGCTAGGTCGACCCCACAGCCATTTGCGGTCTAAAAATTCCAACCTCAACTGGGGATCGAACCATGGACCACTGAGTTAGGAAGCCAGTGCAACAACCACTGTGCTACCACGGCTCCCATAATGCTGAAAATTCCCAAGACAGCCTGTTTTTAACTGTGTTGTCATGACATAAACCAGTGTGCGTTTGATCATACAGTTATTGCCAGTAATCTGGACAATCTGACACCCTTATAACAAATTATAAGATTAGTATTTTGTTTGTTGATAAGTTTTGCGTGACATGTTGGCACATTAATAACAATGGATGGAAGATGCATCTCTGAGGTGAAAAGCAGAATATCTCAGGCAAAAACAGCATTCTATAAAAATGAATAGTATTTTATGCAACAAATCTTTGTCACTCGAAGTAAGAAAGAGAGTTCTTCAGTGTTATATAGAGCCAATCCTGACATATGGGAGAGAGTCCTGGACAATTAGTAAACAGGTAGGGAAGGCACTAGAGGCCACAGAGATGTGGTTTTACAGAAGAATGTTAAAAATACCATGGACAGCTAAAAAGAGTAATGAAGATGTCCTGAAAGAGGCCAATGAATAAAGGAAACTTATTATACAAGTTAGAAAGAAGCAATCCACTTTTTGGGGGCATGTTATGAGAAGAGAAAAGCTGGAATATATTGTAACAACAAGATTGAAGGATAGGGAAAGACAAAGAAAGCAAACACTGGACAGTTTGACATCGTGGGATGGAAAGAAATGATAAATTGTACTGAAGACAGGAAGTTGTGGAGAGACATGATCTCCTACGCAACTAGGCATGGTACTTGAAGAAGATGTGTTGGCTGGCAGTTTGGTTCCTGTTGGTTTAATCAACTGTGTCACTGTCATTTCATTGGTTTGTGTCACCGATTCCTTCAGATTAATGTTGTTTGAGTAAAATAATGTAATTCAGCACTGCTGTTATGCACTACAGAATAAAATTAGTTGTACAATATGAAAATAATGTATATATAGGGCAAAATCATGTATATTACAACTGTAGTAAGGGCTATAAATTTAAACGTAATGGTAGCCCCATAGATGATACTACTGTAAGGGAGTTAAGTGTTAGAGACTTCACTATGTTAAGCCTCAGCTTTATGAAGCGGAGTGGGGGAAATACGTTCAGAAAGAGGGCTCATAGTTATGTTTTCTATGGAGTGATTTCATAACTTTGATTATATGTTTCATTTGTAATTTTTCCCCTTTATTTTTATATGTTTGCTATCCTTTTGATAAAGATTCCTCACCAACATTTTTCTAACGTGTTGTATTTGTTTTCGGTTATTCATGTTTATGCAGTCAACATTCTCCACACTATTACAAGATGCAATCTATTTTCATACGTGCCTTTCTTAGTTAAGTCTCAAATTCATTCATTATTTTTAAGGATTATATTAGAGTAATGTATTCCAACTCATTTGACAGGCAACAACTCAGCAACAGGCAAGTTGAGGCATGTAAATATTATATCCATGCTAACTTTGGAAACACACACAAACTGTGTTGCTGTATCAACACGACAATGTTTCATTGTTTAAGATCATTTATCTTACCGGATTCCATTCCTTGCAACAAAAGCAACGTGCATGAACTTAAGACTCTGCAAATTTATCTCGAAAATATCAAGAGCCACAAGCCATAGCGTTACTAAAGCTAGTACGACGCCATTTTTTAACAATGGTAATTGTAAAAAATTGAGGTGGATACAGTCACGATAAAGAAACAAATATTAAAGTTGCCTGTGTTTCTGAGACAGACTTTTTCGAGAATGGCACCGCAATCGATTAATAAAATTGCTAAGACTGCCATCGAACGTATAAAACAGCCACCATTTTTGGAAGAAGCATCATAGTGAACTGTTTCATTATGCCAAAAATAATATATACAGCAAATATCCAAATCATGCCAAAATCAATTGTAACCAAAATAAATGTGTTGATTAGAAATGTTATATTTAGGGGCACCTTTAAAAGTATTAAACACGTAACCCTAATACAACCTAAACACAAGGGGGGGAGGGGGGAGGGGGAGGGGGGAAATAGCTTTACAGGACATTAACACTAAGATTAAAGCTTTAAGAATTAAGTATATAGGACCACTCTGGCGACCGGGTGATTCAGGATCAAACCCGGGGCGACGGCATTTGAGGATTTTTCGTCGACCGGGATTTGGACTGGATTAACTCGAGACCTGGCGACCACATTTGAAGCAGTGTCGTCGACCAGGGATTGGCTGCTCCTGAGCCGACCCAGCTCTAATGGGTACCTCCGAAATCGGCGAGTATCTGCCTGAATGGCGAGGGACACCTATCTCTGTACAAGAAAAAAGGGATACTCACGTAAAATCAATATCAGGTTAGACATTAATAATAACCTGAGATTTCGCCTCGAGTATTAGCGGGCGTACGAAAAAAAAAAAAAAAAAGTATATAGTGGTGGTCATTAAAAATCCAAGTTTGTACCCCTTAGCACACTATTATATCGGACTTAAGACTACTTAAACTATGTAAACTAGACAACAAACAACAACATTTTTTTGGTACCCCACCGCCCTTCTACAGAATATGTCTACAAAATTTAAAAGGGAACGAACAAATAGTAAAGCAAGACACTAAACTTATATACAAACTCCTTGTAGGGGCACAAGAATCTTTTTTAGGCACACGGATAAAACGTGGGTACAACCTTTTCATAACAGACCACACACAAAGCTTCACAAACATTCATGCAATAGACGTTAAACCACAAGTCAAACAAGTCACATACAGGTTACTGTACAGTTTAACACCTATTGTAAGCGAAAGATCGGCCCAAAAAAGCTGGCAAAGCGCCAACAAAATGTAAACTGTGCAGTAACAACACAATAGATACAGAGGACCACTTGTTTTACACATGTAAAACAGTGGCCCCCCACTCTAAACAAACTAAGAACACTGGTAGCTTCCAAGACACCGAAATTACTCAACATGTACCAAGCGGTCATGTTGAATATTTTACCGACGTTACCGAGACAGACGGAGCTTATACTCCTAACCCTATTAGCAGAATTCAGATACTTAGTATGGACGTGTAGGAACAGAGCTGTACATGACGGCATACATTACGATAGTAGAATATTTACACAAATATACGAACAGATAACACAAGACACAACAAGACAACTTTAAAAATTTATTGACCCTTGAGTCGTCATGCAAAGCAATGTAGCTCTGTTTGTAAAAACTTCACAATGTAAATATCCTTTGACTCTTTCACCCACTTAAGTTTATACTATATAATGTTAAAGAATTTTGATTTGTAATAATGGAATTTGTAATAATATTTTGCACCTTGGTTATACATTTGTTGTACTGCTATTTTAGGGGTGGGGGGAGGGAGGGGAAGGGGGGAGGGGGGTTTCATATCTTATATCATGAAACAATTTTAGAGGGAAATAATTTTGCTTTGTGGTGATATTATGTTGTTTAGAATCTTTGGAAAATTATGATATGATTTTGATGAGTGTTTGATATTGATTTGTTTGTATACAGTTGACATTCAGAAATCCGGCCATCGATAATCCGGTTCCTTCAGATTTCCGGCATGGATTTCGGAGCGCATTTTTTAATTTACCGCGTTGGCGCGCCACTGTTTTCTTGAGCCGTTTATGTTTTGACGCAGCTGTTGGGTCTTGCTTGCACGTGTTAACAGGCATTCCTGCTCATTCCTTCTCATTTTATCATTTATTTGTTGCTGTTTAGCCC
This sequence comes from Oreohelix idahoensis, assembly GCA_024509875.1. Classification (NCBI taxonomy): domain Eukaryota; kingdom Metazoa; phylum Mollusca; class Gastropoda; order Stylommatophora; family Oreohelicidae; genus Oreohelix; species Oreohelix idahoensis. The sequence continues at coordinate 279,272 of JAMPIV010004698.1, forward strand.
CATTATGGATTCAGCAAATAAAATAAGTGGTGTAAAACGTAAACATCGTGCGTTTTCGATCGCAAATCATTTAGTTTTTAATTTTCTTTCTTTAAAGGACTGTACAGGTAGTCATTTTCTGTTAAATATATACAGCATATATAATCATAAAAAATCCGGCATTTTCAACAATCCGGCACTCCTCAGGTCCGGAGGTTGCCGGATTTTTGAATGTCGACTGTATTGCATATTGAGGGGGGAGGGTGGGGGGTGGGTAACTTTATATATTTTATATCTTACATCATGTTAAACTCTTGTAAATAACATTGATGGTGTTTGTAATCACGACCTGAATAAAGGTTTTTAAAAAAATAAAAAAAAACCATCGAACGTAAGTCTAGCAGGGATGGGTGCATAAGAATTGCCTCGTTTTGGCGAGGCGCGTCCCGGTCAACCTAGCCAGTTATATTAGGTCGCATGTCCAAATATAAAAGACCTTTCATCATCTCATCTCAACCCATAACCCGTCATGGGTCGTAGGGGTGCCATGGTGGAAGCATCAGCAGACAGGGTCCTCCACTGCTCTCTATTCTCAGCAATGCGTACAAGTGTGGAGAAACCGTGTCCTGCCCATTCTTTGATGTTATCAGCCCAGGATTTTCTTTGCCTTCCTCTTCTCCGTTTACCTTCGACTGTTCCCTGGAGGATCGTTTTCGAAAGGGAGTCATGACGAGTTACATGCCCAAACCAGGCAAGCTTTCGACGTTTCACTATTGACAAAAGTGGTTCTTGATGGCCTGCATAGGTGTTTATCTTCTCTCTAACATAGACATTTGTTTTGTGCTCTTTATAGCAAATGCGCAAAATTCTTCTATAACATTTATGCTCGAAAGCCTGAATCCTTCGCTCCGTATCTGCAGTGAGTGTCCAGCCCTCACACCCATACAAGAGAATAGATAATACAAGTGATTTGTATAATTTGATCTTCACAGGAAAACTGATGTTACTTTTCCAGATCACATTCAACCTTGTCATGGCAGCTGAGGCCATCTCAAGTCTTGTCTTGATTTCTTTATTTGATCTTCCATCACTACATATAGTGGACCCGAGATATTTAAAGGTGTTAACTTCTTCTAACGTTTGCCCATTTAACGTAATGTTGGTCGGAACATGTTTCTTATGGCTATTCACCAATATCTTGCTTTTTTCTATATTAATTTCCATCCCATATGTTCTTGTTACTTTCTCCAGTCTAGAGGTAAGGTCTTGAAGTTCTGATTCTGTTCCAGCTATCAGATCAATATCATCAGCAAAACGTAGATTACACAGAGGTCGGCCTCCAATTGATATGGTTGATTTATAATCGTAGAGAGCCTCCTGCATAATATGTTCTAGATAAATGTTAAAGAGCACTGGTGACAGGATACATCCCTGGCGAACTCCTACAGTTGTTTTGAAAAATTCTCCAATGTCATTGCTTGCAAAAACAGCACTGCTTGCGTCCTTGTATAGTGCTTCAATGATATCTATGATGTTGGTATCAAAATTGAATTTTCTCATTATTTGCCATAAACCTTCATGCCAGACTCGATCGAAGGCTTTTGTGAAATCGATGAAGTTATGGTATAAATCATGTTGATGCTGGAGATGTTTTTCGATCAGTAATCTAATATTGAAGATTTGTTCTGAGGTACTTCTTTTTGGTCTAAAGCCAGCCTGTTCCTCTGACAAGATTTCTTCTGATTTCTGTTTTATTCTGTTCAAAAGTATCCTTAACATCACCTTACTTGGATGACTAATAAGGCTAATGGTTCTGTAGTTCTTGCACATTTTTAGATTTCCTTTCTTTGGAAGCGGTATTACTAATGACTGCGTCCATTCTTTTGGCCATTTTTTTGTACTCCATATCTTCTGGCAAATTGTTGTCATGATTTTTACTATATCTGGTCCTCCATATTTCAAGAGCTCTGCTGGGATATTATCCACACCCGGTGACTTCCCTCCTTTCATCGAACATATAGCCTCTTCCACTTCTTCCCGTAGTATTGCTGCATTTCCGAGTTCTCTGTTTTCGCACTTAATGTTGTTTAATATGCCTAAGTCAGTGTCAAGTTTACAGTTATATAATTCTTTACAATATTCTGTCCACCTTCTCATTACAGCTGTTTTTTCATTGAGCAGAGCCCCATTGCTATCTTCTATGACAGTTACCCTGGGCTGTTGGGGTTTTGATAGTCTTCTTAATGTGTCAAAAACTGCCTTGCTGTTACCTTTTATTAGCCCCGTATTAATGGACTCACATTGATCAGCTACCCATTTTTCTTTGGCCTGTTTCATTTTCTTTCTAATATTTTTATTCACCATACTGTATTGCCATGCTGCTTCAGGAACCTCTTTCTTAACCTTTTTCATTTCCCGTCGTGTATCACATAACTTCAGAATGTCATCTGTAACCCATGGTTTGTTTATTTTCTTTCTTTTACCAAGTATTTCTGTTGCTGATTCAATGAGCACGTCTTTCATGTTCTCTGTGATTGAGTTGATATCATCCTCCAAAAAGTTGAGAGCTTCGAATTTTCCTCCAACAGTTGCCTCAAAGATTCCCGCGATTTCTGGATCTTTCAATTTGTCTAAATTGAATCTTAACTGAGAACATCTGTTTTGATTATAGTTCTTTTTGAGTTTAAGCTTGAGCGTCATCAATACCATGTCGTGATCACTACCAATGTCGGCGCCAGGAAAAGTCCTAGTCTTGGCTTTATTAATGCTGGACTTTAGGTCTGGAGAATTAGTTATGACGCTTATATACAAGCCGCGCGCTGTATGAATGGGATCATCAGCTGTCAAACCCTACGACATTTTCCGAAGGAGGCTGAGCTCCTGCGAGTTTGCCCGGTGTGCAGTGATGTCAATTGTGAACAACAATAACAAAAGCATCCAGTTGTTTAAACATTTTAAACACATAAGGAAGGGTAACCCGAGGCCTGTAAACAGTAAATAAATATTAGACAAACATAAAGGTATGTTTTAAGGCACTCGTGAGAAATAAAGAAGTAGAAAACTAGACAGGTTCGAGTCCTGGGTAAGCCACTCACGTCTGTTGTTTTTTTTTTTGTTAGATAAAGACTTTATTAACAAAAGCAGTTATTGTATCAGACTCACAATCCATGCTTCGAAAGGTCCAAAATGGTTGACTTCGACATGACTGGAAAACCTCCATAGAAGCATCGAATCTTCAAGAACTGATATGGATCTACTGTCCTGGTCATGCCGGGGTACGTGACAATGAAAGAGCTGACAGACTAGCTTCAAGAGCACCCATAAATGGTGCATTGGCCATGGATAAGGAAGAAATACTGAGGGCAATTCATGTTCGTCATTAGAGAATGACACTGCAATCGATGAATCATCAAAGCTAAGACTGCTGGAATTTTGCATCAAACGTAAGACCAGCAGGGTTGGATGTATGAGAGGACGCATCCGCCGTGTATACAACCAGTGCGCAACAGGAACAATTAGCATTCATACCCTTCGACATTTGCTAAGGGAGACTGAGCACCTATGGGTTTACCCGGAGTGCTATGACGTCGATTCTGATTAACATTAAAGTACGTAATATTATTCAATATTGTCGAATGTATTGACAGATAATTATTCTTGGTGGAATTTCAAACGATTTTACAATTATGAATTTCTTTCTTTCTTTCCTGGAAACTCGCAACAGACTGGCAGTGATCCGCGGACCACAACTAAATGTAAAACTGCTTTAAAAGAACTAAGTAATCTATCCACTTAGCATCGTTGAGCTTCCGCTTTCATTTTCAGAGGTCGCCGGTTCTGATTCAGGTTTTTTTTTTAAATGCTGTGTACACCCGTGAACTGAATGGATACAGTGATAATTGCATAAGAGTGGATATTCTGAAATTGTATACTTGGCTTTACACATTTTTGTACATTTAAAAGCGAAATAAAAATATTTTGACGAGTAGTCTTGAGATTAACATTAACGTGATGATAGAGAACCAGCAGTATATAAACGAGTGTGAACTGTGATTGTATTATTGCAAGGTCAAGTAAAATTAAGTGCTCTTTAATTTGAACAGTCACTGACATAGAGACATTCACGCAGAAGTCAAGCCTCAAAAAGATAATCTTAGCAGGGTAGGCTTGTACACTTAGGCAACAGTATGAAGCATTTATAATTGTGCTAGCAGCGCAGATAGCAAATTTCGTGCCAAAATGTTTACAATCTGCTATGTTGTCACTTGCCAAATGTTCAGTTAAAACCTTCAATGAATGGGTAACATCGCATTGACGTTCGCCGACGGCTCCGCATGTAGTTTCGTACGATTTACAGTTAGGGTTTTGAACGTCAATGCGATATTACCACATTTGAAAGTAATGTAATTTAGGGTTTTGAACGTCAATGCGATATTACCACATTTGAAAGTAATGTAATTATCAATCCAACATTATTAGAAGCTGTTGTGCAGTATTTTAAATTCTTGCTGGAAGCACACAATAATATTTACTGTAAATATTTTACATGGTGCCAGCACGCCGGCGCTTGGACTGATTTAAAAAAATGGACACTAACGCTGTTACCCCTGTTTCGAGCTTTTTCAAAAATAATACCCCCCAACAGACACACAAGAAAAAGAAAATATCAACTTACCTGCCACAAACTTTGCAAATATAAAGCCATCATTGCTGGACTTCCATTCAACAGACTCATATTTCTCTTACACAGTTTGACATTAATAACGATTGGTTTGGTTTTAAGGATCATCTTCATTGCACACGAACAACTCCATCCGTTCTCTGATCTCCTCCCTTAGATCACACAAGGAGGATCTCAGTAAAATGTACAAACTCCACAGTACCGGCGAGGATCCCAATGTGTGTATACAGGAATCACACATTCTGTAAATATATTTGAAAATTTTGCCAAGGCAGCAAGTCATATGGCCTACTCTTTACGATTTCCAACAACTGAGGGATTTTTAACATGCGCAGCTTGCACACAAGACATCCTATTTTTACGCCTTTATCTGATCCGTAATGAAACCCTTCCTCATATTTTAATAACTCCAACCAACACGCTGGTAGCCATTAGGCTGACATGTCAGCATGATTGTGTCTTATTCTGAGAGTCCATTGTTTTGTTGGTGGTGATGATAATGTGAGCACGATATAATGTAAAAAAAATAACGAAGTTCAGTGTACTTCCAATAGCACTGTCATTGCAGGCAGACGTAACAGCTGGTTGTTAGTAACAATGTGCCAGTAAAGAACATGCTATTTACAATTTGTACACTGTCACATAAAAATAATTCTTAGTCTTAGTGGACACATGTCAGTGCTGAACATTGCCCCATGAAAGTAAGTAATCTAATACAAAAACTGCACTCCACTGATGTTAACCCACAAAGTGACTGAAGTCAATTTCTCACATGGATGACTGAGTCATTATCTGAGATTGGTTCACTGAGTGAAAAATGTGATGTCCCTGGTTAATAGCATTCATAAGTGTCCAGTGCTAACTTCATAGACGTAATGACATCACTTCTGTAGACAACCTTTTTAACAACTTGGCTAGTTAGAATATGGCTACAAATAAATAAACTCAAAGACTGGCGCACAGCTACAAATCAATTAACTCAAAGACTGGTGCACAGTCTCCAAAATTATATGACATTCTGGTTGTTTGGTTAATTTTAGTAGTGCAGGATGATTGTGCTGTATCTCGCAAGGCTGTGCAGTATATAGTATCATAACCAAAGCAATGTGGGGTAATACAGCTACTTATTATATATTCTTTTAACCACATTTATAATTTTATATTGGTTTTGTTTAAATTTAATGACAGCATTCTAATTAGAGCGTCTTATTGGCAGAATAGTCGGAGGAGTACTGGCTTCCGGGTATAAAACATGGTAGCATCATGCATGAGTCTATCCAGCTGTAAATGGGTACCTGACTGCTTTAGAGATAAAGGAGGCAAAGGCAATTGGTCACCCCACCTCTCAAAGTTGGACCTAGTATGATGAAGTCTCTAACATTTCACTCCACTATAGCAATATCTACCCTTTTACATTCTTTTTATCTTTCACAGGCATTAAACATGGCTCCAAAGTTTCTCTTGCGGCCTCCAGTGATCGTAGTAGGCCTTATTGGAGTGGCATCACTATACTTTGTTGCTGTCAAGCCATACTTAGAGAAGAAAGAAATGCAGAAATTTGAAAGTGAGGCTAGAATAATCTATGAGAAGAGACTCAAACGTGGTGGACAAGGTCAAAGTTCGCAGGAAGATATCACATACAAATGATTTAACAGTAATAAACTTTTGTTCTTCAGGTGGCTTTTTCAAATTCGGAGGTTACGGATGATGCCTTTTTTTGTGTAGTAGTTTTTTGTGTGTTTAGAATGTCTGCGTTGTTAGTGGTCTCACTGTATACAAGTTACATATAGTATGAAGTTTTTGTGGTAAAAATCTGTATACAAGGCGTTGACGAATGGTGCGGGGAAAAAATAAAAAGTATTTACATGGCGTCATCATTAGTGCTTAAAGTTTGTTCTGTATTATATGTTTCCATATAATTACGGGAGTTAAAATTGTGATGTCTTCTTACATATAGTGAATGATGTTTTGCCCTTAATTATGTTGATCATGAATGTACCATCTTTTTGATTTACTAGTGGCCATGGCAACAGAAAGTGAACTGCAACATATGTTCATTGTTAGTTTAACTTTGTGCACGGAGGTTCAGACATTTGTTTCATGTCCAGTGGATACAATTGAGGATATAAACATTTTAAAAATATGGAGAGAGTTTTCAGTCACCCTGTAGTTAAACTTTGTTTTATGGTATGATTAATATCTATTTCCCAACCACTACATAGAGCAGGTGCTGTTGAAATGTTTGTAAACCAAGGAATACAAAGCTGCATGATACAAGTTTTTAAGTTACTATTTAACTGGTTTTTTTTTTAGTTCATTCATCACCCTTCAGCTCCCAAAGGAGCATAGGCCTTCATCAAACTTATGCCAAGTCTTCCATGTTCCGTGCCATCAGCTCAAGGTCTTTCCATGTCTGTCTCCAGTTCTCTTCTCCATGGTCTCCTATTTGCAGAGGGAGACTGAGCACCTATGGGTTTGCTCAGAGTGCAATGATGTCGATTCTGATCAACAATAACCTCTATCTCGGGGATTCCAGAACAAGGACTGCCTGGTAATGTTATCAACAGATTTCCTCAATCTTTTTGTGGTAGAGACATGTTGTTGTTCGTCCATCACGGGTGATGAAGACCACTCTGTTCATCCAATTATTAGGAATATGTTAGGATAGTCTATGAGTACGAAGGTGACTGATGAGCCCGATGCGGGCCTGGAAAGATCTCGGACAGTGTGGGCAGGGAATGTTTGCATCATGTGAAGGTTTTATTACACGGTCTTTTCTAGCTTGTCTCCGCTGTTCCGCTGCTGCTCTTCTGAATGATTTGCATGCCGCTGCACCTTTACGAAGAGATGTGCGCTAGGCAGTTCGGTCTTGTGCAGCAGCTTCCCATGTGTCAGGGCTTATGTCAAAGGTTTTATGGTAGAGACATAATTATCCTTACAAGACGGAGTCTTAGCTGTGGTCCATAGTTTGCTAGTGAATATCAGCCAACCACATACAGTATAAAGTGCATGACTGTGTCAGCATTGAGCAATTAGTGCTGGGAAGGCGATTTTTTGTTTTTTAAATTCAAGTAACACTTTGTGAATTCCTTAGCGAAGTGTTTTAATTCAATTACATTATATCAGAATAAAATACATGAATGACATCTAAAGCTTTGAGTTTTTGAATGCTTGATATTTGTGGTGCATTGAACATAATATGGTTTATAAAAATGTACTTTTAGTCTTTTACTAAAAGTTTTAGCAGTTTACTTTCAGGAGGCAAAATTTGAACCAAAATTTACATTTCATTTCATAACCCTCCACTCCCAAAGGAGCATAGGCCTTCAACAAACACATGCCAAGTCCTCCTGTCACATGCCATCATCTCAAGTTCTTTCCACGTTCTCCTTATCATTTTCACCTGTTTCCAGCTCTCTTCTCCATGTGCTTCTTGGTCTACCTCTGCTTCTCTTGCCCTGGGGGTTCCAGAACAAGGACTGCCTTGTAATGCTATCAACAGGTTTCCTCAGTGTGTGTCCTAGCCATTGTCTTCTTCTCATCTCTTGTTCCACTGGCACTTGTCTAGTTCTTGTCATCAGTTCCACGTTGGTAACCTTGACATACCATTTTAATCCCTCTATTCTATGCAAGCACCCATTTATGAAAGTCTGTAGCTTTTTGGTAGTTGTCTTTGTTGTTCTCCATGTCTCAGAGCCATACAATAGGACTGACTTCACATTTGAGTTGAAGATTCTTATTTTTGTGTTGGATCCGATTTCTCTTGATCTCCATATATAAGCACCAATACAAGATGTAGAATCGTACACACATCTTGGCAGCAATATAGACAAAGTTGGAGGGACAATCAGTGATATCAAAATAAGAATACAAAAAGCAAGAGGAGCTTTCATTGCATTGGGAAAATTTACATTTGGCTCATTATTAAAGTCCTGATTAATCATTTTGGTCAACTTAATTCAACAGTTCGGACTTCACAAAGTTTAATTTTTTTTTTCCTTTATGTCCCATGCTTTGCTTAACCACAACCTCCACTGTTTCTAGAAATGTTATCAGTTTTGTTGCTGACTTATTTTCAAAGTGAGGTGTCAAATTGTCCACAATCTTTCCTCTTGTCACAATATATTCCAGCTTTTCTGTTCTTATTGCATGATTAAAGAAAGTCAATACCTTCCTTCCTTCTGTCATCAGCTTCCCCTGTGCACTAGTTGCTTCTGGACATCCTCATTATTCCTTTTAACCATCCATGGTATTGTGAACATTCATCTGGAAAACTACATCCACTGATTTTCCTGCTTGTTTACTTAAAAGTCCACAGATTGGCCGTACATAAAATTTGAGCTCGTTTTATTTTTTACTTCCAGTGACAAATTGTTGCATAAAATACTTTTCATGTTATGCAGTAGAAAGAAAAAAATACACAAATAGTAATACGTCTTAGGAGAAAGGACGAGAAAAACCTACGTTGCGGCCACAGGGACAGACAAACAAGAGACAGGAGGGAGAGAAAGTGAGAATTAAGTCATGTTATGCAACGCTGCTTTTGTCTTGGTCATTCAACTCCTCACCTTTGAAATGCATATTCCATCTGGTGTTACTAACATGCTAAGGTTAATATTATATATAATAAAGAATTAACTACTTTTCATTTTATGCTCACACTGCTTTAGCCTTGGCTGTTCTACTTTTCAACTTTATGATGCATCTATCTGATGTTATTAATGTGCATAGGTTTAGTTTATTGACCAATGAAAATCACTGGAAAATCAGTACATTTTCTCATACTTCTTATCAGAACATGAGGAAAAAAGTGCAACTAATACTTAAGCTATAATGTTGACACCATAGGCACTGACTTAAGGTGCTCACATCAGCAACACTTAAAACTTCAAGAATGAATATTAGCCATTCTTGTGCACTAACAGCAGAGAGTTCTTCATCGACTTGTAAAAAAAAATTTTTTTTTTTAAACAGAAGAAAGAAATAAAAATCCTGAAGGGTGTCCTAAATGCAGGATCAGATAAGGGTTAAGGAGAGACCATGGCCAAATGTGGACTAGGGACAGTAAGGTTGTACATGAGGCTGGCAACCTCATCATGTTACAAATTGCAACAGAAACCACTACTGCGAGAGTGTGAATATTTAGTGCAGGTTTCCTGCATGGGGACTAGATGCAGTCATGGCTCCATAAGGAGCAAAACAAGGAAAATGATTTCTGCACTTCAGATCAACTCATTATAGGAGGATGTATTCACAGACATAAGCTTCATGGATATCATCAGACCACTTGATAGAAAATCAGCTTAATCATATAGGCATAAATAAAAAAAATCAGATCATCATAGAACTAAAAGAACATGTCTACTGCACTCAGTACCAAGTTTAATGTGACTGGTTGATTATTTTTAAATTTGGCCCTTGTCAAATGGGTGTTGTGCATTACCGATATAAACAGAATCAGGCAGTCACTCCAGGTATTCTAGATAACCCAGGAATAAGACACAGAAGGGTTAACCACTACAGTACCTAGGAACCTGCCATCACTATGTGACAATGCTAGCATTCCCAAGAACACAAAATAAAGTTCCCACTTTTGCTTTAACAAGTTTTACACATGCTGTGGCAGAATATTTTTATGCCTATACTGTATTACTTTTCTGTCCCCATAGCAGTCCTAAGTAAAATACCCTAACAGCCGATTCCCTAGTCATCTTTAGAAATAAGATACATAAGCCACATACGAGAGATGATTAAAAAGTAAGGTTCCCAATTTTATATAAAACTTTAAGTACAAGATAAAAAAAATGAAACCAAGTGTTGAAATACATCATTATGACTACTTTTCAACTGCTGCATCATCTGGATGTCGTTGTCTGCCCAGTTGCTTCTTTAACAGCTCAAACAAATTGAAACCTGATGGCACTAGGTCAGGGTTGCTCCATTCAAACTACTGCAGGAGGTCCTGAGTCTGACATGCTGTGTGTGGTGTGGCATTGTCATGTTAAAAAAATTGCACCCATGCAGCAGTCCAGGTCATTTTCTCTTATTGCGTTTTTACCATACATTTTTATCAACTGTCTGTGAATTTCAATGAGAGCAATATGTTTTGCCCATTAAAAAAAAAAAAATTACACTGTGCACTTCTACACAGGACCAAGTTTCAAGCTGTGTCGCCATTTTAAAACAGAACTAATAAGCAAGCCCTCATGTTAGCTACTCTGTCACACAGTTCACATTGACTCATAATCAATGTTGCCACAAAGGGAAATTAAATTTATCTAAATACAGGCATACCTCGCTTTATTGCGCTTTTTTTTTTCAAATTATTCATGTACATTTACTAGAACATGCCTTCTTCCGATGATGTTGGCAAAAAAGATTATGATTCGCTGAAAGCTCAGATGATGAAGATTAGCATTTCTTAGCAATAAAGTATTTTTAATTTTACAGTACATTGTTTTGTTTTAGACCTAGCACTATTGTGCACTTAATAGACATTGACTAGTTTAAACACGATTTTAGGCTTTTATATGCACTGGGAAGCCAAATAAATGGGTGTGATCCGCTTTATTGCGATATTCGCTTTATTGCGGTGGTCTGGAACCGAACCCGCAATATCTCCAAGGTATGCCTGTACATACAGTTACACAATAGGGAACCTTAATTTTTTTTAATCACCCCTTGTAGTACTGGCTGAAAATACCTGTAATTCTGAGTGAAATAACAGGATAATGCAAAAACAACAATATACATTTACAAAATAACAATGAATAGCATCATTCACCAAAAAAGAAACACACTTAACATCCTCCACTTGTATAACAACTTTATTAATTTACAATTCTCTCACAAATAAACAGAACCATATTTTATGTAGGCAATCCAATGGCAGAAAGCACCAGTGCCCAGCTACATCGTAAGTGGAGTTAAAGCATTGCTCATCTGATATACTGCTAACATTCTGTGGCTACACACATTTCTGGTTCACTACGGTTCCAAGTATTTGTAATACCTGTAAGAGTAAGATATGAAATTGTACGTGTCATTATTTTTTAAAAAAAAGAGCAAATAGAATATTATTTCAGGTTTAGTAAAATACAAAATCGAGTCTAATGTCATCATTTAAAAAAAACTATGAATGTTCCTTTTTTTTGCTCCTAAAGGAGCACTAAACCACCACTGCAGGTGGTTTCTGTAGCAATGTATTTAACATGATGAGGTTGCTAGTCCCATGCACAACCTTAGCTTACTCCCCTCTTACGTCAAGTCTAGGGACAGCAATGGTATTATTCAATTTCTCCTCATAGACCCCCAGGAACAACTTAGGATACAAACAATATAAGATTCAGTGCCGTGTTAACTAGTAAAACGTGCTAATTTATCCCTCTCTATACATTGTTCTTGCAATGTGCTCAGATTATGGTGTCCTGTATTTTAGATGTCACCAAAGCTTCCACTGTGAATCTGCTCATATGTGTTTGTGCTATAAGATTCAGAGAACATTTTTCCATTGAATGAGTGTTGAATATATTTACAGTAAGATTTCTGTGTGTTATAAGCGCAATCAGGAATTGTACATTACTTAGTAAACAGGACATACAAAAATTCCTAAGCTAAAGCATGTAGATTTAGGAGAAATATGCAATTTAGCTAGGAATTAAAATTAAAGAATAACTGTGACAACAGAAAGTGAAGGTGTACAGTTTTTTTAAATTTCTGCTGACAGGACAATAAAACTTGAGAGGTCACAGCAAGTGGATCTGAAAATACACGGAAAAGACAAAGATAACGAAAAGAAATGATAAGGTCAAACTAGAAGAAACAAGCTGGGGAGCTAAAGAGTATTGATTGGTTAACAGAACAACAATTACAGATTGTGGTACACTGTAGTAAATTTTATATCAGAGCAACAGGTATAAATACATAAAATTGAAAAAGGGGTGCCAGGAAAAAGACTAACAAATGGATCAATGTGCACTGCAAGATATGTCCGAAAATGTTTCTAATACGGTACAAGTTGCAATGCTTTAGTTTAATATTTCACCTTCTGGCACTAATGTATTTGTTAGACATGATCAGTCTTTGAGAGCAGTGCAAAAAATTGACTTCTTACCTATATATTGCCTTTGTCATCAAATTTTTTACCATAGTATGGTATCTTCGTGTTGGTTACTTTCCAATCAGTGACATACAAGCCAACGACTGCCGTGGCTACAGAGAATACTATAATGGATGGTGTCCTGCAAACAATTGAAAAGAGAAGCTCAATTTAATCGGACTGATCAGAAATTTTACTTGTGGTTTGCAATAGTATTTAATTACCATCACTCTCCTGATTTTGTATTCTAAATACATCCAGTAATGATCATGTTCTGTAGCTCTCCTGTCATACCCCCACATGTCTGCATGCTATTGTCTCTCCAGGTTGATTTCCAGTTTGTCACTTCCACCATATTAAATAATTAATGATAGATTATTTTACACACCATATTGTAGAAATATAAATTATTTTCTCTTGCCCACAGTAAATCCCTGCCATCAATGGTACCTATACCTTGTAGCGGTATGGCAGCTTGCGTACCCTGACAATCCCCAGAGCTATGCCAGTGGGAGTTTTACTCCTGGTAGGTTCAACCAAGCTGGACTGGTCTGTGTGGGTAGGGGTCAGACAAAAGCTGGTACCCTGGTCCTCCAGGTTGGGGGTTTTAGCATAGGGCTGACACCCCTGTCTATGTAAAAAAAATAATGAAGTTACGGAAACAACATCAAATGAACAAACTTTGCTGCGGGATGGACATTCGGAGTCTGTGGCTCGTATGACTGTCAGTGGTGAAAGCCGAAAGGAAGCCACTGACATGAAAACGGATGTCCTGACCGCAAAACAGGATACAAGAATAGGATTTTGGAATGTCAGGACAATGTACGAGACAGGTAAACTAAGACAGGTCACGGCAGAAATGAGAAACTATAGGTTACACATCCTGGGGATAAGCGAGAGCAGATGGACATGGGCAGGAAAAGTTAAAACAGCAACAGGAGAAACAGTACTTTACTCTGGCAGAGAGGATGGACAGCACAGTGAAGGCGTAGCCATCATTCTACAGAAAGGGATAGAAAGGACATTACTGGAATGGAAACCCATCAACAACAGACTGATACGATTGAGATTGAGAGGGAGATTCACCAACACTACAATAATACAATGCTACGCACCAACGAATGATAGCGATGAGGAGGTCAAGGATGAATTCTATCAACAACTGCAGAAAGAAATGGAGGACACACCTAGATATGATCTTGTTATAGTAATCTTCTTCTTCTTCTTTGATCCATAACCGCCAACCGTCAAAGCAGTCAGCGGCCATCACGCCTGGTGGCGTCTTGTAGGGCAGCAACAAATTGATTCCACTTTGCTCGGTCGGCGGCCATCCTTCGTACAGTGCCCCAACTGTGGTTCATTCTTTGCATCTCAGCTTCCACAGTTCTCCGCCAAGTTGTTTTTGGTCGGCCTCTCTTTCGCTTTCCCTCGGGGGTCCATAGCATAGCTGTTCTTGCGATGGTATCAGGGTCCCTTCTGAGGACATGGCCAACCCAACTCCAGCGTCTGCCAGCTATGATGGTGTGCATGTCCTCCTGGTTACTCCGAATAAGTAGTTCTTGGTTGCTGATGGTGTTTGGCCAAAAGATTCAGAGAATTTTCCTTAGGCAGATTGTGTGGAAGGAGGACAGTTTCGACATTTCCTTCTCTGTTACTCTCCAACATTCCGCACCATAGAGAAGCACAGAAAGTACGCAGCTCTCATACAGTCTTAATTTGGTGTTTGTGCTGTACTGGGAAGACTTCCAAATGTTGTTGAGAATAGCAAAGGCTGTTCTCGCTTTATTCATTCTGTTGTTAATGTCCTTGCTTGTTCCGCCGTCAGGTGTTACTATGCTTCCTAGGTAAGTAAATGTGTCTGTCTGTTCTAACTTCTGGTTCCTTACTGTTATTGGCTCAGGATTGCCCACATTTAGTGTCATGACCTCTGTCTTCTTCAGATTGATGTTCAGGCCAACCTGCTGGCCATACTTATTCAGTCTATCAGTTTTGTCTTGAATGTGTTGGTGTGAATGCGCGAGCAGTGCAATGTCATCTGCATATTCCAAATCTTCCAGTGTAGAAAACGTTGTCCATCTAATTCCCCTTGGACTGCCCTCTGTTGTCTGGCGCATCACCCAATCTATGACTGTCAAAAATAATGTTGTTGATAATTTCAAGTGTTATAGTAATGGGAGACCTCAATGCGAAAGTTGGTACACACAATACATATAATGAAAGAACAATGGGGAAATGCGGCAGCGGAATAGCAAACGAAAATGGGGATAAGCTAATAAGTTTCTGTAGCATTAACAACCTGGTCATTGGAGGAACACTTTTCCCACATAAGGAAATTCACAAGTTAACATGGGAATCACCAAATGGTCGGGACAGAAACCAGATAGACCACATCATGGTTAACGGTAGATGGAGACATGCATTACAAGATGTGAAGGTAAGAAGAGGTGCAGATGTGGGAAGCGATCACCATTTAGTAGTTGCAAAACTGAAAGTGAAACTAAGAAGGGCTGGACCAACTGTAACTACACAGAAAAGGTTTGACATCAGCAAATTGAAGGACCCCCTTACCAGAAAAGCTTTTGCGGCCGACATTAAGAAACGATATCAATTTGCCAAAAGACAGGAAAAGACATTGACTGACGCTATAGACCAGAATTTTAACACCATTTCAACAATATATAAGGAAAGTAGCAAATCATGCTTAGGATTCCAGGAAAGGAAGAAGCAAGACTGGATAACACCAGAAACACTAAACACCATAAAGATGAGAAAGGAAATGAAAAGAAAGAAAACAGAAGCGAAGTCCCCCAGGTTAAAGCAACTATATAGCGAACAGTACAGTCAACTGGACAGGGAAGTTAAATGCCAAACCCGAGCCAACAAAAGGAATTTCCTAGACGATCTTGCAAAACAGGCAGAAGAGGCAGCACTGAGAAATGAACAAAGCACAGTATACAAAATAACTAAATTCATCAGCGGAAAACAAGGTGCAAACAATATTACATTAGTAAGAGATAAGCAAGGAAATCTCATTAAGACAGCAGAGGGACAGGAAACAAGATGGGCAGAGCACTTCAGAGAAACTCTGAACAAGGAAATACCAGAGACACAATTGAATGTTCCTGAGGCTGAAAACGATCTAGATGTAAATACAGACATTCCACGAAAAGAAGAAATCATCACAGCAATCAAAGGGTTAAAGAACGGTAAAGCTCCGGGCCATGATAACTTAAATGCAGAGCTATTTAAGACAGACCCTGAGCTAGCAGCAGAACTATTAGAACCACTATTTGCACAAGTGTGGAAAACGGGGACAACACCATCAGAGTGGAACAAAGGAATAATTGTCAAATTGCCCAAGAAGGGAGATCTTTCAGACTGCAATAATTGGAGAGGAATCACTCTTCTCTCAGTTCCCAGCAAAATACTAGGCAGGATAATTATACAGAGAATTTCAAAGGCAGTAGACTACAAACTGAGGAAAGAACAAGCAGGATTTAGAAAGAACAGAAGATGTGTAGACCATATATTCACTCTCAGGAACATTATAGAGCAGTGCTCAGAATGGCAAAGACAGCTTTACATAAATTTTGTTGATTTTGAAAAGGCTTTTGACAGCATACATAGGGACAGTTTATGGAAAATACTGAGGGCTTATGGAATTCCAAGCTGCATAGTGTCAATCATAAAAAGCCTCTATGCCAACTTTACGTGTAGTGTTGGGCAGAGCAACCTAACCTTCGAGGTGAAGACAGGAGTACGACAGGGATGCCCCTTATCAACCACTCTATTTTTAATAGTCATAGACTGGGTGATGCGCCAGACAACAGAGGGCAGTCCAAGAGGAATAAGATGGACTACATTTTCAACATTGGAAGATCTGGAATATGCAGATGACATTGCACTGCTGGCACATTCACATCAACACATCCAGGAAAAAACGGATAGACTTAATAAATTTAGCCAGCAGGTGGGCTTGAACATCACTTTAAAGAAGTCTGAGGTCATGACGCTCAATGTGAGCAACCCTGAGCCCATATCAGTAAGGAATCAGCAACTGGTACAGACAGATACCTTCACATACCTAGGAAGCATAGTAACACCAGACGGTGGGGCAGGCAAAGACATCAACATCAGAATGAATAAGGCAAGAACAGCCTTCTTTAGCCTAAATAACATCTGGAAGTCCTCCCAATACAGCACAAGCACAAAATTAAGAATATACCAGAGTTGCGTGCTTTCTGTGCTTCTCTATGGTGCGGAATGCTGGAGAGTCACAGAGAAAGAAATGTCAAAATTGTCCTCTTTTCACACAACATGCCTAAGAAAAATTCACCGAATCTTTTGGCCGAATACCATCACCAACCAAGATCTGCTTACTCGTAGCAAGCAAGAGGACATGCATACCATCATAGCTGGCAGACGCTGGAGCTGGGTTGGTCATGTCCTCAGAAGAGACCCCGATGCCATCACAAGAACAGCTATGCTTTGGACCCCTGAAGGAAAGCGAAAGAGAGGCCGACCAAAAACAACTTGGCGGAGGACTGTGGAGGCTGAGATGCAAAGAATGAACCAGAGTTGGGGCACTGTACGAAGGATGGCCACCGACCGTGCAAAGTGGAATCAATTTGTTGTTGCCCTACAAGACGCCACTAGGCGTGATGGCCACTGACTGCTTTGACGGTCGGTGGTTAAGGATTGAAGAAGAAGACAGTAAATCCATAATTTCACAGGTATTGGCAGTAAAGAACATGCAGTGACAACAAACAGCGGCTGTAAGAATTAGCAGATACGATGAATGATACAGCAGGTAAAAAGTATGTGTGCTGTCGCTTGACCTGTTCAATCTATACAGTGAAAATATTATGAGATTGTGGACAGGCACATGTCAGGAATTTCAGAAATTTTAACAACCCGAGATATGCCGATGATACAGTCTTAATAGAAAAAAGTGAAAGTTATAATTGGAAATGATTGACACAAAAGTGCAGAAAATGAAAATAAAGGTCTTAGCATTAATAGCCAAAAGACATAAGTTATGGTCATCTTGAAGAAAATGACTTTTCCAGAATGCACTGTCAAGTAAATGGTTGTTTTAAAACAAAGCAACGGATTCAAATACCTAAGCAGACTGGTAACATCTGATGGAAGGTGCATTTCAGTGGCAAAAAACAGGATATGTCATGACAACAGGAAAGACTGAAGGAAAAAGAGGACAATAAAGAGAGAAGATACTGGACAGTCTGACATGGCATGCAAAGAAGTCACCAACACAACTGATAAACAGTACTGTTGACAGGTAGTTGGTTGAGAAACATGATCATCTATGCCTTCAAGGAATGTGGTGTGGGTGTCATGATTATACATACCCCATATATTTTCAGGCCACTGTTAATCATAACCAATCCACATAAGCTGCTTCATGGCAAATGTAAGCATTTATGTGAGTCAATGTTTCCCAATCTATTTTACCACGGTGGAGCCTCATTAGTAGTTTTTCATGACTCGCAGAAACCTTACCCATAGAAATATTTACTGGCCATAAAAAAATTTAGTAGCAAGTAGCAATATTTCAATGATTGTACACTGATGCAATGAAAATTTGTCGAGAACTAAAATAAAAGGAAATAATAAAAAGAAGGCTATTCCCCAATTTTAAAAAAATAATATATGTACTACATGAAAATAAAGTTTACTTCAGCATTAAAATAAAGACTGCATCGTCAGTCAATATTAAGGACACTTTCTTATGGTTGAAAGAGATGAGCCTTCAGGAAATAAAGCAAACATATAATCTATTAGCTCCCTAGGCAGCACAGACCTTCAACATATTCATGCCAAGTCTTCCTGTCCTATGCCATCCATTCAAGGCTGTTCTGTATCTTTTTTATTTCACTCTCCAATGCGTGGAGGCATATCTAGATTCATCCTTATACGACCACCAGCTATGCACAATGCTACAATATGGAAGTGAACCTATGTCGGTGAGGCTAATTACAGCCTCATTGACTCTTGAAATCATCCACATATTTCCAGGGACTCCCCCTGTGGTGAAACTTATTGAGAACTGTGACAGAATGGGGCGACCTCTTCTCGATCTCTGTTTCACTACAGCAGTATCAGTTACATTTGTTGCACTGATTTTATGTGCGTGATTTTCCATGGTTGAACCCTTTTTTTATCTGCTATGTAGCAGATAACTGATATTGTCAAAACCATTTGGCACTCCTTGTTGCTTATAATACATAACATTCGCCAGGCGAGACACAGCCTTGCTAAGATTATTGCAGATAAAACCATATTGGTCTGCTTAGTTTTCACGTAGTTCTGTTTGCTCAAGGTGTGCCAGGCGATAAATTATCTCGCCGGCGGACAGATTACAGACACGCACTTATCAGTCAGACACACCCGAACAGAAATGTTGTAATAGTCCGGGCAGAAGTAGTTAGATGTTATATCTTACACACATTGTTGTGCGAGTTTACCGATATGTCTGTGAGTTCGAACACAAGGGATCGGATATTTTCATGCCATATATGGTAGATGTGACCTCTGCCCTACGTTCAAAATTTTTCTATGTCAGGAATATTTTGAAATCCCCCCCCCCCCCCCCCTCCCAACACGCATGTTTGAAAATGATTGAAGCTTTTAAGTTGCTCCATAACAAACAGATGCAGGGGTAGGACAGGAATATAACCCGACACGTTTCAGTGTTATTTCACTGTGAGAATTGCTTGCCAAAGACACCAGACTTGCCAGTAGTTAGAATCAGGATTCCATCTTATCAGACCGGACACCTTTTATTGGAGTATTCATAAGGACTTACAAAACAGCCCAGGAAACTATCAATTTAATAAGGACAGCCACTGTCTGAGGACACTGAAACACACGGAGTCATAGAGGGAATTATCTTATAAAAGTAACGACCCCCAAGAACACGTGTAAGAGGCCTAATTAACCCTTTCGCCACGACAGGTTTTTTATTCCCCATGACGACACCAATTTCAGCTTAGTTCGTTCCCCTGAACGACAGGATAATTGTAATTTTAGAGGTCATATTTTTAATTTGACTGTGAACAGTTTATCGTAAAAGGAAACCCATTAAAAGTATATTCTGAACCAGACTACACATACTCTGACCCTGCATCTGGGTAATCTTTACCTTTAGTGCCGTCGAGTATGTATAATATGTGTATTGAATTAGAATTAGGGTCACCGTAAACCTAACCTCAACCCTAAATGGAACGAAAATACACATATTAAACATACTCGACGGCAATAAAGGTAAAGATTACCAGAATCTTAGTAAAAAGAGTTGTCAGAATCATTCAACTTAAACAAGAATTTTCGTGCTCTTTTTCCACAAAATGTTTATGGTTCGGCAGCGTCCATGTTTGTACTTTCGCTTTTGTAAAATCACTATTATCAGTTCTACCGTATTCGCTAGCAGTAAAATATTTTGTTCGTTTCAAGCTTAGTGGCCAGATTTTTCAATGCTGAATCCGATTATGCCCAGCAATTGCCGATACGGTTGTAAACAGAATAGTTCTGGTGCTTTTAAAATAGGACGTACGCCGTACGTCTTATAGGTGTATGGGAACGAGGTATCGCGCTACTTCCGTGACGTACTCGGTACGGCACAGCGACAAAAATTGTCAAGATTTATGCCATACGTCATGGTGCTGAAAGGGTTAAGTGCCTTAACTTCATTCATCTGAGCAAAAAGTCTGTGAGCCAGGATTGGCGTAAGGTGTCATTTTACATTCTATATCAGCGAGACACTTCGGTGGTTTTTTTCTGCAGTCAATATAAAGGATGCTTACCTGGATTAGCCATAGGAAAAAAAGGCAGGCAAGTAAAAACACACAGACAGTTTCATTGTGACACTAGAGTTGTTTCTTCTTGCATAAATACTCATTATTGGCAGAATTTATGACAAATATGCTCAAAGTTCCTCCTCACAGATGATTGGTTTCTTTTTTTATTATTGTTTGTCAGATATGAAAAATGCTGAGCTATATTTGTTATGTCAACCATGACTAGGTCTGAGGGCCTCTGAAAGCTTCATCAACTTGAAGAAGAGGTCATGACACTAAATGTATTAAAAATCCTGGAGACATCCACTGGTGGTCCATGGCATCAAGCAGGGAGCGCAGAGACATGGTAGTTCAGGAGATATGAGGAGCTGAGAATGATAAGAGGTTGCAAAAAGCAGTGCAGCAGGCCCAACATGGCCAATGGACTACATGGAAAGAAGCCCTGCAAAGGTCCTTGACATGGAATGATATATGGCATATGGCACCTCTTAGGCTCAGCTTCATTATTAGATCAACGTATGACCTCCTGCCATCGGCCACAAACCTTGTGAGATGGGGAAAGTCGGATGATGAGCAGTGACCCCTGTGCCATGAGAGGCAGACACTTCAACACGTGCTCTCAGCTTGCAAGGTGGCATTAGGGCAAGGGCGATACACATGGCGCCACAACAAAGTGCTAAATGAGCTGGCTGCAACAATAGATCTGGCATGGATGAAGGCGAATAGCAATGTCAGGCCGAACACCGCAAACACATACTTTCTGAGAGCAGGAAAGTCAGCACACCCAAAACTGAGTAAATCAGGTAGCAGTGTACCATCTCTCCTTGACTGTGCAAATGACTGGGAGATGGCGGTAGACCTACCTGGACGAGGGGCATATCCAGGGAGTATCAGGAAATCTCGAAGACGGCCAGATATAGTACTGCATTCTTCATCATCGCACCAGGTTATATTGATTGAAAACTGACCGTGCCATTTGAATCCAGATTGGAAGAGCAACATTTGTTCAAAGCGGCCAAGTATAGTGATCTGGCCGCAGATCTGAGACACGATGGGTTCACTGCAAGGATCATGGCTGTTGAGGTGGGTGCAAGAGGGCTCATGGCTGCATCAGTGTATGATTTATTGAAACTGTTGGGGCTGAGGGGACAGCCGAGAACAAGGGCACTGAAGAGGCTTAGTGAAACTGCAGAAAAGGCATCATGCTGGCTGCGGAACAACCCCAATGGGCTATGGAACTCGGGACAGTAAATTCTATCCCCAACTGCGTTACAGGAAACATCCGGAAAGTGGAAATTTTTCTAAGTCCGCAATACATTGAGTTTTTCATTGTATTGGTGAAGGGATGGTGCCTTACGGACAACATGCGGCGTATATTATATGAGGTGTCGAGCGCAAGCAGATTTCAGTTGCTAGCATGCAGTGGCTTCAAGTCTCGTTGGCTTTGCGCAGGAGGGTCAGTGTCTGTCCCTAGTCGTGGTGTGCTGTGGCACAAGAATTTGTTTTCAACATAAGGGTTACTTTCACAATTGCCTCCGGCTGGCAGAATTGTTGATTTTAAAGCTGCAACCAAGGTGGAGTGGGTTCATTTTCTACATAAGACAACAGGAGGCGGATACACTTGGGAGTCATGACCCAGATGGGCTCCCCCCCCCCCTTAGAGTGTAAAGGAGTATACAGGGCCGAAACACTTGTTCGACGGGGGGGGGACTTCTGATGATGATCAGATTGCCTCCTGTTATATCGCTCTGTATAGAGTTTCCTATCATCCGAGATTATATAAAATAAGGAACCAAAAGCTGGAACAAACAAATACATTTACATATCTAGGAAGCATAGTAATACCCTAAGGCGGAACAAGCAAAGACATCGGTAACAGAATGAATTAAGCCAGAACAGCCTTCGCCCACCTAAACAACATTTGGAAATCTCAGTACAGCACAAATACCAAATTAAGATTATACAAACGTTTTCATTTTTTCTGTACTTTTGTACGGTGTGGAGTGCTGGAGAATAACAGAAAAGGAAATGACCAAATTATCCTCTTTCCACACAACCTGCCTAAGGAAAATTCTTCAAATGTTGTGACCGAATACCATTGAATCCCAAACCCGGAACTGCTTATAGGGTGCAGCCAAATAAATATGCACAACATCACTGCGGGAAGACTGCCTGAACTGGGTTGGCCATGTCTTCAGAAGAGACCCTGACACGATCACAAGAACTGCTATGCTCTGGACCCCAAAAGGACAGCGAAAGAGAGGCAGACCAAAGACAACCTGGTGGAGAAATGTAGAGACCGAAATGCACAGCATGAACCATAGTTGGGTCACTGCACGAAGGATGGCAACCGACCGAGTGGGGACAGTTTGTTGCTGCCCTACAAGACGCCTTAAGCTTTGACAGCCTCTGACTGCTTTGTCAGTTGGGGCTAAGGATCCAAGTAGAAGAAGACATCCTCAGTGGTTGACGAACACTATTATGTTTGACAAAAGCTCCACAGCTGGGGGTTGATTACGGCTGTAAATATGAAAAGACACTGGTAACATGGAGGATGTAGTCTCCTATTCTCAATTTCTATCTTATTTTTTTTTAAAACATTTAAAATAAGGCTTCAATTTTTGTCACACATTATTAAGCTTGAAACAGGGTTAGGGTTAAGGTAAGCATTAGCAAATAGGACTTATGTGTCTGCATCCTAAGCCAGTTAAATCAGAGAATACAAGGACATAAGTCTGCAAACCATAACACTTATTCTTGCAAGTTTTTATTACAGACAGAAAAGAAGCATGCATGCACAAAGCCTACTTTGTATTAATTGTCATTTAGGCAAGATTCGACACTTGTTCCCCTCTTATGTGAATCAACTACTACAGGTCCAGAGGCAACAATCTGAACCATTTAGGGTTGAAATGAAGGATAGTGGAGGCGTGTTTGATACGGCCTTAACAAAGAATTAAGTGACGCAGTAATAAGGAGTAACGGTTAGGAATCATAACCTTAATTAATCAAGTTGAAATGAATAGGCCTAGTGGGGTGTGTTGTTCGTAATCGTAGTAAATCACCAACACCGTTAGGGTTAAGATAGGCTTAGGATTCCTAAACATAACCGGTAATTTCCTATCTTTCGTACCTTTTTGCTCCGCAGTGAATATGTATAGTTAGGTGTTGTTTCGTAGCGCTTAGGGTTAGGATTAGTGTTAGGCCCTAACCATAATACTAATCCTAACCCTAACTGCTACGAAACAACACCTAACTACATATATTCACTGTGGACCAAAAAGGTATGAAAGATAGGAAATTACCACATAACCCCTTATTACTGAGTCTCTGAATTATTTTTTAGGCTGTATCGAACACACGATCCACTATTCTTCATTTTAATCCCAACCATAACGACGGGGATGACAGGCCTACTTGAATGACCTCGATGAACACGACCCGTGATTGTTCTTTTCAACTAAGTTGTGTTCTCGTGAAGGATGTAGAGAAAAGTATTCAATTAGGCTATAATCAGAGTAAAAAATTTGTGCGATACAACTTTAAAGCATTATTATTACGAGTTACCAGTGCTTCAAAATTCTGGAAGACAAAAGTGATAGCCTCTTAAACTCACGGACGTCCATTGTCGCTTTGAGGTGAACGGAACCAATGTTTGCTCATGCGTTTTGTAAGACACTGTAATCGAAAAATAACTTCGGAATACGTCAGATACGAAAAACAACTCTTCTCCCTTGGAAAATACACTCTTCCAAATTCCCTATCGAGTTTCTGTTACTGTGAACATCTTGTATCTAATTTATTTTCTTGACGCTTATAACTACTCGCCCACTTCTGTTTAATGCAGTATTACCAATTAAATTATATGAGTTTATTTCTAAGAGGAGACATGGTCCGCAACCAGACGATCCGTCAAGGCCTAAAATCCCATCCGCTGCAGACCCAAATAGAACAGTCCCAACTAAGATGGTTTGGCCATGTCTGCAGAATGGGAGAAGATCGGCTACCACGACAAGCATGGGAAACAAAGAGCCAGGGATCCAGGACGACCCAGAGTCCGCTGGGAGGACAACATTAGACAATCTTTGAAGGACCGAGGACTAGAATGGAACCAGGCCAGGAAGAAGACAGCTGATAGAATGGTCTGGCGCTCTCTCTTCCAAACCTCTACACCTCACGGTAGAAGGGGAACGACTAAGTAAGTAAGTAAGAGTTTATTTCTTCCAACAAATTTGTATGTTTTGTTCACCATTAATTATTTTCTCAAACTACAACACAGTGTACTTCTTCATGAAACTAGGGAACGATATACAGGGCGTTACAACGTGATGTAATCTGATCATCAGAAGACGTCCCACGTCGCACTTGTTTCTGCCCTTTCGGAGCTTGTTAGAACATATACGCGTTGGTTTTTATTGGTAAGCTCACATATTTTTGGGCGATAAAAACAATTATAAAGACAATAAGCAAAGCAGCTTCTGTTGCTACCCGAGTATATTGCTTACCTTTGATGCCACAAATAGCCCCCCCCCCCCCCCACCCACACCCACACACACAATCTCATTTCATAGATACTTTTTCCACCCGGCAAAATATTTCACATATTTTGTTAAAAAACAACGAATCATTCCACTTCCTGCAATCATGTGTTCCTCGGTCTTCCTCTCCCTCTCTTTGCCCTGTGGATTCCAGAACAATTACTGCCTGGTAAAGCTATCAACAAGGTTTCCTCAACGTGTGTCATATTGATCTCCAGCGCCTTCTTCTAATCTCTTTGTCCACTAGCACTTGTCTGGTTCTCGTCATCAGTTCTACATTAGTTGATCTTGTCATACCATTTTAGTCCTTCTATTCTATGCAAGCACCTATTTATGAAAGTCTGTAGCTTTTTGGGTGTCGTCATATTACGCTTGATTACAAAAATATTGAAAGAGGTTAGAATGGAATTAAGGACCTAAGACGCGTCAAAGTGAGGAATGCAGTCAGCGACTCATAGCTGACTGCTTGCGTCAGGGTCAGCGAACCAGAGCTGACCAAGACCCTACTCCACCTCCAAGTGGTGGTCCTGGAAACAGGCGGCATTATTGCAGTCTGGCTGAGTGAGTAGGGATCAAAGTGGGAAGGCAAACCCGGTCCTAAAAAATGCCGTGCAGAAGTCGGATGTGTTGGGCCGAAAGGCGCAGATATCGCAGCTTTGCTGTAAACGGCGACACAACGCAACCAACGTCCTTTTCAGGACGAACGCAGAAGAAGAAGAAGAATGTAATTAAATGGCCACATGTAAATTAATACCGTTATCAGGACATGCAGGAGAAAGAGCACAACATAATTACCCCCCCCCCCCCCCCCCAACCAGGGGCGTCATGTTTTGACGGGTTATTTGCTCGTATGTCACAAATTATAGCAACATTTTATATAGCACTGATATGCTTTGTCTCGTAAAGTTCGCGGTAGTCTCTAATCAGACAAAGAAAGAACAAGACTACAGATCCCTCATGCATGTCGTAAAAGGCGGCTAATATGAATTTGTGCATGGGGCTAGTAACCTTGTACAACAAATTGCTACATAAATCGCTGCTGCAAGAGCACATGAATGTGTTTTTTTTGGGGGGGAAGGGGGTTTCCTGCAAGGGGGGCCAGCTGCAGTAGTGACTCCATGCTCCACTGGTAGCGAAAAGGAAAATGATTATGACTATGCTTTATTTATAATAGAACTTTTGTGAGTTATTACTGTACTCATCACAAATATTATGTATTGCTTAGTTACAACATCAAGCACATGCGCTTCAGCCACAACGTTTTTTCCTATAGAGAAAACATTTCACTCCAATGCAGCAAAACATGATTTCATAACCATGATTTAATCTAATCTATATTTTGAACGTCTGTCGGTTTGTCTTTTTGGGTAATGAAAGTTAGACATTAATTGGGACCTCAAGACGCAGCAATAGAGACCGCAGTCAGCGACTCATAGCTTGACTGTCTGCGTCAGGACCAGCGAACCAGAGCTGGTCCTGGAAACAGTCTGCAGCAGTGCAGGCTGGCTGAGCGAGCACGGATCGCAATGGGAAGGCAAACCCGGTCCTAAAAAATGCCGTGCAGAAGTCGGATGTGTCGACCGAAAGGTGCAGATATCACAGCTACGTTGTAAACAGACACAACGCAACCACCGTCCTTTTCAGGGCGAACGAGGAAGAAGGAAGAAGAAGAAGACATTAATTGTATTGTTTCCCTTAACATTAATTTTGGGTCAATATATCAATGGATTTCCCTTTAAAAAAAAAAAAAAGGATTCAACATGATCAGGGGTCGCATTTTTTTTTTTTTTTTGGTTCTTTCAACTTTTAGAGTCTTCATTATCGTACACAGCAAGAAACATCAGATGACATTCTACTTAGAACCTGTGGAGTTGGTGACCCAGTAGCACTAAATATGAGATGCAGAGATGGTCTTACAGAAGATTTTAAACAGCAGGCTTAGTTAATACTCCCTGAAATGGAAATTTGTTACAGCTTTCATTGCCATAAAAGATAAGGTTATCTCTGTGGACGGGGAGTAACAGCATACTCTTGGTCTCGCTCAAACTAACCGAACTGAAGTAGGTACGGTGGAGGAAACGATTGGAGTAGATGTGCTAAAGGTGAAAGGTATGGTGGAGGACATCATTGGGTTAACCGAGAAGTAACCGTGGAGGGTTGGTTCTGGTTACTCAGATAATAATGGTGGCTCAAAAGTACCGAAACCAAGTGATATATTAATAGTTCATCCCCTTTTCACCGGGCAACGCCGGGTATATCTGCTAGTCAGACATAAATACTGTGCAAGCAAGAACATGCCAGCCATAATAAATTCTTCTTCTTCACCTTTCAACTCCCAAATAAGCATAGGCCTACAACAAACTTATACCAAGTCTTTCTGTCCTGTGCCATCAGATCTGTCTTTCTGTGACTTCTTCACCCCCTTCATGTCTGTCTTCAGTTCTCTTTTCCGTGTGTCCTTTTGTCTTCCTCTACCTAACTTTCCCCTGGTGATTCCAGAACATGGATTGTCTTATAAGCTATCAACAGGTAGCGTGTGTCCCAACGCCTGGTGATTTCTTGTTCCGCTGGCCCTTGTCTAGTTCTTGTGATTATTTCAACCAAAGAAATTGCTCTGTGTGAAATAGAACACCATGATAAGAAGGGTCATCATCATCATCTTGAGAAACAAAGGAAATGTGTTCTGCCAGAGAAGAACAGAGGGGGATAGGTGCAGCCTGGACAGCTACAAGTTTGTATGATGTCATTTTTCCAGCTTATTTATAAACGTATAGGGAAACATCGAGCTTCGAGTTAGCGTGTTTGCTTGTTGATGCACATTAAGCGGGTTCGAAACCAGGTAGCGCCAGGCTGTATTCTACCCAACTGTAAATGGACACCGAGTTGGGGATGTCAATAGCAGCGAGAAAAGTAAATCAGCCACCTCCACCTCATAAAGCTAGTATAGTGCAATCTCTTCCATCTACGGTGTCTACGCCACTTCCTCGGTATTTCGTAGGAGGACAAAGTGACAAATGTCGAGGTGTTGATAAGTGCTGTCCTTCAAAGCATGTATACTCTGCTTAGACCACGCAGACTACGCTTGCTTGACCATGTTCGCTGCATGGAATATGGTCGCATCATGAAAGATACCTTCTACGGTCAACTGGCAAATGCAAAATAACAGTTGGGCGACCGCAGCTGAGGTTCAAAGATGTGTGCAACAGATACATAAGGGCCCTGGACATAGGTCCAGCAACCTGGGAGGATGAGGCTGCCGATCACACCAAGTGGCGATGCTCTCTACGACGCCACCTCAGATTTGGCGTAAAGAAACTCTCACAAGAAGCAGAAGAGAGAAAACGTCGAAAGGAACACCAGGAAAATAAGCAGCCGAGGACTGTCACCTCAGGGGCGCATTCCCATAGTCAGTTATGACTGAATAATAATAATAGCCCCTTCAGTCATAACTGACTATGGGAACGCGCCCCTGAGGTGACAGCCCTCAGCTGCTTATTTTCCTGGTGCTCCTTTCGACGTTTTCTCCCCTCCTCTGCTTGTTGTGTGAGCCTCTCTTCGCCCAATCTGGGGTGGCGCCGTAAATAGCATCGCCACTTAGTGCGATCGGCAGCTTCATCCTCCCATGTTGCTGGATCGATGTCCAGTGCCCTCATATCTCTCTTGCACACATCTTTGAACCTCAGCTGTGGTCGCCCAACTGTTCTCTTGCTATCTGCTAATTGTCCGTAGAAGATATCTTTTGGGATGCGACCATCTTCCATGCGGCGAACACGGCCAAGCCAGCGAAGTCTGCGCTGTCTAAGCAGTGTATACATACTTTGAAGGCCAGCACGTGACAACACCTCGACATTTGTCACTTTATCTTTCCACGAAATGCCGAGGATGCGGCGTAGACACCGTAAATGGAAGGTATTGAGCCTTCTTTCTTGCTTAGCATAGGTCGTCCAGGTCTCGCTGCCATATAGGAGTGTGCTGGTGACGCAGGCATTATATACCGCAGCTTTGGTCTTCATTGTGAGTTTGGAGTTTCCCCAAACACGCGATGTGAGGCGGGCAAAGGTAGCTGCAGCTTTGCCAATGCGGCTGTCGATTTCTGTATCCAGTGAGAGTTTGCCATTGATGGTAGACCCTAGGTATGTGAAGTGGTGCACCACTGCCAATTCATAGTTATCGATAGTGATAACTGGTGCAGCACCCGCATCCTGACTCAAAACATTCGTTTTCTTTAGACGTATTGTGAGGCCAAAGTCCGTGCATGCTTTAGTGAAGCGATTCATCAAGTTCTGAAGCTCCTGTTGGCTTTGAGTGACGACTGCAGCATCATCAGCGAACAACAAGTCTCTTATAGTGACCCTTCTGATTTTTGTTTTTGCCTTCAGCCTTGAAAGATTAAACAGACGGCCATCTGACCTAGTGTGAAGGCATATTCCTTCAGTTGCATCTCTGAATGCATGTTTCAAGAGTAAGGCAAAGAAGATCCTGAAGAGGGTCGGAGCCAGAACACAGCCTTGTTTAACGCCACTTCGTATGTCAAAGGGCTGTGACGTGCTTCCAGCATATTGGACTGTTCCCTTCATGTCGTCATGGAATGACTTTATCATTTCCAGCATTTTAGAAGGGCAGCCTATTTTCAGGAGGATTTTGAAGAGTCCATCCCTACTAACCAGGTCAAATGCTTTTGTGAGGTCTATAAAGGCGATATATAAAGGCCTTTTCTGCTCTCTTGATTTTTCCTGAAGCTGGCGGACAGAGAAGATCATGTCTATTGTTGATCTACCAGCTCGGAATCCACACTGTGACTCTGGATATATGCGCTCAGCTAACTTGTGTAGTCAGTTATGACTGAAAGAGCTATTATTATTGGTGCAATCTCTAACACTTCACTCCCCTACGACAGTATCTGCTATGGGATTACCTTGACCTTACTTGTGCTTGACAAACGTAGTTTGTGTATCCATATGCTTGTGTGTCGGCATGTGTGTTTGAGCGAGCAAGGGGTATATTTTGTTTGGTTGTTTTTATAGACTCATTTTTTTATTACCATCATCAGAATCATCATTACAATTAACATACATTTTCATCGCCTTCATTCAAAACCGTGATGTCACTAGCCTCTTGCACGCAGATCCTCCTCCATTCTGTTCTATTTCTTCCCTGTATTCCCCTTCCCTTTCATTTTAACTATTCATTGTTATATCTTCGGAGTTTCATCTTTATTTAGGTTAACAGAAGATAGTGATATGATGTCATACTTTTATGTAATGTAAAACGTCAATAGCACCTAACTATTAATATCAAGGCATACATAATATAAAAAAAAACACCTTAACACAACATTACCAAAGAAGACTTCACATGACGTAAAATGTCAAAAGTACGGAACTACTAATATCAAAACATGCATAAAAAATTAACACCTTTACGCCCAGCTCAAAATCATAGCAGATTTGCTTTATTTTGTTCGTAATAAAAGTGCATTGAAAACACAGGAAGAGAGAAGGAAGAGCATAATAACTCTGTTGCATTATTATACCGAATGAAAAAAAAAATTATAGTAACACAATGTTAGATATTTTGTACACTTGTTGGTTGTATAGTGGTGAGGATGTTACAAGGCAGAACTTAATGGACTAGTTTGTTGATGATGAGGATGTTGAAGAGTCAAACTTAATGGAATAGTACTGTTGATGATGAGGATGTTGAAGGGCAGAACTTAATGGACTAGTATTGTTGATGGTGAGGATGTTGAAGGGAGAACTTAATGGACTAGTATTGTTGATGGTGAGGATGTTGAAGGGCAGAACTTAATGGACTAGTATTGTTGATGGTGAGGATGTTGAAGGGCAGAACTTAATGGACTAGTTCTGTTGATGGTGAGGATGTTGAAGGGCAGAACTGTCGTAGATTTTTGATAGGAGAATTAAGACTTGGGTTGGTCCCTTCTGAATAGATTAGAATGAGTGATAGTCACAGTGAGAAGTAGTAATAGCAATAGATTTCCACGAGTGAGATAGTAGAAATGTGGTAGAGGGTGTCTCTGAAATCAAGAAAATCTTCTCTCTTTCACCTATCTTCTACGACAGATTTAGATCGAGTCAGACAGTCTACCCCACATATATATAAAATATATATATATCCACTCACATACATACACACATAAGACGACAGTTAGACGTACAGACGTGGGAAAAAACTATGACTGATTATATGAATAGTTTGGGAAAACGAACTGACCGACACGCTGGACTAAAGTTTATGAGTAGTTTATTTATCAAGACTAAACTTCTCTCACAACATATCAAATCACATCAAGCATATACAAAAAAAAATCATAAACAAAAAAAATCAGAAATGCTACCAGAATGATAGACCCGTTGGTATGATCCTTCCCTCGATGGATAGCCCACAGTCCCGTTAGAAGAAAGTGATAGCCCAAAGAGTCACAGATACATATGATTTAGTCTAAAATTCTTCCCCTTTAAGGTATGAACAGACTGGATACTCTGATCTAGTATAAGGGAATATATATAGATATATAGTTAGCAATACCTTGCATAAAGAAATGTTACAATTGTGAGTGAATCAACAAAGAACATCCCTCAGTCTACTTTCACTCGGTTCTTTCATCAGGGCCCTGTCGTGCATTTCTCACTTTCTTACCCTATAACTTGCCGTTGTTCACCGTCTGGCGCACACTATGACACAATCTGTTTTTATCGTTTGGTGAAGCGAATACCCAGCTCTGCAGATCTTGGTTTCATCCAATTTGTCTGGGGAGCGTTCTCTTCAGGCGATAAGTTTATTCAGATTTTAAGTTAGTGTCACTTTATCAGTTCAGGTAAGAATTAGTGTAAGCGGGTTCACTGTGTCAAAATCACGAGGTTTCCACTACTTAGGAAAAAAGTCAGGTTTGTAACTTTCGATCAAAGGTAGCCTTCTTGGTCACACCACAAGTTGACAAAATTGCGAAAAAAAAACGTTACTGTTTGTAATAGTTTACTTGCCACCAGGCTGCACTGTTCTTAAATTTTTTTTTTCTCAGGAAGAATCAAAATCAGGCGCAAGAGGCCCGTTATCTCATTTAACCGTTAAAAAACTTGTACAGATTTTGCATCAAGCCACTCTAAGGTAAATGTTTTAGTTCTTCACAGATATCACTCATACGTACTTAGCGCTGGCAAAGTTTGGGTACCACAGTTTCACTATATATAAATGGAAAAGAACACATATCAAATAATTATACATACTATAACTGATAATTTAAACTGCAAGCGTAGCTTGTCTTATCATTTAAATCTTCCCGTGCAATAAGTTATATTTAAAAATCATCAATCCTCATGAATTAGGAATACATACGTGTTCCGTCACCACTCATGAAGCATCTAGCATTAATAAAGTTAGTTTAGAAAGTTTATTCTCGTCTGATTATTAGCAGTTAAATTAACTTCCTTTATTTGTCTACGAGTTTAAAGCTAGAAATATAATATATTCTGCATTCCACTGAGACCACGTCCCTAGAAAATAATACACACTTAAGTATACATTAACTCTCTGCACAAATCTAACTAGCAAAATGAAATAAGCGAGTTAACACTTTAAACACTTCACAAAATACTAGATATTATATATGATATTTTACCTCCAAACAGAATTACAGTTTCACAACGACTAGGATAATTCACTAGATAGGTATTTAGAAGCTCTGCAAAATTTTGACGAGAAACTATGACTTCGCTATACAAGCTTCATTCACTAGCACGAGTGATTCTGTCTACTGCAAGTTGGAGAATGAAAAGAAAGTTTCAAACTCTGGTTAATATCTATTACCAGACAAAGATGTGCGCTATTTCCGAAAACTACGCAATAGCCTCCCCTTTCCGTCTTAACACTTACGGTAACTCCAAGAGGCTGTCGTAAACTGCCACTTTGCGCCTCTGACACCTCCGTCTAAGAAACGGCCGTAGCGCTAATTGTCAGATGAAAATGTAGACAACTTGTCTGCAATGCAGGGGCAGTTTTCGCACCTACCGCCAAAATGACCATTCTGAGCGAATGTGTGATGGCATCATCTCCACCCTGACACTGAGAATCTACCGAGGGAACTACGTGTCAGATGCAAAATACCAGACAAATGTCTGAATACTGCGCTGGGGAAGTGTCAGGATTCACGCCTCACCTCAGCGCTCACCGAGAAACTACGTTTTGACAGGTGAGAAAGCAGACGATATGTCGGCCCTATGTCTTGAGATAGCCTAATATTCAGTTATTTCGTCAATCTGCAGCGATTGACCGAATGCATTCTCACGCCAAATCGTCTGGTCCAAGGGACTACACGTTACGTAAGAAGTTACTCGTTTAATCAGCCATGAAATGCGTTTCTAAATGAGAAACGAAACTGGCGAAAGTGAGAATGGGAAAAATTATTTTTCGCAAACGAATGGATGCGAAAAATACAGGAAAAATGTAAAGAGTGATAATAAATAGAGGATACGGTGAAAGAAAAAGAAGAAGATATAGGCAATTTACGACCAATAAACTCTCTGTGACAAGAACTTAATAGACTAGAAATGTTGATGGTGAGGATGTTGAAGGACAGAACTTAATGGACTAGTATTGTTGATGGTGAGGATGTTGAAGGGCAGAACTTAATGGACTAGTACTGTTGATGATGAAATGGAAGACCAAGGTAAAAGGGGAAAAACTATACGTGCTGGAAAATGAAGATAAAAAAAGGAGTTTTTAAAAGGTTAGGTCTGCATGTGTTATTGTTGTGCCAATGTCATGTTTCTTTTTTGATTTTCTGTTGTTGTCGTCGTTGTTGTTATTTTAAATATTTATTCACTTAATATTAAACAGTAACAATGGTTTTCTTCTAGCAACAGATCTCAAAATAATACCGAGCAATGATAAATTGATCAACAAGAAAGAATACACACAAATTAAACTACTCGGACATACTGATAACATCAAATGGAAAATGTGTAACTGAGTTAGTTATTGTTACTGTCCCATCATAATCAACATCATTACACTCCAGGCGAACCCAACGGTGCCCAGTCTCCCTCAACAAATGTTGAAGGGTATGAATGAATGTTAACTGTTTCTGTAACGTGCTGGTTGTATATTCTGTGATTAATTCTCACATGTTATTGTTGATCAGAATCACAGAGAACCTCAAGCAAATATTTGAAGAAATAGAAAAACAATACATTTTGTTTAATTCATAACATAAGAAATATCACATGCATTAACTTCCAGTCACTGAACTGAAGGAAAAGAGTTCTGAAGTGTGTGTTACACACCCAACCAATTTTATTGTATTGGTGTGAGTCATGGGCATTGAGCAAAGAAATCATTGGAGGCAACAGAGATGTTGTTTCTTAAAAGAATGCTAAGAATCGCATGTACAGCAAAGATTACTGACGAAGAATCTAAGAGTTCAAGAGCAAAGGAATATAATCACACAGATAAGGAGAAGACAATCAACATTCATTATATATGTGTTTGAGAAGAGGAGCCTTTGAAAACATAGTGGCCTTGGGAGAGAGAAATAAAGAAAGAAGGAAGAAAAGATATTGGATATCTTTATACTGTTGCACGAGAAGAGATCAATAGCATAATTGAGGGAGATTATATCTGTGGATGGAAATGATCGCCTACGCCTCTAGGCACGGCATGTGAAGATGTTTGACTTCGACTTTCTCAAATAAAAGTTGATGTTCTAATTGTAAAAATAAATAAATAAACGTGAGATTTTAAACGAGCACAACATGTTTGCGTGTTATAAATGAAAATTTCAACAATTAAAATACAAAATAGATAAACAAGTAGGTAGGTTAGCAGTGTCGTATCAACTATATCGTCGAATGTCCGGGTTCATGTGACGACATTAGCACAAAAGATAGCACGGGCGATTAACACAGCACAGAATAGATACAACGGATCGTCCTGGTTCCGGTGTAGGGATGAAATTGTTCCATCTGTGGAATGTACGTTTGAATCACCAAACTTTCTCATATCAGCTGTGAATAAAGAATTAAATCATTAGCCGACTTGTGAATTATACGGGCTGAATAAATTCTATAAGTTAAATGTTTCTATTTTTGAATCATTTTTTTTTTTAAAGATAAAAATCGTTATTTCCGTCTGTTGATGCTCAAAATCTCTATGTTCAAGTCATTGTCAAGATCCGTAACATTGCAAGCAGCTTTCTTTTTTAGTACATTATAATCTTTAATGTGTGGCCAGCAATGACACGGCCGATTTTATATATCAACTAAATAAAAGTTAAATACAACTGATATAATGCCATTAAAGTGATGGTTTAAAAGGTAAGGGAAATTTAAAAAAAAACAACAACTGCGAATATAGATTATGTTTCGTATTTAAAGGAACGAACGCCGGCTGGTGAATGGTAATGTGCCGATTAAATCAGCATGTCTTTTCAAACAATTAGGTCATCGAGGGGTCGGAGTGGTTAAGTAGTATGGCGTCTGCCTCAAAATCTAAAGGTACCGGGTTGTATTACCAGGACAGGGAATATAATCTATGGAAATTTTTTTTCAGAGCCAGTGGTCCTAATGCTGTCATACTGATAATCAGCTATGACTTTAAAGAATAACAAAATTAATAGAGAAACACGTCTTAGGGAACCACTTTTATTGTTACCAAACGCACCCCCCGAAAAAAAAATTGTTCCATACATTATATTGCATACAATACAAGTGAATGGCCCATTATCCTTAATCATTTTTTCTTCATATCGTTCACAAATTTATATATTATTTAACGATATTACAAATTATTGATTCATGATAACTGTCTATCCACTTGTATTTCACCCCTGCCGTGTCTCTATCTTGGCAAAGTAGAGGAGCTTGTGTGTCCACATGATGCCAAGAGCTATGCCTTCGGTAGCATAGCTACCAGCAGGGTCTCCCAAGCCGGACAGGTCGAACGGTAGGGACCAATCCAAGAGAGACACACGCCTGTTGCCTTGCAGGCAGGCTGAGAACAGTCAAAGGCTAAGGAATGCGACCAGACAGAAATGCCTGTGGAAATCGGATGCACTGGGCCACAAGCCTAATGAAACAATGCAATGGACCTCACTAAAATATGACGTCACCGAAGTAAGCCGAATGGTGCTCATCACGTGAAGTCCCAAGCTCTATGAAGATAGAATTAGCCTCAAGAAAACCACTGTCCCTTAGTACTGCTTTATTCTATCTCCACATTTGGCCAAAATTGACCTGAGGTCATACATCGATACAAAACAGTTTAATCTATCATCCTAAACAATATCTTCCAGTTACAAATTTGGATCATCATGACAAATTTCATGTTAATGTGATAGATACTTCTTTTCGACTAGTAACCCAAAAAACTTTGAACGCGTTTTTCTCAAAACATGCTGAAGTGGAATAAAGCAGTACAGTACCAAGGCGGCGATTTACTGCTTTCTTTGAACATATTCAAGTTGACGTCTGAGAGTGTACGACAAAGAAGTATGGAAAATTTATTTTCTGTTCCTTTATTTATTTTTTGTTTTCTTTAGAGCATTTAGTAATAACCATAAAAGTAGTCCTTAAAACTTATTCTCTCCGCCCCACTCCCAGCCCCACCCCCCTTTATTTTACATATTTCATGTTTAGCTGATTTATTTTGTATTCGCAGCACACAGACTTCACTCAGAGGCAGTATGTCTCATTATACAACATAGACCAACGTAAGCCTGTCTCATTATACAGCATAGACCAACGTAAGCCTGTCTCATTATACAACATAGACCAACGTAAGCCTGTCTCATTATACAACATAGACCAACGTAAGCCTATGCTTATTTTATTTTTGGAATGCTCATATTTTATGCTAAAATACAACATGGATGCTTTCAAGAATACTTACCTCTTTTTAAATTGTGTGTACCTGTGTTCAAAAGAAACACAAAATAATAGTTAATTTATACATATATAAATTAACAAAATAAAATGGTATGGACTCAGTACTACAAATTAATAGTACACAGGAAATACGGCACGTTTCGGGTTTCACCCTTCGTCAGCCACAGCAATAGTAGAGAATGTACCACTTAGGTCGCATTCAGGCGGCGCGCAGGCGGCGCTCCAGGCGGCGCGTGACTTTTATATAGCAAAAACGCCAGGCGGCGCGTGACTTTTATATAAGCGCATTCAGGCGGCGCAAGATGGCGGACTTGAGGTAACAAGGGGAGGTTATTTTTAGACTTTTAGATAACAAGAAGCGGTGTATATTTTTTATATAAGGAAAATGTGGCAAGATGGCGGACTTGAGATAACAAGAAGAGGTATTTTTATATAAGGAAAATGTGGCAAGATGGCGGACTTGAGATAACAAGAAGACGATGTTTATATGAGGAAAATGTTGTAAGATGGTGGTTTTTTATATATTATTGTTGTTATTAGTATAGCCAACTTAGGTAGTGGCTGTGTTAGACAAACAAGAAGAGGGTAATAGTTAGACTTTTAGATAATAGGAAGATATATATATTTACATAATAGGAAGACGATATGTATACGTTATATTTAGACGAATAGTTATACAAACAGTTATTTTACAACAGTTAGACGAACATTTAGACAAACAATTAGACGATATAGGTAACAAAAAAGCGGTTTTGGTTAATATAGTTTTTTATTTTATATTCAATAGTGTTTTTGTGGTATCAAACAGGAGTATGGTAATATATATAGTATTTTTTAACGTAATACATTGTACAGTAATTTTGTAGCAAATGAATATATAATTATATGGTGTATATAGTTACATTATCAAACATTGATATTTTCACATAGTGATATTTACAATAATACATATTTATATAGGCAGATATATGTATATCACAGATTTTTTATACATTATCACAGGGGTACAGGCCAGACATTGAGGGGGTTGTCACGTCGTAAGAAATAGAGGTGTTGTGTGTACAGACAGTTTAAATGTTGAGGGGTGATGTGGTGACGTTGTCGGGATGTACCTGTCGTTTTATGTAAAAGTAAGAAAGGGCGTTGCGGTGTTGTTCGTATGTGTAGATGGAGGATTTGTGTGCTCTGAACCCGATATTTTTCCCACCCTGTGCCTGTTGTGTGTTGAGGACGTCTAAGAATGTGTGTTTGTCAACTTTGTTGTGGTGTTTGTTCAAGCCTTTGGTGGTGGTTTTGTCATAGTCGCCAAAACAGTGATATGTCTTGCTACAGAGGGAAACCATCCCTCTGCCTTCGTACTCTAATTTAAAAAGGCCCGGTGTCCGCTTGTCGAATAAGGTTTGTTCGCGGCATTTTTGACAAAGGGCGCGTGTTTTACCCTCGGTAGCGACGAAAACGGGTCTATGGTCGGGACATACTTCGGCGGGGAACCATTGGTGGTAGGAGGTATAAAATTCCTGTCGCAAAGCGGGCTTAACAACGTCCGCTAAGTTGTTCGCGCTAAGGGCCAAGTAAAGGCTGTCTGTGTCCGTCTCGCACAACTGAAAGTCTGACCTATCTACAAATTTATCTAAACAGTCGTAGTAAAATTCTAACATGCGTAATTTCGCGTATTGGTACACGAAAAATCCTATCTGAACGGGGAGGTCCCAACATATAGTCTGTTTAAGTTTCTCTACTTCAAAAATCTCGTCCGTCACTAACGTCATTTTCCTAAAGCGGGGTGAGTTTATTTGGTCAGAGGTACCCTCGCCCATCGTGTACGAGACATCCACATGCTTCGCCTTATTGGTTAATGTCTTGCCGTAGGCCGCGTTACCTAGCAGTTTCATGGTCTCGCTGGTAATGACGTAGGCAGGATCAGTATCACCCTGTCGACGCGCGTTCGAAACAGTGTCCCCAAACCGTTTAAAACACGTCACGGGTGTATACTCAAGCACCTGGTAGATACAGGTGACTTCTAAGCCTTTGGTTAGGTACCAGCGAAGCAGAGGTGTCGTCAGGAGAATTTTCTTGCCCACATAACTCCCGATCAACGTCCGTCTGGGGGTAGTCAGGAGTTTATGTTTTTCGGCGTATTCCCGCATGAAAGGCCCAATATCTTCCCTCGTGACGTCGACATTCTTAAAAATGGGCGTCATCTCAGAGAAATGGTCTTTTAAAGAGTCGGGGACATGGATGTCACACTCGACTAGGCCAAACAATGTCTCGTCCAGCACCGAGGCGAGAATATTTTCTTTTGTCAGGGGGTACCGACATTTGGTGTAAGATGGTTTCTGGTTCGGGAAGGTGGCGTTCAGAAAACGACGGATTGCTGGGTCGGTTTTCTTCAATGCCTGCCACTCGCATTCCCACATTTCTACCAATTTGACGGTGCAATGACCCCGTAAATAAGAACTTGTTTCCACCGTCTTTGCGTACAACTCAGCCAATGGTTTGTTGTTGACTGGGTTAACGTCACGACCGGCGGTTAGTGGGCAGTTAGGGTGGCCGTGGAATAGACACCCATGGAACTGGTAGGCGGTACGAGAGTATTTGTCCCAACCGTCTACCCTAACGCATACATCACCCAACGCCTTCTCACGTCCGTTAAACTGGGTTTTTAAGGTCACTTTTTTTTGGTGGGAGACCCAAGCCAAATAATCGCGGCACTGCACGGTATATTTGTGAAGTTTGTGGTGCTTGAAACCATCATCACTGTACCGTCTAACGGGAAAGTCAGTGGGCATTTTCTGCATCAACGCCCACAAATAAAGGGCGTTGGCGTCAAAACCTTTAATGGATTGAACCGTTTTGCCACCTCTAATGCGGGTTTTGCCTTGCTCGTGGAACCTGTGAAAAATAATTGACGGTCCCCCGACTATATTTTGGCGCAAGATGTTATGCAAATCTACCTCCTGCTTCGAGCATAAAGAAAACATGACGTTGGGCGGGAGGGTTTTGAAGAGGTACTTTAACGTGACACCGGGCACGGAGATCGCATCTTTAAACATGTCTACACCTAG
The DNA here is from genome assembly GCA_024509875.1 of Oreohelix idahoensis. NCBI lineage: Eukaryota > Metazoa > Mollusca > Gastropoda > Stylommatophora > Oreohelicidae > Oreohelix > Oreohelix idahoensis. The sequence continues at coordinate 319,350 of JAMPIV010004698.1, forward strand.
GCGCGCGTAAAAACTAACTTGTTGGTCTAACGCTGCCAGGAAGGGGACCACGTCTTTATTGTTGTACCACGTCAGAAAGTCGCGTAACGTGGTCATGTGGTTCTCGGCCCACACCTTCTGGCACTCGGCGTATTCATCGGCGGAAATGTTAGTGTTTTTAAGTTTGGAAAAAAATGCCGAGTGGGGTGGTAACGCGGTTTCGTCTAACTTTGCTAAATCTGTTATGTACTCGTAACAAAAATATCCTTTGGTTTCTTTAACATTGTACGCCGCGAGATATTTGCTATAGCTAAAACCGGGGGCTAGGTAATTGACTATATCTAAAAACTTTAAGTCGCTAGTGGCAATACACATAAAATTATTATTTCGCTTGACTAAAAATTGGAAGTCTTCCCCCATGAAATATCGGATGAGATACGGTTTGATTACGTTCACGTCATATTTGCCCGAATTGAAACCTAACACCGGTAGCTGCCCCAAATAACCCTCTAATCTAGCAAGGAGCCCGTCTGAATTACCGATCGTCTCTAAAGCCTTGAGATGGGTGCAAACGTCATCAAAATACGCACGCAGAATCTCATGAGGCCGCGGCAATTTTGAGCAGATGGTCAGCCATCGTATTGACCAACTCCTGTGGATCACCCGTTGTGATAAAACACACGGGGGCTTCAAAACCGGGGACGTTAGAAGCCACCGAACACGACAGGGGCACGTGTTTGGCTGTGTAGGTAGTGGCATTACCACTGGGCACTACAGTGTTCTCAAAATAACACTCGTAGTCAAATGTGGCGCGATACGGGAAGACGAATTTTGTGTCTACATCTATCCCCTGCTCCTTGATTAAGTCCCAAATGGTCTCTGGGGGATTATACACACCACCTCTAAATGTTTCTCTTCGCTTAGAGCCGGTACAGCGCTTTTCATGGCGCACCATATCCCTATAAATCTTTCACAACTTACCGCAATCGGGACACGAAAAAGAGTTACTGGCCCTATCGATATCTACAATATACATGAAATGGTTCTTAAACATTAAAACATTAAACATCTGGAAAAGTGTCGCTACCTCTAAGTGTGGGGGTCAGGTTTTCCTCATCGTCAAATTCAAAAACGTCAATATTTACGTTAAAACATTTCTCTAATTGGGGCATATCGATTAAACTAACCCCGGGGAAATCAATGAGGGACCTAAGTCCCTGCTGTGTTTGCCACTGTTCGACTAGCCGGTGCGTCGGTGTTCTAACGTCTTTAACGGCACCACCCCTAAAAACGACTAGACATCTAAAAAAGCAAAAGTTATCACTGTATGGTTGTAAGTTTGAATCCTGTTGTAGTGTATGGATGTGGTTACTGTCCATGATGAAAGAGGGAATGTCTTGTATGCAGCAGCCGATAGGAAAGTCTTGGATATGGTACAGATAGAACGAAGTGGCTGGGATGGCTTCCACAAAGTATTTTGTGTTTGGTCTATTTAACTGTGCTTGTGTGACAATATCGCTATCGTGTAATTGTGAGAGAAAAGCTTTGAAATCTGTAATGTTGTTGACTAGGTGTGGCTGATCTAAGACGACTGTATTGTTATGGGAAGCGTGATAGAATCTTAATTCGTTTGTTTCTCTGTGCCTCAGGATAATGTGAAAACTGTAGTTTATTTTGAATCTTTTTGTCTGTTGTGTAAATACAGGGAGCAAGAGACGGTCCCAGTCCATATTTTCTGTTGGTCTGTTGAAAAAAGTAAAAGTGGACAGATATTTATGTTTATTTGCGTGTGTTTTAATAGCTTGCCAGTTATCAATGTATATTTGTTTTATGTCAGCCTGTAAGTCTTCTAAAGAGTCTTCTTCTGACGACAAACGGGTTTTTTTTTTAATATGGGTTTGGGTGCTGGTCATGGGACGTTTCTTGGTCTGGCCTGTTTTTGGTGGGTGGGATGGGATAGGGTTTGAAGAAGAGGTCGCTGATGGTAGTGTCGTAGTTGTTGTTGTGCTCGTCGATGGTGTGGTGCCTGCTGCAGCAGGTGATGTCTGTTGGTGCCCCGATCTCGATGTTGATGATGAGTCTGGTGTGATGTCTGCTGGTGATGTCTGTTGGTGCGCCGTTGATGATTCGGCGCCTGGTGGGGCACCTGATGTTGGTGCTGGGACAGTCTGATGTTGTTGTTTTATGTGGGTCTGTAAACTATCAGTACGTGTAAATTGTTTGTCGCAAATGTCACAAGAAAATCGAGGCATAGCGTGCACTGTATTGACGTGGCATAATAATGCATCACGTCGGGTAAATGTTTTACCACAGCGGGGACACGTGAGACTGTGCCCTGGTGCAGTGGTGGTCCCCACTGAGTTGTCTATAGCGCCCGCCGTTGCAGTGGTGGTCCCCACTGAGTTGTCTATAGCGCCCGCCGGTGCAGTGGCTTCCACTGTGGAGGATCTCGGTGCACCGGGTCCATGAACACTCTCAATGTGTTGTTGCAGTGCCTCAGGCCCTACAAAGACTACAGGACACACACGACAGGGGTGTGTCGGTTCAGCATGGACCGTCCGCATATGTCTCGTGAGATCGCGGGCCCGAGTAAAAGATTTGCTGCATTGGCCACAAACATTTTGGATTGCTGACATTTCTGTGAAGTAGAAACGAAAACACATTACTCACACATAAAATTAAATACAACAACATACATGTAACGAGAGAGAGAGAGAGAGAGAGAGAGAGAGAGAGAGAGACAATGAGAAAGAGAATAAAATACATATATGTAACAATCAGTTAAATAGAGAGAGAGAGAGAGAAAGAAAGAAAGAAAGAAAGAAAGAAAGAAAGAAAGAAAGAAAGAGAAAGACAGAGAAAGAAGAGAGAGAGAGAGAGAGAGAGAGAGAGAGAGAGAGAGAGAAAGGGAAAGAGAGCGAGATAGAGAGAAAAAAAGAGAGAGAGAGAGAGAGAGAGAGAGAGAGAGAGAGAGAGAGAGAGAATAAAACACAGTGTTATTTCTTATTCTAGGTGAAAAAAATGCCCCTCTCGCGCTGTCAGAAAGATATCGATTTAAAACCATGCGCTCACGAAACAGGTGACAATTTTCCCTGACGTTTAAGAAACTTTAAGAATGTTTTGGTACATTTATTGTTAAGTTTATTATCTCTATATTTTTACATGTATAGTACTGATAAAAAATATGGTATTCTTTATTTTATTTCTTTATTATGTGAAAAAAAAAATATTCATCACGCTCGAGTTTAGTTTGTAGTATTGCACCATCAGTTGAAATCCAGGTTGAGTAAATGTGATTGAACAAAAACACTTGTCTAACAACAGGGGGGAGAAACACGGATAAGTTTAAATAGAAATAATTATTTTAACACCCTAACACAGAACATACTTAACGAATACACAAACAACTAAAACTTTTTATAATGCTATTAGAGATATTTTAACATCTTAACACAGAACATACTTAACGAATACGCACTCAACTAAAACTTATATATTCTCTAAATAGAAATAATTATTTTAACATCTTAACACAGAGTACCGAATACAAACAATCAACTAAAACTTTTTATAATTTTATTAAACAGAAATAATTTAACACCCTAACACACGAAAAACAGATATTTTTAAAGTTATTTATGGTCTCCTAACGAAAACACTTATATTTTTAAAGATATACATCCTAACACAACACACGCATAAACAAGCAACTAAAACTTATATATTCTCTAAATAGAAATAATTATTTTAACATCTTAACACAGAGTACCGAATACAAACAATCTACTAAACCTTTTTATAATGTTATTAAGTAATTTTACACCCTAACACATGGGAAAAAAAAACAGATATTTTTAAAGCTATTTATGGTATCCTAACGAAAATTAGTTGTCTTTTTTGTTTTGTAACTAAGAAGTAAATTTAACAAAAAAAAAAAAATAGAAATAAAACAGACGAATACATACTATCAGGTGTTGTTATGACAAAACAAGTGGTTCTTTTCAGTGTTCTTTCAGAGATGTCTCCGCTTCAGTTTCTGATGATTGAATGATATGTCTGAAGACAATACATCCCATTATATGGCAAAATAAAGTGCGCTTGTTTCAGAGTTCAATGACCTTACTGTTTACACACCGGTTTCGTCTACGTCCACTGAATAGTGTAAATTATCACGTACCGACAAGAAATAACTCACCAATGTTTACTCACTGTGCAGGTGTTATGAAAAAAGAGTTTATCGGATGGTAATAAGATACCTAAACAAACAATACGTCTGTTAATTCGTCTTTCGTTTGACACGGATGATTACACTGACTAACAAAAAAAAAATTATTTTTTCTTTCTCTAACATTTCTATGTTTTTCTGGTCAATTTTAATGCGCTGTTTTTAAATCTGCAAACCGTTTTTCTCTATCAGGTCGGGATCTCTAGAAATACGCAATTCAAGTTTTTTAACAACGCATACAGTATTACAACATCATTCATACAAGAAGTGTAACAGTTATGTAGGCTTGAATTTCTTTGCAGTCGACTTTCGTCGGTGAATGGCATGTGGTACATCGCGATGAAGCATCCAACAATAATCGGCAAGCATGGTCACACTCCACCGTCCTTGATAACGTGACTCCATTACGGCGATATCTTGATGGAATCGTTCTCCATGTTCATCGCTGACTTCGCCAAGGTTGTCAGGGAAAAAGTCAAGATGCGAATCGAGCAAATGGATTTTGAGGGACATGTTACAGCCCATAATTCTGTATGCATCTATGCACTGCTTAACAATATGCACATAGTCGACAGATTTGTGATTTCCCAGAAAGTTATCGACGATCGATTTGAATGCCATCCATGCGCGAAGTTCACTACCATGTAACAAGTTCTCGAATTGTTTGTCTGCAATAACTTTCCTAATCTGAGGTCCTACAAAGATACCTTCCTTTATCTTTGCATCGCTAACTTGCGGAAACTTTTCTCGAAGATAAGTGAAAGCTTTGCTCGTTTTATCTAACGCTTTTACGAAATTCTTCATGAGCCCCAACTTTATATGTAACGGTGGTAAAATGATGCTGTCTTTGTTAACTAATGGCTCGTGTATTACATTTTTATGCCCGAGCTGCATACGATCCCTGATAGGCCACACCTTTCTTGCATAATGTTCCTGTCTGTTGCGGCTGTCCCATTCACATAGAAAGCAACAAAATTTAGTATACCCAGTCTGCATGCCCGTGAGCATTGCAATGACCTTTAGGTCTCCACAAATCCCCCATTGGTAGTCATTGTACTTTATTTTTGCCAAAAGTATAGCCATATTGTCATAAGTTTCGTTCATATGAACAGAGTAGGCGACTGGAATTGATGAAAATAAATTTCCGTTATGCAATAACACGGCTTTTAGACTAGTCTTGGAAGAGTCGATGAAAAGTCGCCATTCGTTGACTATGTGCTCATGACCGAGGTGCACCATTAGACCGTTTACATCTTTGCAATAGCAAATGCCATCATCCATCTCAAAGTATTGAACAAGTTCTCTGTGTCTACGATGAAATTTAGATATCTGAGTATTGGGCGCTAAAAGATTCCATTCTTTGAGTCACGAACCGAGTAATTCCGCTTGTCCTTTGGTAAGAGCGAGATCACATATTAGATCTGACAGTTCTGAATGGTTAATTAAGTGAACACCATCATTCACCGGTATATAATCCGAGTCAGAATTAGTTTCTAAAGCAGATAAACTATCACTTTCTGATGGTTCATTCACGTCCAACGGATATTGTTCTGGTGGAAATGGGATTGGACATGTGATTGGATCATGAGGCACTGGTTTCGAAACCAATTCAATATTTGGATAAACCACAGACTTTCTAGTTTTTAAAGTAAAACCATGGATATTTGTCAAGCAGAAGTAACAATCAGTAGCGTGATTTGTCGGTTCACGCCATATTACTGGCACTCCAAAAGGCATCGACTTATGCTTCGGCGATTTTCGTAACCAACCTGCCAATGTATTTGCACAAGTCGAACAAACTGCATTTGGCTTCCAAGATTTATTTGCATCATCAACTTTCGAATCGAAATAACGTTCATATGCATTCTTTAGTAATGGTGTAAAGTTTTTCTGGTGAACACGATCGGTAAAATATCCGCACACGTAACAGAACAGATCAGCCGAATTTCTACAACTTCTAGAAGCCATATTTCGCTCAGAATTATTTCAAAATACAGTAACTATTTGAAAAATAACGTAACATATGTCATGCATCTTTTAGCAGTATAAAAAGTAGAATTATTTTGCATTTTATTAATTTTTAATAAGTTATATAGTAAAAATGAAACGGAGCAAATAACGGTTTCCCAAAAATATATTTATTCCCAAATATCTTAAGAATCTGACGTGATAGAGATAAACGGATTTCAGATTTGAAATCAGCGCAAGAAACTGACCTAAGAACACTTATTCTTATATAAGAAAGAAAAATGTTGTTTGTCAGTGTTATCGATCCACAGCGAAAACTCGTTAGTAATTCTCGTTGATTATTTACCTAGTGACAGATGTTTATAATTTGATGTCTGTTTCGGCACGTCCCAGCATAAAATTAGCAAACATTTTGTTTGTGATACGGACAGATGTGTTGTTGCCGGAAGGGAACAGAATGTTACAAGCCTTTTTTAAAAGTTTGAAATACACTTAACAATAAATATACCAAACAAGTTGAGAAAGACAGAGAGAAAGAGAGCCAGAGAGAGAGAGAGAGACAGAGAGAGAGAGAAAGATAAAGACAGAGAGAGAAAGAGAACGAGAGAAAGAAAAGGCATAAGACACATTTTAAGATCGGTTTACAAAAAAATATCTAACAAGTATGTTGAAATAAACAAGAAAAAGTTATGAGAAACACAGACAAGTTGAGAAAGAGAGACAGAGAGAGAGAGAAAGAGAGACAGAGAGAGACAGAGAGAGAAAGATAGAAAGAGAAAGACAGAGAGAGAGGGATAGAGAGAGAGAAAGATAGAGAGACAGAGAGCGAGAGAGATAGAGACAGAGAGAGAGAGAGAAAGAGAGAAAGAAAGGCATATGATTTTTCTTTGTGAGTACGTTTTAACAAGTGTTTACAAAAAAATATCTAACAAGTATGTTGAAATAAACAAGAAAAAGTTATGAGAAACACAGACAAGTTGAGAAAGAGAGACAGAGAGAGAGATAGAGAGAGATAGAGAGAGAGAGATAGAGAGAGAGAGAGACATTTTTAGACTAAAACATTAAAGGAGAGAAAAATGCTATATAAGAAAACAAAAAAAAGAGATATTTATGCTAACTTTTAACACACGAATTTGTTTAAAAGTGTATGTTTTAAATTCCAGGGGTTGTCGTATTCTTGATCAGGGATTCTCAATGTGATTCTCAATACATGTCGGTATCAGAGGTTCTTACATTTTTTATATTTTATTCTCACAATGTTTGCACAGTGATTCTTGATCAGTGGTTCTCAATACATGTTGGTGTCTGGGGTTCTCACAATGTTTGCACAGTGGTTCTCAATACATGTCGGTGTCTGGGGTTCTTACATTTTTTTTATTTTATTCTCACAATGTTTAACACTTCCCACCTTGTAGATCAGGGATTCTCAAATTCTTGAACAGTGATTCTCAACACATGTTCGTATCAGTGGTTCTCACAATGTTTGATTCTCACGTTTTGTTGGAGTCTCACAATGTGTAAGGTTTTTGATATAAAATAACTGGTTGTAAGTGTGATCTATCATTCTTATCAATGGACCCAAGGTTTGTACATCCTTTTACCTGTTTAATTAGTGGGCCGACTGGATCTGGGAAGACTGTTTTTGTCCAGCGTTTCCTAACACATATAAAAGATATGGTCACACTCGTCCCAGATGAGATTTTATATTGTTACTCCGAGTGGCAACCTTTATACAATTCAATGACTGGCGTTCAGTTTATTGAAGGACTGCCCGATATTGAACAGTGGACAGGTGATAAGAGACGGTTGGTAATTATCGATGATCTCATGAACGAAACAGACGAACGTGTAACTAGTTTATTTACAAAAAGTCTCATCATAAAAATATAAGCGTATTTTATCTGGTGCAAAATTTATTTGGCAAGAACAAAGAACACAGAACCATTAGTTTGAATTCTCATTACATAGTACTTTTCAAAAATCCACGCGATGGATCGCAGATTGTTAATCTAGCTAAACAGATGTACCCAGGTCAAACTACCTATGTCCAGGATAGTTTTAAGGACGCGACATTGGTTGCACACGGCTATTTGCTAATTGACCTCCGGCAAGACACACCAGATAATCTAAGGCTTCGTTCAAGAATCTTCCGAGAGGAGCAACATATTATTTACGTACCCAAGTAACATGGGAGAAAAAGTAAAAAAACATGCTGATATGTTAAAATTTCTAGGTACAGCCAAACCACCAGTCATCAAGGCTGTTATGAAAACAGCATCACCCGAGCTGGTAGGAACACTCTGTGAATGTTGTCACAACGTTTTAAAAGGTAACGTTACACTAACTCCCAATCAGAAGAGACGTATACGTCGTTACAAAAACACCTTGAGAGCGCTTACCAAGAAGAAAGTCTCGCTCAAAAGACGAAAACAGTTTTTACAAACTGGAGGTTTCTTATCTGCGTTGTTAAAACCTTTACTAGCTGTACTAAGAGGTTTTTTGTAAAATGGCTAAAAAATGATTTTGATGGATCCTCGTTTGTTAGAAAAACCTTATAGACCACCCGATGCTCAAGAGATAACTTGGGAGAATTGGACACTCAAATGCAACTAGTCTTGGATCGACAAGATCTGCCAATCGGTGACAAGGCTAGACTCTATCAACAAACATTACAGCGTTATTTGACTCGACTAGAACAGTACAGACACGTACCTCTAGGTCTCGTAGATATTAAACCACCAACACAAACCAACGAACAACCCACTGTACTTAAAGAGGAGGTCGTCGACAAAACGCCTCAGTCACCACCCGTCACACCCACTAATTGAAAAAAGGTGGCTAGTAAAGTGCGAGAATCATCGTCGTATTCGCTCAGAAGAAGGAAAAAGACGCCAAAGTGGGAACCATGGCCAAAGAAGTGATTTTAAAACGACATTACTACGACCCAAAACGAGCCGGAGCTTATGGAGGAATTGCCGCCTTACAACGTGCAACCAAACTTAGTCGTAAGAAAATTGAAGAGTGGCTAGGTCATCAAGACACCTACACCCTACACAAGCCGGTGCGCAGAAAATTTAAACGACGTACGACCATTGCGGGTGGTATTGACCAACAGTTCCAGGCTGATTTAATTGACTTGCGTGGTTTAAAAAGATTCAACGATGGGTATTCCTATCTAGTAACGTGTATCGATGTATTTAGTAAATTCGCTTGGGCTGTTCCGTTTAAAAACAAGACTGGGCCAGCTTTAGTAGCAGCGGTAAAGACAATTTTTAACAGTCGCAAACCGATAAATTTTCAAACAGACAAAGGCAGTGAGTTTGTCAACAAAACATTCTTAAAGTTTCTTAAAGATGAGAAAGTCAATTTCTTCACTACGGAGAATGAAGACACCAAAGCAGCTATCGTCGAACGGTTTAATCGAACCCTCAAAGAAAAAACGTGGCGTTACTTTACCAAAACCAACAGTCTTCGATACGTCGACGTGATACAACAACTGGTCCACAACTACAACAACTCGTATCATCGGAGTATTAAGATGACGCCGGTGGAAGTTACCCCGAACAATCAAGAAGAGGTGTGGCGTACTTTGTATTCGACCCATGAAGTCGTCGGTAGAAAAGTCTATTTTAAAGCTGGTGATCGCGTGCGGATCGCCCAAGCCAGACAAACTTTTAAAAAGGGTTATACGCCGGCTTGGACAGAAGAGTTGTTTACGATCAGTCGACTAAACCAAACAAGACCGGTTACGTACGTCCTTAAAGACGATTCGGGTGAGGAACTGAAAGGTTCTTTTTACCAAGAAGAGCTGCAACGAGTCGGTGACAAGATAGTTTATCGAATCGAGTCCATTTTGGAGGAACGCCGCGGTGGTAGGGGTGTAAAAGAATATTTAGTCAAATGGTTCGGATATAACTCGTCATTCAACAGCTGGATTTCGTCCAAACAACTAGCGAGATATCGAGACTGATGGATATTGAAGAAGACGTGAGCACCCCGGTTTTGCGCCCACCCCCTCCCAAGACAGCGAGAACCTCGTTCTGGCCTTTTTTTGGGAAACTAGTTCCGCGACTAGAGATCGTTTTCATCTGTCAGATGATCGTTATATATGTCGTCATCGGTGTCTCGTTATTCAATCTGAGTCGGAGCAACGCAGAGGGACCAGACGGCAAGTTTTGGATCGCTTTAATGAGCAGTTGTCTGGGTTACATGTTACCTAACCCCAAGATAGGATGAGTTTTTACGTGACTTTACCCAGCAATGCCTCGATGAAAATATACCCAAACAATAACGCCGGTCACTTTTTCGTCAAATTGCCACAGACTATAGACTTGACTTCACGTTACGAGGTTGGTTTGGTTGAGATTCAATTTCCCAAAAGTTATTTTAACGTGCTAGAGGATGATGTATGGATACATTACTTTCCCAACAAAGAAGATGAGTCTATACTACTCACGTTACCCGCTGGTCTATACACGTCACCCGACACGCTGATCGACGAGTTGAATCGTTTGCTTTTAACCACGGATGTGGCTGAAAAAGCCCGAGTTAGATTCCATTTTAACAATAATAAGGCCACCTTGAATCTGTATGATCCGGAGGTTGAAGTTAGAATTAGCGAGACGTTGAAACACATGTTAGGTTTTCCTGCCTCGCTCGCCACAGACATTGACCCAATACTACGAGGTGAGACTGAAGTGCAAATGGATAGCGACATGAAAAATGTATACGTGTACTGCGATCTCGTAGCGGCGAGACCGGTTGGAGATGCCTCTGTCCCTTTGTTACGAATTGTGCCTATTTTGGATAGGACTAATGCTTCTGTTTTCAGGATTTACGACAAACCCCACTACGTACCCCTGAGCCGTTTTTCGTTTGACGCGGTGGAAATCCTTTTAACTAGCGATCAGGGTAAGACTATCCCATTCACTAGCGGAGCTTCGGTGTTGACACTACACTTCCGAACTCACAGACGGTTTGATTTTGACTAGAAAAAATGGTGAGACACGTACCCATCCGACGAAACCCCAAGATGTATGAGGAGTTTTACTGCAACCAAGCTGGCCACAGGATGCCAGTGTTTATCGGAGGCAGAAGTCAAAGAGGACATGGTTTGGGTAGTTTTTCGGCGGGCTCGGTCGTATGGTTCTACCATGGTTAAAAACTGGAGGCAAAGCTTTACTCAGAGAAGGGCTTGGGACCGGTCTACAGGTCGCGAGCGATGCGTTAGCCGGCAGAAATGTTGGCGAGGCATTTCGTGAACGAGCGAAAGAATCTGGTCAACGTTTATTACAGGGAGCGGTTGAACACCTCACCACTAACCAATCGGGTAGCGGACTTAGAAGAAGAAAAAGAAAAACGAGAGCTGCCCCACCTGGCGAGCCGAAACGCATAAAACGCAGTAACCGAGCTCGGCCTTCTCATTCTCACCAGAAGAAGCGAAGGTACTCTGATATATTTGAATGATGGCGCTTATTCACCCCAACTCGTGCGAATGTCTTCACAGTGGTCTAGATTTGTTTAGCGTACCACCAACGCAGACAGCCGTAAAAGAGGGACAATTTGTGGAGATACATCCGTTGGCCGCCTTAGCCCCCGGAGCCCCGGTGGAATTTGTAATTTCGGGAAACGGTGAAGAATATCTAGATTTGTTCAATACTTTTCTACACGTGCGCGCCAAAGTTACGTTAGCTAATGGCGGTGCATTACCCACTGACGCAGAGGTGGCCCCGATCAACTATTACCTGCACAGTTTATTCTCCCAAGTCGACGTTTCACTGAACGATACGCTGATTACACCCAGCGAGAACACCTACCCTTATAGAGCTTACATCGAAGCCACGTTGAATTACGGGGAGGAACCCAAACGAGGTCATCTGACATCGGCTCTGTTTTACAAAGACACGCCAAATTTTATTACGGACACAATTGGTGACAATAACAACGGTTTAAGACTGCGTCGACATATAGCGGCTGGTTCTCAGGAGATTGATATGATGGGTCGTTTACATTCAGATATCTTTGCTCAAGATCGTTACCTGTTAAATGGTGTGACAGTTAAAGTAAAACTCACCCCGTCTAAAGATGCCTTCAACGTTATGGGACACGACCCTACCGCTGGATATAAATCTATTATAACTTATGCGGCCTTGGTTGTCCGGAAAGCTAAATTAAATCCCGCCGTTTCTCTAACCCACGAGAAAGCCTTGGTGCGAGGTAATGCCAAGTACCCCTTGAAACGAGTTGTACTAAAAACTTTCTCTATCCCTAGAGGTATGCTATCGCACATGCAGGATAATCTGTTTCTCAGTCAAACACCTACACGGATCGTGATTGGACTAGTCACTTCGTCAGCTTTTAACGGGTCGTACACGGCTAATCCGTTCAATTTCGCTACCTTTGGTCTGATATATTTGAACGTCAGCGCGGAAGGCAGAACCGTCAGTGGCAAGCCTTTGTCCATGGATTATGAACACAACCAGTACGTGAGAGCCTTCTTCGCGACGAATCTAGCTATGGGACTGGTTGGTAAAGACGCCGGCAACGACCTCGAGTATAGACATTTTAAGCACGGTTACGCCTTATACGCCTTTGACCTCAGCCCCAGTCTACTAGACGGTGACCAGTTTGAGATGGCCAAGTCTGGCCCAGTCTCAGTAGAACTTAAATTCGCCGAGGTCACACCCGAACCATTACAGGTTCTCGTCTACGCCGAGCAAGACTCGATCTTGGAGATCTCGAAATCGCGCCAAGTTTTGACAGACTACACCACTTAGACAATGAATACAGACGAGATACGCACCATCCTCCTGTCAGACATATTTGTTAAACGAACTGGGCTCGTTAAAGTGTTAGCTCGTGACCAATTACCTCTACGCATCGATCCGACCAAGACGGCTGCTTTCGTCATCAACACTGATCCTAGCTATCGCCCCGGTGACCACTGGGTCGCCCTATATTATAACGGACTTGGTACTTTTGAATATTTTGATTCTTTTGGGCTACCACCTACACACTCGGACTTGATTAATTTTATAGCCAGAAACTCTACTCGACCTGTTAACTACAACGCCAGACATTTACAAGATGTAGTCACCAACGTTTGTGGGCTCTACGCCATTTATTTCATCTTGATCAAAACACGAGGTGGTACTATGCAGCGGGTCCTACTACCGTTTTCGGCTAGACAACACGCCAACGATCGATTAATTACGCGCTTAGTCAGACCCTGGCTAGTGAAACTCAACCCCACTTTGATAAACAAGGGACGAAATCAATAGACAGGTGTATTTTTTCCCTCACGACAATACAGCCATGTGTCGTTGTTCCCACGCAATACATCGACGAATCACGTCCTGCCTAACACACGCTCGATGTTCGACGAATCAAATCCTAGCTAGGGCACGCTTAAAAAACCCAGATTATACGATATAAACACTTGGAAGACACTTTATTAACACACTAGATACATCTCGTTGAAAATGACTGCTCCCACCAACTGGGTCTACATCAAGAGAAGTGATGAAATGCTTAAACCTTTGGCTAGTGGTCTGAAGGCTGCGTCTGTAAGTGTTTACCGAGGCCAACCTTTACTACACGTGCGAAGATATTTTGGTGAATCCTACCTCAAATTTCCTACCAAACACGGCATTACGTTAACTAGACCCGAGTTTGAACATTTCTTAACGTTACAGAGCGAAATACTCGCCGAATTTGATCGATTACAGCCACCAAGCACGGATACCTATCCTACTAACACTACCACGTTTGATCAGTACATCAATTCCAGCTGTTACCAACCAACAGAACCGAGTTGGTTTCCTACCACAGACCTGGCCGATGTCCTACCCCCGAAGAAGCCTTCCACTAACCTGTTTGACGAAATCATGAAGTCTAGCTGTCCAGTATCCCCAAAACCTAGTTGGTTTCCTACCACAGACCTACCCGATGTCCCTAATCTACCACAGAAGAAGAAGAAACCTACCAAGCGGTTGAGAGTTGTCCTTTAGTATTTGAAAAAATAAAAAAACTATATTAACTAAAACGCTTTTTTGTTACCTATATCGTCTAATTGTTTGTCTAAATGTTCGTCTAACTGTTGTAAAATAACTGTTTGTCTAAATATAACGTATACATATCGTCTTCCTATTATGTAAATATATATATCTTCCTATTATCTAAAAGTCTAACTATTACCCTCTTCTTGTTTGTCTAACACAGCCACTACCTAAGTTGGCTATACTAATAACAACAATAATATATAAAAAACCACCATCTTACAACATTTTCCTTATATAAACATCGTCTTCTTGTTATCTCAAGTCCGCCATCTTGCCACATTTTCCTTATATAAAAATACCTCTTCTTGTTATCTCAAGTCCGCCATCTTGCCACATTTTCCTTATATAAAAAATATACACCGCTTCTTGTTATCTAAAAGTCTAAAAATAACCTCCCCTTGTTACCTCAAGTCCGCCATCTTGCGCCGCCTGAATGCGCTTATATAAAAGTCACGCGCCGCCTGACGTTTTTGCTATATAAAAGTCACGCGCCGCCTGGAGCGCCGCCTGCGCGCCGCCTGAATGCGACCTAAGTGGTACATTCCGTACTACTCACAGCTACAAATAGGCGACAAGAACAAGAATTATAGACAGGTCAAAGAAAAATACTACTCGTACATTTAATAATTTATACACATAAATAGCTTTTTATCTTTTGAGAAGCGAGACAGTGTCTGTGGTGGCGGGAATGGAGAGAAAGAGAAAAAATCATCACTTTTTGTTTCCAAACCAGGAAAATTGGTAAATATATATGTAAATTGCGTAAATGTGTATATGTAAACTGCGTAAATGATGCCCTGCTTTTTTTTTTTTCTTGTGGTGGTGACTTTACCAATGTTATGTACTGTATTCATGATCATTATTTTCTTTTGGTGGTGACTCTTACCAATGCTATGTACTGTATTTATGATCATTATTTTCTTGTGGTGGTGACTTTTACCAATGTTATGTACTGTATTTATGATCATTATCTTCTTTTGGTGGTGACTTTTACCAATGTTAGGTACTGTATTTAAGATCATTATCTTCTTTTGGTGGTGACTCTTACCAATGTTATGTACTGTATTTATGATCATTATTTTCTTTTGGTGGTGACTGTTACCAATGTTATGTTCTGTATTTAAGATCCTTATTTTCTTTTGGTGGTGACTCTTACCAATGTTATGTACTGTATTTAAGATCCTTATTTTCTTTTGGTGGT
Source organism: Oreohelix idahoensis (assembly GCA_024509875.1). Taxonomy (NCBI): domain Eukaryota; kingdom Metazoa; phylum Mollusca; class Gastropoda; order Stylommatophora; family Oreohelicidae; genus Oreohelix; species Oreohelix idahoensis. The sequence continues at coordinate 334,783 of JAMPIV010004698.1, forward strand.
GACTCTTACCAATGTTATGTACTGTATTTAAGATCCTTATTTTCTTTTGGTGGTGACTCTTACCAATGTTATGTACTGTATTTAAGATCATTATTTTCTTTTGGTGGTGACTTTTACCAATGTTATGTACTGTATTTAAGATCATTATGGGGCAAAGTCTTTTACAGACAGGGGGTATGATGTGTTGGTGTTGTGGGTAGTGGGTTTCCCCCCTTGCTTCACCCTAGGCCTAGTGAATTCTTGTTCATGAAAGGAGCGACCATTGCGGTGTTAGTCTCTTGGCCTAGCAAAACCTCTCATACCCCAAGATCGTTGTGCGTGTCCTCGAGGTAGTCCTGGTAACTGAGGGTGCGAATCCTCAGGCTAAACACAACGGATCTAGAGGAGCAAACCTTGATAATAAAACCGGTGCACTACACCGTACACGCCCTCTGTGGGTGGAAAGGAGCCAGATTGATACTGAACAAGTCTTGGGAGTGGGAACGAGTGTGGACTGCTCCCTGAAGATCGGAACGTGACGATCCTATTGTCTTCAACTCTTGGTCACATGCCTAGAGCCTCGGAGAACTCGGCGTAACCAGCAGGCAATTTGGTGGCGGGGAAAGAGCACTGTGAGCCCTACCTTGGCTACGTATCACAAGGAGATGCAGAAACACCCCCTTTATCTCCCCCAGAGATGGCACAGTACACTTCTGGCTCCTACCCGGGGCGGTAGGAAATCCACAGGCACCCCAGCATCACAATGCCATGAAGATGACAAAGTTGGAATTTACTAACTCAAATCTGGCAGAGCAAGTCCTCCATCAGATGCGGCCGATGCTGGGCCCACTGGCGCGTGGACACGTCCCGATCCCCATCGAGACTTGCCCGGGGAGCCCACCCCGGCTCAAAAAAGCAGAGAAGGCCACTCTCCAAACCTCCGATGTCTTGCGGGCAGTGTTAGGATGTGCAAGAACATGGACAGGAAGACTCCACAACTTCCCCACTGAAGACACGCCCACGGCGACCGTTGCCTCAATTGGCTGTGTGTGGTGTACCCGGAAACGGGGCCTCCCAGTACTGAGGCACAGTTAAGTCCCCGATGTCACTTATCGGTGCAGAGTTGAGAGAGATGGCTGAGCATCACAATCCCCCCTGTGTTGCAGCATGATGAGAACCCAGCATTGCACACTGAGCTTGGGGGGATCACTTGGGCACCAGACTTAATACTGGCTCTTGACTGGATGGCCGCATGCAGGAGATTTCTACAATGGAGGGTTGGCAGGTGGTGGGTATCTGGAAGTGGCTCTGTGCAGGACGTGAGGATTCCTTGGGAGAGCCCAGAACCAGAGCACAGCATTGTGCAAGCTCTGCATAGTTGGAGAGCCCCCCTGGATGACGGGGAATGCACAGTGTGCTACCCCACCTATCCCCAACTGCTAACTTAGAACCAGAAGTGGGGTCCTCTGTATGCGTGCCAGGCCAGGATAAAATGCCTGGGAAAGAGACTGGAGCTCAGAACTCCCTAACTCAAAGTTGCAGGATGGCAGAAAAGCCACGAGAAAGACAGGTCTATTTTGAAGATAACGCAACCATATTTTCATCATACGAGCTCGGACGCCGCCTCGGTAAACAAGGTCCGCGCAGAGCAGTGACACCCCCAGGCTGCTTGCGAATAGTCTACTACTGGGAACATAAACAGATTAGGGATGAGCCCACTCTCCCGTTGAAGAGGTGCTAAAGTCGTAGATACTGGGCCAGAAGGCGCACCGAAAACCACAGTATCACGCAACTCGCTTTTTTTTCTATGGAGAGTACACCGTCAAATAAATCTCGTACTGGTGCTCGCCCTGTGGAGCTCCACCAGGCAGGTGCAGTGCCGGGCTCTGAGCCTCGACAGAGCCCACCCTCAGCTACTGGAGGACCCTCTAGACCGTCTTGTGGAGTCAGCAGACGGCGGAGGAGAACTACTGACCAAAACAAAACAGAAAAAGAGAAACCCAGAGTGCCACTTGTCATGATGCACTGGAATGCAGAGGGAGTGAACAGCAAGCAGGCTGGATACAGCAAAAAGACAGAGCTGGAAAACATCTTGTATGAGAAGCAAGTCAGTGTTTGCTGTATCCAAGAGACTCACTTGAAAGCAGATCAAACCTTTAAAATAAGGGGATATCAATGCTTCAGATCCGACAGACAAGATAGACGAAAAGGAGGAGTACTTACTCTTGTAAGGAATAACATTCCTGCACACGAAAGGAAAACCTTCATGGATGGAGCAGAATATCAGCTGTTGCAGATAAAGGTAGACAAGATGGAAATAGAACTCCTGAACTATTACTGTCCGAACAACAAACCCCTGAGTCTCAGCTCTATACAGGTACCAGCCACCAACTTTATAGCAGTTGGAGACTTTAATAGCCACTCCCAGAGCTGGGGCTATAACCATCTGGATCACAGAGGTGAAGAGGTTGAAACTTGGCAAGATGATCACTCCCTAATCCTAGTCAATAATGCCACAGATACTCCTACCTTCTACTCCAGAGGATGGCACACAACTTCAACACCAGATCTTGCCTTCTCCACACCAGATATAGCTGGATCTATTAGTAGAGAAGTAGGAGACCAACTAGGGGGAAGCGACCATCGCCCAATCTTTCTTACTGTCCAGAGTGCAACTCTCAGTACAGGCCCAGCCATTACAAGATGGAACTACAAAAAAGCCAACTGGGGTTTATTCAGGCATCAGGTGAACACGCTGCTGTCTACCCTCAAGGTACAGAACAGAGACATTAATGAAGTGGTAAAAGACTTCAACAGATGCATACTACAAGCTGCAAAAGAAACCATTCCCAAAGGATGCCGGCGTAACTACATACCATACTGGTCCAGCACACTCCAAGAACGTCAGGAAGCTATGGACAGGGCTAGAAAGGACGCAGAGTCTCAGCCTTCACTTGAAACTCACAACAAATGGAAAAAGGCTGTAGCAGAGTTTCAGAGAACAAAGCTAGAAGAAAAACGGAAAAGCTGGAGAACTAAAACGGCATCGCTGAACCTTGAGAAAGACGGCAGGAAACTTTGGAGATTAGTCAAGTCTCTAAATGAAGAGCGTTCCTCACCTAGGCAGACTATCACATTGGATGAAGGTGGCAAACTTTTCAGAGGAAAACAAGCTGCAGACTTGTTTGCTAGAAGATACAGTTCAGAAAGCAACTTACCCATTAACATAGACCATCAGAGAGAGATAAGAAAAGAAATACTGGCAACCATGGGACAGACAGATACTCCTGCCCCAATGAGGGAACCCATCACACTAGGAGAACTACAGAAGGCTATTTCCAAGCTTAAGTTTCAAAAGTCACCCGGCCCAGACAAAATCAGCAACGAAATGCTAGTAAATCTGAGCTCAGCAGCAAAGACAAAACTGCTTGAGATATTCAACCACAGCTGGTTGAAAGGAACGGTACCCCAAGTATGGAGAGAAGCCATCACAATACCCATACTAAAGAAAGGGAAATGTAAGACCGAGGCTGCAAGTTACCGGCCAATCAGTCTCACAAGCTGTGTTGGGAAGACTATGGAGCGAATAGTCAACCACAGATTGAAATGGTATTTAGAGTCTGAGCAGATCCTGGTGCCGGAACAAGCTGGATTTAGAGAATGCTACAGTATAGAAGACCAAGTTACTTACTTACTTGTCTCAAGCAATAGAAGATGCCTTCCAGGAGAAGAAAAAGGTCCTAACGATCTGGGTCGACTTCAAGCAGGCCTTTGACAAGGTGTGGAAAGATGGCCTCATTGCAAAACTTAGGAGAAGTGGAATCCAAGGCAACATGATGAAATGGATCCAGTCATACTTGCATAACAGGAGAACTAGAGTCACTCTTGACGGTCTGCAGAGCAGAAAAGTGTTGCTCCATCAGGGGGTACCTCAAGGAGGAGTAATTTCCCCAACACTCTTCCTTGTTTACATCAATGACCTGGTGAAAGATCTCCCTGCAGGAGTGAAAGCTGCCTTATATGCAGATGACCTAGTACTCTGGTGCGCTGATGAAAATGTCACCACAGCAAATTATAGAATGCAGCGGGCAGCAGACATGCTAGTGTCATGGGCAGAGAAATGGCTTATCACAATAAACACAGACAAAACCTCCACAACACTGTTCTCCCTCGCCCCCAAGGACAAATCAGCTAACATACACCTAGGGACAACCGTGATCAAGGAAGAAAGCTACCCCACCTATCTTGGGGTGACATTTGACCAAAGGCTTACATGGAATAAGCATATTGAAAATGCAGAAGGAAAGGCCCGAAGACGACTAGGCATACTCAGAAAATTAGCAGGTACCAACTGGGGAGCAAATGAACGAAATCTAAAGAAGATTTATAATGGAGTAATAAGACCACACTTAGAGTTTAGCTCAGCAGCATGGTCATCAGCTGCTAACTCACATCTGCAGTCTTTGGACAAGGTGCAAAATCAAGCTCTCAGGCTCATTACAGGAGCCATGAAAACTACACCAATATCAAAGATGCAGAAGGTTGCTGGATTACAGACATTGTCCCATAGAAGAGACACAAAAACCATGATCCAGATGGAAAAGTACAACAGTATGCCAACGCACCCAATGAAGGCAAGACTAGATGATCTGGCATTGGGACGTCTAAAGCGTAGCAGCTTTGTGCATCGGGGAAAAAGACTTATAAGACAGCATCAAGAAGACCTATCCATGAAGACAACACCACTGAAGCCCACCCTATACCCTGTACCATGGGAGCAGGCCAGCAATGCCCTCCAAATTAATACATCAGTCAGTGGTCTCACAAGTGGATGTGAGTATAATGATCTGCAAAAACGAACTGCTACATTGAGTATGATCCAAGAAAGCTATCCCGATCAATCATGGATACATGCCTATACAGATGGATCAGCAACTAATGCTGTTAGGAATGGAGGTGCCGGTATCTTTATCTCATATCCTGACAACCACTATGAGACTAGGCACATTCCCACTGGTAAATTCTGTTCCAACTATACAGCTGAGGTTCAAGCTCTAGAGCAAGCTGCAAATATGATTTATAACACCAACTCTGACTGCCACCAGGTAGTCATCCTCACAGATGCACTGTCTGTCCTGCAAGCTCTCAAGGGTGGTAAACTCCCGCATCTGAGAAATGAACTAAACAAGGTAGCTGCCAAAAAGAGAACCATACTTCAGTGGGTACCATCTCATTGTGGTGTACCCGGAAATGAAAAGGCAGATAAACTTGCAAAAAAGGGAGGAGAATGTGAACAAGAAGATAATGAAGTCACATACTTTGAGAAAAGAGAGCTATCCAGACTATCAGAAGAGAACAGAACCAACCCAAAGACGACTATCACACTCTCGACCGGCAGGGACAGATAACTATTTTTCGCCTCAGGACAGGGCATAACAAACTGAATAAACACATGCACAAGCTACGATTGTCTGCTTCACCACTGTGCACATGTGGATTAAACGAACAAAATGCTGAGCATGTTCTACAGGATTGTCCTCTGTATGACCAGTTAAGAAAGATATACTGGCCCAATGACTCAACACTAAACTCAAAGCTATATGGAGTTAAAGAGGAACTTCAAACAACAGTCGAATTCATCATGAGAACTCGTCTGACGGAGTAAACATCAAATATGCGATAGCAAGAAGAAGAAGATCATTATTTTCTTTTGGTGGTGACTGTTACCAATGTTATGTACTGTATTTAAGATCATTATTTTCTTTTGGTGGTGACTTTTACCAATGTTATGTACTGTATTTAAGATCATTATTGTCTTTTGGTGGTGACTTTTACCAATTTTATGTACTGTATTCATGATCATTATTTTCTTTTGCTCCTTATGTCGCATGGAGCCACCACTGCAGCTTCACTACAAGCCTCCACCAAGCAGTCACGTGCTCTTGCTGTGGTAATTTTAATGGCAATCTGTTTACATGATGAGGTTCCCAATCTCATATTAGTCGCCTTGTACGACATGCATGAGGGTGCAGCATGCATATTCTCTCCAGAGACACCCAGGAACTACACGGGGCGTATATGGTTTTATCGCTATGAGGTGAAGGATCCCGTTACATCCGCATTTGAGGCATAATGGGAATATGGTGTTAGGCCCATATTTTCTTCATCATCGGCACACTAGGGGTGATGTGGTCTGCCTTAACCTTCCCAGGGCTGCTCTGGTACCCAGTTCACGAGGCTGGGTCGACCCTGGAGCCGTTTGCGGTCCAAAAAATCCCACTTCAACTGTGGCTCGAACTACTGACACCGAGCTAGGAAGCCAGTGCACTAACCACCTCGGCTCGCATGAAATAACTCAGTATACCGTTTTAAACATTTGGTGATATATGTTGGTTCCATCATTGTATGGTTTCACCTGTTTACTTACTTGTTCCTATCTTTTAATGTTTTTCACCCATCATTGTCAGTTAAACAATATAGAACAGATCAGAGAGAAAAAAAAAAGTATAAGCTGAGCAAAAGAAAACAAACTGCAGTAAAACTACATCCGGCCGAAAACAAAGGACATGCAACAGAAACAGTTTAACGTTTTAACTGTAACATATTGACAAATCAGACCTTCCTAGCGCAACACAAATAAGAACACTTCTTTTTCGTCTTCACTACCCTTCATATTTTGACGAATGGAAATGCTTGTGCTCATAAACAACAACAGACCAGAAAGTCTTTTATATTTAGACATTCGTCCTCATTTAATCAGACGGATCCTATGTCTACATTGAACGGGGCACGCCCATTGAGGCATATTTGGAATATGGTGTTAGACCCATATTTTCTTGACCATCGGCACACTAGGGGTGATGTGGTCAGCATTTAGCCGGTTGCATTAACCCAGAGTTGCTCTGGTACCCAATTCATAAGGCTGGGTTGACCCAGGAGCCGTTTGCGGTCTACAAAAACCCCGCCACAGCTAGGGTTCGAACCATGGACCACCAAGCTAGGAAGCCAGTGCACTAACCACTGCGCTACCGTGGCTCCTCCTCACTAAAACGAGGCAATTTTTTTTTAAAATGTTTGAAGTGCAAAGTGATTCAAGCGGTGTGTGTACATTACATGCTTAGCCTACATGCTAGTCTCATTCTGGACAACAGTTGCCTACACAGTTTAACTGTCAACACGTGGAAAGAACTTGAGATGATGGAACGTGACAAGAGGACTTGGCATGTGTTTGTTGAAGGCCTATGCTCCTTTGGGAGTGGAGGGTTATGAATGAATGACTTGGAGGACAAGAAACACGCATAACTGATCCTACACAACAAAGTTTCACAATTATCTTTAGTGTCTATAGTTATGTTTCTTCGCTTGAAACAGTATGTATATTTTGGGGATTTCTGTGCTTAGCTTTCTTGATGTTTATAGTTGTGTTACTTTCACAACATATGCAGTAATGCAGCACTCGGTCTGACCTAGAGAGAGTTAAATGCTAATGGACGAGTTTTTAAGTTACTGCATTGAACTCATTTACATAATTCTAACCAACAGCTTAGTACAAGGTATAAATTTTTGCAGTACGTTTCTACGGATATTTGCTGATTGTATATTCGTTTATTTTTATTTCTTGACCATGACGAAGTGGTTTTTGCCAGCTAGACTTGTGTGTTCAAGTCTCAAGCGCTGCTCCCTTTCCACCCCAACTATTTTATATGACCGCAATCTTTGCCCTCGCTGAGTCTGTGCATCTGTTGTTTTTACTTAGTTATAATTATAAGCAGCGTTGCCACTCCTAGGTGGATTCGTCCTAGATATAGGTTTTTTTTTTCGGTTCCGTCTTTGTGTCATTGTCCTTCATTAGTTGAAGAACGCCACCGAGAGTTCGCCCAAAATCGGCAAAAACCGCCCAAAAATCCCCCAAAGTATCCAAAAAATAACACAAGTTGTCGAAATCTAGGTTAATTTTCAAAATTCAGAGTGGCAACGCTGATTAAAAGTACAGTATCGTTTTTAGAGGGGATGGGCTTCCGGACACCGTCCACATTTTCATTTGTGCTAGGCGGCTCTGAAGTTTTGTTTTGATTCGTTTCGGTTTGTGTATTGCGCTTATGAACGTGACATCACAAACTTTTTAAGAAAAATGCGAATTTATCTTTTATATAATATGCGATCTTACCCGGATTTATTTGAGTTCTCATAGTGTTCATTCTGGAATTAACGATAGCTAAAGCAGCAAACTCATTTACGAGTATCATTTTTGTGTTATGTTCTGATAGGCCTATATAATCTTAAGTTCTCTTTTTCCCTACTGTCTTTATTCGTTTGTACCTGACGAAGGCACTATGGCCGTAATGTAGGCAATATTGTTTTTTTCTAGTAAGACGCATTGCCTATTTTGGTTTACCGAACATAAACATTAAGGTTTATATTACTTAGTACACATTGTAAAACAAATTGCTTTTTAAGTTGCGAAGGAAGGGGCCGTTCTCAAGATTAAGCCCACGTATGGGCGTCTCCAGCCTCAAATAGTCAACCCAGATAAAACTTCCTAATATGTCACTGATTATTACACAGTCTTGTTCTTTCAAAATTATTTAATTCCTTAAAACAATTAAACATAACTTTAAACATGAGCACGTGTAGAAAAGGAAAGCAACACAATATATTTAAAAACAAACAAACAAACAAATCCAAATTACCTAACATTACATCATAATGTGATTAACAATGTAGGCTAACCTTGAATTTCAACCTTGACACCTGCCATTTGAATTCGTTCTGTAGACCGGCAAAAGTAAACCCCAGAATCATCTGTTCGAGCTTCCTTGACTTCAAGTCTGCTACTAACGACACCAGAATTCTGGCCGTTTAGTGTAACTGACGTATGAACACTATATCGGTTGTCCTTGCCCTGAAGAAGTGGCTCTCCGTCTGGGAATAAGAACGACAAATATAGAGCGGATATTGCAACCGTTTGCTGAAAAAAAAATTGGTCGCAAGGTCAAGTGGTATCTGAGTTTATATGCTCGCTTTCAGGCCTAAAAAATGTACCTGCGCTGTAGAGAAAGTGCCTCTGGGTCGGGGGGGGGGGGAGGGGGGGGTGGGGAGACCCTCACTGATAAAACAAAGAAAGAATATGACTATTGCTCCCACAGGCAACTAATATAAGGTTATGGATGGGGCTGGTAACCTAAAAACACCATTAAAACACACTGCTATAGAAACCATAGAATATATCGTAACATATATATATATCGTAAGATTAAGGCCGCTGGGAGGACAACATTAGACAATCTTTTGAAGGACCCAGGACTAGAATGGAACCAGGCGAGAAGGAAGACAGCTAATAGGATAGTATGGCGCTCTCGCTTCCAAACCTCTACACCTCACGGTAGAAGAGGAACGACTGAGTAAGTCAGGTAAGATTGAAGGAAAAAGAGATAGAGGAAGACAAAGAGAGCAAATACTGGACAGTTTGACATCATGGCATGGAAGGAGGTCAACAACAGAATTGAGAAATTGTACAGGAGACAGGAAGTTGTGGAGAGGCATGATCTCCTAAACCACAAGGCATGGTACTTGATGATAGAAACCACCGCTGCATGAGTATGAACATGCTTGGTTCAGGCTTCTTGCATGGGGAACAAAAACGGTGGTGGCTCCATGTTCTATCATAGACGAAAAGGAAAATGACGTAGAGGAGTCAGGAAGGTGATGTGTCATGATGCAGCATTGGTTCTAGTCTTAATGTTTAAAAGTGGTTCTTCATCACAGCAATATGGAACTGACGGCAAGAAGCAGACAAGTACAAATGGAACAGAAGTGGAGGAAAACGACTTTGGCGTTGGATATGTCACACACTAAGGAAATCAGCTGGTAGCATCATAAAATAGGCATTTTATGAGAAGAAAACAGCTGAACTATGTTGTACTTACTTGCTTACTTAATCGTTCATCTTCTACCCTGGGGTGTAGAGTTTGCCAGAGAGAGCGCCGTTCCGTCCTAGCGGCTGTCTTCCTCCTGGCCGGGTTCCAATCTAGTCCTCGGTCCTTCATTCATAACCCTCCACTCCCAAAGGAGCACAGGCCTTCAACAAACATATGCCAAGTCCTCCTGTCACATGCCATCATCTCAAGTTCTCTCACGTTCTCCTCATGATTTTCACCTCTGTCTCCAGCTCTCTTCTCCATGTGCTTCTTGGTCTACCTCTGCTTCTCTTGCCCTGGGGGTTCCAGAACAAGGACTGCCTTGTAATGCTATCAACAGGTTTCCTCAGTGTGTGTCCTATCCATCGCCATCGTCTTCTTCTCATCTCTTGTTCCACTGGCACTTGTCTAGTTCTTTTCATCAGTTCCACGTTGGTAACCTTGTCATACCATTTTAATCCCTCTATTCTACGCAAGCACCCATTTATGAAAGTTTGTAGCCCTTCTTCTGCTGGCTGGATGTCCGGGGGGTTTTGTGGAGCTGGTCTATTGAGAAGGTCCTCAAAATATTCAGTCCACCTTTTCATTTGCTCTTGTATATTGCTGAGCCGTTTTCCATTCTTGTCTTTTATGAGGCAACTTGTTTGCTTGTATTTCCCTGTTAGCTTCTTTGTGCTGCTATACAGTTCTCTCATATTTCCTTTGGCTGCAGCATCTTCTGCCTCTCTTGCCAACTCCTCAATATACTTCCTCTTGTCTCTTTTGATACTTCTTTTTACTTCTTTGTTTGCTTCTGTGTACACTTCTTGAGCCTTGGCTTTGGAACTTCTGGTTTTGCTTGTGTTTAAATCTGCTTTCTTGTTTTTTCTGTCTTTTATCTTCTTGATGGTTTCTGTTGTTATCCATGCTTTTTGTTGTCGTTCCCTTTTCCCCAGTATTTCTTCACATGTCTCATTCCATACAGTTTTGATTTGCTGCCAATAGTCTTCTGTATTATCTACATCTTCTAGCTGTTGGAGCACTTGGAATTTGTTGGATATTGTGACTGCAAATTTGTTTCTTGATTTCTTAGATGTCCTACATTAAATTGTTGTCTATAATTTTGCATTGTTGCATATCTCTTGAGTTTCATTTTTACTTTGGCTATCAGAAGGTGGTGATCTGATGCCACATCTGCTCCTCTATATACCTTTACATCCTGCAATGATGATCTAAACTTCTTGTTTATGCATATATGATCAATCTGATTTTCTGTTCTATGGTCTGGTGATATCCATGTTGCCTTGTGTATTCTCTTATGTGGAAACATGCTTCCTCCTATAGCCAGTTGATTTGAAGCAAAGAAGTTTGAGAATAGTTCCCCATTTTCATTCATTATTCCTAGCCCATGTTTTCCCATGACTTCTTCAAAGCTGGTGTTGACTGTACCTATCTTTGCATTCATGTCACCCATCAAAATTGTGATGTCTCTTCTTTTTGCTTTTTTCATAATTTCCTGTAGTCTAGTATAAAATGCTTCTTTCACAGACTCTTCTTTGTCATTAATTGGTGCATAACATTAGATGACATTTACATTTATTTTCTTTTTAGCTGTTTTAAAAGTAGCTGTTATTATTCTGGGTCCAATAGCTTCCCATTCAATCAGTGTTTTCTGTGCTTCTTTAGATAACATAAGAGCTACCCCTTCACTGTGGTGTGAACTTTCGTCTTCATGTCTTGAGGACAGCACCAATTCACATGTGATGAGTTTCTTCTTTTCTACTCCCTTCCACTTTGTTTCACACATTCCCAGAACCTCGATTTTATATTCCCCCATTTCTGCTGCTACTTGTGCCACTTTCCCTTTTCGTTTAATGTCCGAACATTCCAGGTGCCAAATCTGGAAGTTCTCCTAGAAGAAAGAAGGTTAGTCAGTAACACAGACTCCTTTCGGCTTTCTCTGTGTTGCATCATACGCCTCCCTGCGAGAGGACCTTCCCCTGTCTTGGATGGCCGTGTTTTATTTTCCTTAATTGACTTGTCCATGTTTGTTGAAGTTTTTTGTGGTTTAAATTTTTTTACAGGATGGGGTAACCAGCCCCATGCCCAACCCTCCTTAGTCGCTTTCTATGACATGCATGGCAGGGAACAGTGTTACTATTCTTTGCTCCCCTTTCGGGCCCCGGTAACACACGGGTGTCGGTCCTTCAGATATTGTCTAATGTTGTCCTCCCAGCGAGGACTTTGGTTGTCCTGGAGGTTTGGATTCCTGGTTCTTGGTTTTCCACATTGGTCACGGTAGTCGGCCTTCTCCCATTGTGTAGACAAGGCCAAACCATCGTAATTGGGACTGTTCTCCTTGGGTCTGCAGCGGCTGGGTTCTGAAGCATGACGCATCATGTGGTTGTGGACCATGTCTTCTAAAATGGGCATGTTATCAGAAGAAGAAAGCTGAAATATATCGTAAAAGTATAAACAATTGAAAGAAAAGAGACAGAAGAGGACAAATAGAATAGACACTGGACAGCTTGACATTATGCCAAGGAAAGAAGTCAACAACAGAATTGATAAATATAGTACTGAAGAGAGGAGGTTGTGGAGAGATATGATCGCCAATGCCAATTCAAGCATTGGGCTTGAAGAAGACCCAATATCAGTGATAAAATGACGTGAATATACTATGACTATGACTGTATCAACCAAGAGGACATGCGCACCATCATAGCTAGCAGACGCTGCAGTTGGGTTGGCCACGTCCTCAGAAGAAATCCTGATGCCATCACAAGAACAGCTTTGCTATGGACCCCTGAAGGAAAGCGAAAGAGAGGCCGACCAAAAACAACTTGGCGGAGAACTAAAGAGACCGAGATGCAAAGAATGAACCAGAGCTAGGGCACTGCACGAAGGATGGCCGTCGACCGAGCACAGTGGAAGCAGTTTGTTGTTACCCTACAAGACGCCACCAGGCGTGATGTCCACTGACTGCTTTGACAGTTGGCGGCTAAGGATCAAAGAAGAAGATGATGACTGCATGAGATGGTACAATAAATCATAACTTACATATTATGTCAAAATGCGCGCTTACCCTTTATCCAAACGATCGACTCGACTGCTACGTCTGCCAGACTGGCATTACACGTTAGCTTGAGAAGACCTCCAGCCTTCAAGACGTTCTCGCCACTGATCTCAATGCCTGATGAGAAAATATCTTAACACGCAAGAATTTTAGTAGTGGCTACCACAGCCTACATCCCCAACGCTCGTACACTTGACGGCACTTTCATTCTGGCACAACAACAGCACACATCATCATCATCATCACTAAATTCATTACCATCATCTTCTGTGTTTGTTTGGTTGTTTTTTTATTTTATTTTTAATTTGCCTCATATTGACGACAGCGTCCGATTGACAGAGTGGTTAGAGCGCTGATCTCTTGTGGCACAGGTGCCGGGTTCAGATCATGGCACCGACAGCTGTAAATGGGTACATGGCTCTGCTCTTTTAGTTAGGGAAGGAAAAGGCAGCGAGGAAGGGAACTGGTCACCCACCTCTATGCGGGACCTAGAATGCTAGTCTCTAACACTTCACTCTCCTACAGCAGTATCTGCTACGAGACTGCTATTACCGTTACCATATTGGCGAGGTGAGCCATGTTCAACCTAGACACATGATTGTCGGTTATATTAGGGCACATGTCCAAATATAACCGATCCTGTCGCCTGGTAATAAAATACAAGGAGATTAAGGGGCTGAAACACTTTATCGACCGGGGGGACAACTTCTGATGATCAGATTACATCCTATTGTATAGCTCTGTATAGAGTTTCCTATCATAATAGTTATCATCATTATCATTTTCCAGTTCGCTCCCAACGAAGCACGAAGCCACCACTACAGCTGGTCCCCTTACAGGAAGCCTGCACCAAACATTCACATGCTCTTGTAGCAGTAGTTTTTGTAGCAATGATGAGGTTGTCAGTCTCCATGCACAACCTCATTTAAGTTGCCTAGTATGACATGCCTGAGTAAGCAGTAGCCATATTAGTTATTTGTCCCTTCAAAGACCCTCCTACCTGAAACTACGCGGGGCAGTCTAGTAATATACCACTTTATATAACGCCTCTTTGTCACTCAGATAACGAAAGTAAGGGAGGTAACAATTTGAAGCTAGATGGTGCTAGCAAACAATTCATTCTTTCATTCCCTTGTATCTCTTCTTTGGGAGCTTGGAATCACAAATTTTTTTTTTAATTTTTTTTTTCTTAACCAGCGGCACTTAGGCTTTCAGCCCTTCGGCCCAATGACATGTCATTGCGAGGCTGGGGAACCTGAGGACTTTCCTTCCAACCCGGTCAGGAGCTTCGCTCCTTCCCATCCACAGAGGGTTTATCACAGGAGCCGTTCAGGTTATTCAGTCAAATTTCCGGTCGTAAACATTTCTTCAAACGCTGACGCCCGGGTTTGAACCATGAACACCTGGTCGCCAGTACAACGCCCTAGCCATTACACCAGCGCGGCTCCCATGGAATCACAAATACAAATATATTGGAAGCCTGTACCAAATCATTCTTCTTTGTACACTTTCATATATTAACTTCAATATGTTCAAAGAAAGCAGCGGTCACCTTGATGCCATTTGTATCTCCATAGAGATTTTTTTCCAGGCATGGCACTGGTGAAGGCCATATGTACTTTCTCTGGTCCACATATGTTGAGCATCTTTCAATCAGGTATTCATTCATTCAGCAGTCATTTTATCAGTGCCACAGTTACATTCATCGGTAGTTCCTATCATTAGCTTGTTGTATAGATGTTATCTCAGTCTGTTGTGACCAGTGTGGAGTCTGCAGGTTACCACGTGTTCTCTTTTGCCGAGCAGGTCAAATATGCATCATTGTTAGGTAGCCTGAACCAAAGCATTCGTCTACTCGTGCAGCAGTGGTTTTGCAGCAGTTTGTTATACATGATGGGGTTGCCAGATCCAATCACAACCAGTGGCGTCACTGGGGGGGGGGGGGGGGGGGGGGGGGGGGGAGAAGAGTGCGCGGACTGTACCGGGTGACATCAGAGGAGGAGGTGACACCAAAATGACTGTCTATACAATATTTGTGCAGTGTTTCAGCAGAAACTTATTATTTTTTATAAAAATATCCTTGTAGTTAGTTATAACCACAAAAACATTTTTCGTAAGCCCAGCTTACATGTACTGTATCAATATACCTACGTTTTTACTTCGAATTCTATTGTTTTCTCACCGAATTTTCACTTTAACAACGTGAAACTATGTAAATACATTTAGGCTGTGCGTATGATATTGTAATTTAAAGGTGTAATTTTAAT